>SJYT01018756.1:430812-574351 GCA_006410635.1 Cephalophus harveyi
TCCTAAAGGAGATCAGTCGTTAATATTCATTGGAAGGACTGATGTTGTACAATACTTTGGCCACCTGATGCGAAGAACTGACTCATTTGAAAAGACCCTGATGGTGGGAGGGATTGGGGGCAGGAGGATAAGGGGACGACAGAGGATGAGATGGTTGGATGGCATCACTGACTCAGTGGACATGAGTTTGAGTGAACTCTGGGAGTTGGTGATGGACAGGGAGGCCCAGCATGCTGCAGTCCACAGGGTCACAAAGAGTCGAACACGACTGAGCAATAGAACTGACCGAGTAGATAGTGAAGATTTTCTGTGCTTATTAGGGGTAAAAATTCACAAATGTACAAATAAACCTATAGGACATAAAATAATTAAGAAAAATTAACTCTGTTATTGAGAAAAGTAAGTCAGAAAGAGAAAAGCAAATATCATATATTAATGCATATAGGTGGAATCTAGAAAAGTAGTATAGATCATCTTATTTGCAAAGCAGAAGCAGAGGCATAGACTTAAAGAACAAACATATGGACATCAAAGGGGGAACGGGTGAATGGAAAGAATTTGGAGATTGGAGTTGACATATATACATCACTGTGCTGAAGTGACTTAGCACACAGACCTGTAGGTACAAAGGAAATCAATCCTGAATATTCATTGAAAGGACTGATCCTGAAGCTCAAGCTTCAATACTTGGCCACCTGATGTGAGGAGCTGACTCATTAGAAAAGACCCTGATGCTGGGAAAGACTGAAGGCAGGAGAAGAAGGGGATGACAGAGGACGAGATGGTTGGATTGCATTACCGATTCAATGGACATTAGTTTAAGCAAGCTCCAGGAGATGGTGAAGGACAGGGAAGCCTGGTGTGCTGAAGTCCATGGCATCACGAAGAGTCGGACACGACTGAGTGATTGAAGAACAATGCAGGTATGAAATAGATAATGAGGTAATGAGAACCTATTGTATTACACAGGGACCTCTACTCAATTTTCTGTAGTGACGTAAATGGGAAGGAAATCCAAAAAAGTGGGGATATAGGTAAACATATAGCTGATTCAATATTTAAGGCCTCCCTGGTGGTGCAGAGGTTTAAGCATCTGCCTGCAATGTGGGAGACCTGGGTTCGATCCCTGGGTTGGGAAGATCCCCTGGAGAAGGAAATGGCAACCCACTCCAGTATTCTTGCCTGGAGAATCCCACGGACGGAGGAGCTTGGCGGGCTACAGTCCACAGGTCGCAAAGAGTCGGACACGACTGAGTGACTTCACTTCATAGCTGATTCACTTTGCTGTACAGCAGAAACTAACCCAACATTGTAAAGCAACTTACTCCAATAAAAAGAATTAACTCTGTTACTAATTTAGGAGGAAAGATTAATTAATTGATGTAAATATACTTACCATGGGCTCTGGTATCTGTGGCTTAGTTTGTCAATAGCAGCTTGACTGAGCTCTCCATACTGTAAAAAGAAGAAAATCAATGTCCCCTGATTCCAAGGTCACTTGGCATGAACATGTCTGAGAGTCTGGGTTCCTAGTCAAAGAGGGGGTCAGGTGGAGCAATTAAACAAGAAACACTAAATTCATTTGAGGAAAGATAGGCTTTTGATTCTTGAACTGAGAAGAAAAGATACAAGAAGTAAAATAAGTCTGACCCTCTGTGCTTTCCCTGCCCTCTCTATAAAAGGACAGGTGTTGGGTCTGCAGAAGAGTGTCATCTGCAATCTCTAAACATCTCATGATTCTGTATCTACATGAGCAGGCACTCAAAACCAGGACTTACCATTTATTTTTTGTTTTTCATAGTGGGTCCTTGTTGGTTACCAATCTTAAATATTGTACCGTGTACATATTCATCCCAATTCCCTAACAATCCCTTCCGCCAGCAACTATAACATGACATCATTTAGACTCAGCTTAGCTTTTTTCACATAACTTTACCCTCATGTGAAAAGATGCTCAACAGCAGTAATTATTAGAGAAATGCAAATCCAAACTGCAGTGAGGTATCACCTCACACTGGTCATAACTGTCATCACCAAAAAGTCTACAAATAGTAAATGCTGGAGAAGATGTAGAAAAAAGGTATCTTCCTACATGGTTGTTTGGAATGTGAAGTGGTGCGGCTGCTTTGGAAAACAGTACAGAGGTTCCTTAAAAACCTAAACATACAACTACCATATGATCCAGCAATCGGACTACCTGAAGAAAATTATAATTTGAAAAGATATGTGCACTCCAATGTTCATTACAGCATAATTTACCATAGACAAGTCATCAGTTCAGTTCAGTCACTCAATCGTGTCCAGCTCTTTGCGACCCCATGAATCGCAGCACGCCAGGCCTCCCTGTCCATCACCAACTCCCAGAGTTCACTCAAACTCACGTCCATCGAGTCGGTGATGCCATCCAGCCATCTCATCCTCTGTCGTCCCCTTCTCCTCCTGCCCCCAATCCCTCCCAGCATCAGAGTCTTTTCCAGTGAGTCAACTCTTCGCATCAAGTGGCAAAAGTACTGGAGTTTCAGCTTTAGTGGGTGACAATATATAGCCTTGACGTACTCCTTTTCCTATTTGGAACCAGTCTGTTGTTCCATGTCCAGTTCTAACTGTTGCTTCCTGACCTGCATATAGGTTTCTCAAGAGACAGGTCAGGTGCTCTGGTATTCCCATCTCTTTAAGAATTTTCCACAGTTCATTTTGATCCACACAGTCAAAGGCTTTGGCATAGTCAATAAAGTAGAAATAGATGTTTTTTTGGAACTCTCTTGCTTTTTCCATGATTCAGGGTTGTTGGCAATTTGATCTCTGGTTCCTCCACCTTTTCTAAAATCAGCTTGAACATTTGGAAATTCACAGTTCACGTATTGCTAAAACCTGGCTTGGAGGATTTTGAGCGTTACTTTACTAGCGTGTGAGATGAGTGTAATTGTGCAGTAGTTTGAGCATTCTTTGGCATTGCCTTTCTTTGGGATTGGAATGAAAACTGACCTTTTCCAGTCCTGTGGCCACTGCTGGGTTTTCCAAATTTGCTGGCATATTGAGTGCAGCACTTTCACAGCATCATCTTTCAAGATTTGAAGTAGCTCGACTGGAATTCCATCACCTCCACTAGCTTTGTTTGTAGTGATGCCTTCTAAGGCCCACTTGACTTCATATTCCAGGATGTCTGACTCTAGGTGAGTGATCACACCACTGTGATTATCTGGGTCATGAATATATTTTTTGTATAGCTCTTCTGTGTATTCTTGCCACCTCTTCTTAATATCTTCTGTTTCTGTTAGGTCCATCATAGTGTTAATCTTAGATAAATCACCTGGTACTCTTTTTTTATCTCCCCTGTTTTCTTCCCTTTTCCTCAAGCTTCGGTTTATAATGCCTTTCCTAATCAAGGGTTGTGTTGGGAAAGCAGATCTATTTAAGTCATCTCTCAGTGACGAGGATCTGAAAACTTGATCACTTCTAGATGTTTAATGTCCATGTGTAAAATAATAAACAAAGGAAGAGAAAGAATAAGCAAGATTTAAATGCAAGGCTAAGCCACTATTCCAAAAGTTTGAAAAGTGATAATCTGTATTTAGGACTTCCCTGGTGGCTCAGTGGTAAAGAATCCTCTTGTCAATGCAGGAGATATAGGTTTGGTATCAGGTTGGAAAGATGCCCTGGAGAAGGAAATGGCAATCCACTCCAGTATTGTTGCCTGGAAAATCCCATGGACAGAGGAGCCTGGCAAGCTACAGTCCATGTGGTTGCAGAGAGTCAGACATGACTACTTAGCGACTAAATAACAACAATCTCTCTATAATAGCAAAATCTTTGTTTTTCAACTGATTTCTTTTTTAACTTTTTATTTTATATTGAGGTATAGCCAATTAACAATGTTGTGATAGTTTCTGGTGGACAGCAAAGGGACTCAGCCATAAGTACACATGTATCCATTCTCACCCAAACTCCTGAGTCTCAACTGACTCCTAACACCTATTCCCTCAATATCAATCTTATCAACTGACTTACAAACAATTTTATTATCAGTTTATGGGCAAATTTCCCAGGACTGGGATAATCTTTGATCTTTGTTGTCATTTTTAATAACCCAAAGTTTCACTGGTTTAATCTGGAAAGATTTTCCTTAGAAACATACAATGCATTCATTAGCCTCTAACCCTACCCCATTTCTCCTATAGTTACCAGCACATAATATCATAGAAATTTACCTAAAATAGGCTGACCCTTCTCTGTCTTAATTAATGAGATTCATCATGATTTATTTGGACAGTTGTGCTCACTTTGTTATTAAATCTAATGAAATTCAGAATCAAAAAATCCTTTTTTTTTTTTTTCCTGGTCAGTTATTCATAAAAGTGAAGCAAAGACTGATTTAAAAATGAATTCAGCACCTTCATAGAAACAGGTAACAACTGGGTAGTGTATGTTCTATGCTAAGGAGATCTTTGCAGTTATTTTGCATGCTTTCAACTGGCAAAAATAATTAGAACTTGAAATTGGATATTCCCTATTAAGCAATCTTTAAATAAGTCTAGGTATTAAGGAAAAAGAAATATCTGCTAATTACATTTAGATACTGTGAATTAGGCACAATTTCTCAAATGAGCTATTAAATTTAAGTGAAATTAATTACAGACATGGGGGTCCATTCTAGTTAATAATGAAAATCACTGCTTAATATTTTTACTTTTAATCACAAACCACCTCTCCTCTAGAAGTGACATTATTGAGGAATCCTTTTACTTTCTTGCCAGGCTTAACTCAGGATGTTTTTCCTAATATAGCCAATTGTGACTTTTCTTACTAGAAAGGACCATTTCCCATCTCGGTAACTAGGAGCACTTTCTCTTCAGTAGGATGAGTATAATGGCCATGCATTTCAAGAACAGCGTAAGCACTAGGATTTCTCTTGCCATCCTCCTCCTTGGTAACATGGAGCTCTTATACCAAACAGTGGAGTGGAAAATCCCCTAAGCCTACCTTTTCTTATGCTAATGTAATTTTTTTCTTCACTTGCCTCCATTTGCAAAATATTACTGTTAACCCCTTAGCTGCTTTTCTTCCCACAGCCAGGGAGAAGTATTCTCATTGTTGGTGCCTGGTCACCAAATTGCATAATGCTGCCTATTCTCAACTGGAACTATTGAAGGGAGAAAGGGGGCACCAAGCCTTTATGTGGATAGAGCATTTGAAGCATTCATTTTACATTCAGAGCAGGAGTAGAAACAAAACAGATCTCCCTGAAAAATGTCAGTGTTTAAGGCATGGATTCTGTGATGCATTTTTCTTACTAAAAAGCAAAACGTGAACAACAGTGCAGATGCCCACACTTCATTTTATGCCAAAGGATATGGAGGCTTGAGCTGAGTACCAATATGAATTATATCCTGATCTCCCCTTTTTTTATTGCACTGTTTTTAAATAATTTGAATTAGTTTATCAAATTTTAACAAAGACTAAACTTTAAGTTTCCTGTGTTCCTTGACTCTGACCATAGTATGTGTTTTCTGCAGAGTATCCAAATAATGAGAAACATATTCCATTACATTTCTAAAGCGTTTATCATAATATAATTTTAAAATTCATGTAGGTAAGAAAACATAGTATAGTGAGGCATTAATAATACTAGATCCCACTTCTTTAAACTTATTATACTAGATACTATGCTAAGTGCTTTACACATTTATCTCACTTAATCCATTTGACAATACTCTAAGATTATAATAATATAACATCATTTTCCCTTTGGAAGACAGAATTCTAAAGACCTCCAAGATGCTCATTCCCTTATATATGCACCTTCTTCCAGATATTCAGCCAAATACTAACCTAGGTACTGCTGTGAAGGGATTTTTAAGGTGTAATTAAGATTCCAAATCAACTGACTTTAAGAAAGGAAGTTTCTCCTCGGTGGCCCTAACTTCATCATTCAAGCTCTTTAAAGGACCTGGGCTCCTCTGGGTAAAAGGGATTTGAAATGTGAGAGGGATTTGGACATGAGGGAGAGTGTCTGTTGCTGGCTTTAAAGATAGAGGGGACCATCAGCAAAGGAATGTGGGCAGCTTCTTGATGTTGAGACTGTTCCCTGCCTGACAGCTGCAGAGAAATAGGACCTCAGTCCTATAGCCACAAGGAACTGAGATCTGCCACAAACACATGCACTTGGAAGAGCTCCCAAACCTCAGATTTGATCATTGTCACAACTGACACTTTGAAATCCAGCCTAGTGAGTTCTGAACAGAGAATCAAGCCTAGACTTCCCCGGACTTCTAATCTACTTCTGATCTATGATTTACTTCTGTGAGCAAATAAATGGTGTTGCTTTAAGATGTTCTTGTTTACTGCAACACACCAGGCTTCCTTGTCCTTTATTATCCCCTGGAGTTTGCTCAAATTCATGTCCATTGAGTCAGTGATCCCATCCAACCATATCATCCTCTAGTATCCTCTTCTCCCCCTGCCCTCAGTCTTTCCCAGCATGAGTCAACTCTTCACATCAGGTGGCCAAAGTACTGGAGCTTCAGCTTCCAATTTAGTGGCAATAGATTACGCTCAACAGAAAACTAATGCAATGCTCATTTTATCAATGGGAAAACTGAAACATTATAAAGAATAGTGGGCAGATTAGCATGTAAATAGGGGAAAATAAAAAATTCTTCAACTGGCTCTTTTTCCATATTCAGTTTTTCATTAGGACCACATACATAGCTTTGTCTTGAAAAGCATTATAGATGCTAACTGCCTTATTTATCCTCAGAGAGAAAGCACATTTCTATTGTTTTTTTCTGTACTTCTCCAGGGAGATTAATGTTTTCCTTATGCACGTGATAATTCAAGATACATGAGGATTTCTAACAACACTAGAACTTATTCTGTTGGGAATTGTTAGGATTTGTGATGAGTAACCAATCATTCTGCAACCAGTCTTTTATCTATAGTTGGCGGATGGTCCCTACCAGGCTCTGAAATATGAGTGGACTCAAATATTCAAGCTACAGGAAAGCTACACAGGAGGTTCCCAAGTCTCTGCTTGTGCCCAGGCCACAGTTCCTGAAATATAATTAAGTGCCTGGTTGGCGACTGCTCTCACCCTTGGAGTTTTCTAATGTGTTGGCACTGTTGTTAATTCAAAGGTTAGGAAGTGTGTTCCTCCCAAGTTAATTGTCCAATTAGCTTTACAGTACAGAATTGCACTAGGGGTGGTAACATAGGCATTGTGAGCGTAACAGTATAACTAAGTTTCAGCAAAGGGAAAAAAAAAAAGCTAAGTAGTCCTTGAAACACTATTAAATAACCTAGGAGGAGAATAATTCTCAAGCTCACGCACGCTTAAAAGCTCGTTCCACACCCCCCGTCCCCCACCTCCTTCTTCAGCTTGGTTTGTTATCAAAGACTCTGCATGAAAAAAGAAAGAGATTTCAGTCTCCATTTCCCATCAGTTTTTTTATGATCTTCTAGGCTGTGCTAAGCACTAGGAAGGCGGCTGTGGATGCTGTCAGTAGAAAGTCAAGTAAGACAGATCTCACACCTCAAGTTGCTTACAGCCATTTGAGATATGGCTGGCACTGTGCAGACCAATAGTCACACTAAAAACTTCAACAATGATGACAACACAGAGAAACTTCCTACGAATTCCTCCCCAACTGCAAGAGCCCATATGGGCCCCAAAGCGCTTATTTTCAGTGCCATTTTCTTTGTGTCCAGAGACAGTGGGACCACATACCAGGGGCCTCTCTATTGAACGGGTTGTTTTCAATTTGCTCAGTTAAGATTTCTTGAGTCCTGGGAAGAGAATAGCTAGCTCCAGATTGCTATGCATTCTAGGCACTTTTGTCAACACAGCTGACATACTTCAGAAGTGTTACATATGAATAATAGGGAAAACTATAATCCTAAATTTATAATGATATTAGAATTTCTTCCAAACATCTCAAAAAGCCAGGATAAATGCCAGATTCAGAAAACATATGTCCTGGTATTTTAGCCACCTGTGCCTGGGATATTAGATCAAGCCCAAGTTTCTGAATTCTTGACAGTATATATAAAGAAGCCTGATTGTGGAGTTAAATGTCAAGTTTACTAGAACCCATTCTAATTTATACATTTTTCTTAGCTTTGTATCTTGTTAGCATCATCAAATAATATTTGTTGAAAACCTATGGAGTATGCTTAATACTAATTTTAAGAAGTGCAATATTTTTTTTAAAAGGTTATATTTTCATTGAAAAGCATACTCAACGTGTATGTTAAGCCCTACAGAAGGTGGTAACCACCATGGCACATTTTTAGCCTTTCTTAATTAGAAATAAAATCACTCACTAGGCTCTAAATTGCTTTGAGTTTATTTCCTTCCTTCCCCCCTTCTTCTCTTTCTCTCCATCCTTTCTTTTGTTTTCACATTTCCATATCCTAACAAAAGACGTGAGGATCAGGATGTCTGTTTTTTTCCAATTCACCAAAAATCATCCATAAAGTCACAGCCAGGAGGAAGCCCACACTGACTGGGAAGCCAGGCTGGGGAGCCTGGTGATACGTGGGCAGGCAGTGCCCAGGTACCAACCTCTTGTCCACAGAACCGCTTTGGACGCAGCACAGAGAGTGCATGTCAGTGACACCTATCTTGCTTTTTGTTTTCATGGTCTGCTCCAGGAAGGAAGCACTGAACTTAAAATTTATTTTCTGGGAGTTCAGATACAATTAATTCCTTCAATCTACTTGAGGAATCCTATAGAAAGCCATGACTTCCCTGGTAGCTCAGTGGCAAAGAATCTGCCTGCAATGCAGGAGACACAGGTTCGATTCCTGGGTTGGGAAGATCCCCTGGAGGAGGGCACGGCAACCCAATCCAGTATTCTTGCCTGAGAAATCCCACGGACAAGGGAGCCTGGTGGGCTACAATCCATGGGGTTGCAAACAGTCAGACACGACTTAGCGACTAAACAACAGCAACAATAGAAAGCCAAGTTTTATGAAATGGGGAAATACTAACACCTGTGTATTAGGGCTATGGCAACCCACTCCAGTACTCTTGCCTGGAAAATCCCATGGACGGAGGAGCCTTGTAGGCTGCAGTCCATGGGGTCGCACAGAGTCGGACATGACTGAAGTGACTTAGCAGCAGCATTAGGAAGTTAATGTTAATATGGGGCTAACCAAGAAGTTAGTTCAGATTTTTCCATAATATCATGTGGAAAACCCAAGCGAACTTTCTAGCCAATCCACTATACTATTTTCCCAAAAATGGAGGGCTATTTGGGCTTTGTAGCCAAGGTTTCTCCTTGCTCACAGATGGTCACTATGAGGCCTTCCCAAACTAGTGGCTTCCTGTGGTATCAAGAAAGCCACTACTTTATACAGCACTTAAGGATGAAAGGTGCTGATGTAATTATTTTTATATTAAACAACAAACTGTTAAGACTCAAATAACTTGTGAGAACTAAACACACACACCCATCTGGGAAAGAAACAGCAGCCATTCCAAGGCACACCTAATTTTAGAAAAGCTATTTTCTATTTTGCTTTTATAACTTGGTTGAAAAAGGAAGCTTTGTTATCTTTTAAAAGTCTTCTGTGTTGCTAACAACATGAGTGTGAGATCTTAGGAATTTTAATGAGACTGTGATTCACCTAAATGAACCCAAACATAAATGAGAAATTCGTGGTGAAAAACACCCAGAAATTCTGAAATATGTGTGTCTGTGTGAGTCTACATACTGATCAACTCCATACCAACAATACTTCTCTATTTTAGGTTAATTTGAAAATTTTCCAGGACACTGTTGTGTGAAGGTGGGATTTTGAAGAATGTACAGGGTGCGGCTGGAAGGAAGTTTGGAAGTCTCTTTTTTTCCAAATTGCCAGAGATAATATTTAGTGATATGTTTTAAAACACTGTAAAGAACTTAACACATAGAAGCTAGAAGATAATAAAATGTAAAATACAGTTACCATTTTATCCTGCAGTCCCACTTCTGGGCATATATCTGGAGAGCACCACAATTTGAAAAGATACAGGGACTCCAGTGTTCACTGCAGCACTATTTGCAATAGTCAAGACATGGAGGCAACCTAAATGTCCATCAGCTGAGGAATGGATAAAGAAGTTGTGGTACATATATATGTGATGGAATATTACTCATCCGTTCAAAAAGATCAAATAATACCATTTACAACAACATGAATGGGCCTAGAGATTATTGTACTGAGTGAAGTCAGACATAAAAAGACAAATATCATATTATATCATTTATACAACAAGGAATTACCTTACAGCACAGGTACCTATACTCAATATTTTATATTAACATACAATGAAAAAGAATTTTGGAAAATAGATATATGTACATATGTATGTATACAGTGATTCTGTATGTATAACTGAATCACAGCTGTACACCTCAAACTAACACACTATTGTAAATCTACTATACTCCAATAAAAAGTTTTTCAAGATTTAATAAAGGAACAAACAATACAGAAAATAACTATTACTGAGCTCTTTCTTATTATATCAAATAAGTGGGTTATATCTACTACTGATGACTCATTTTGGTATTATGCATGAAGCATCTTGTGTGCAAATGATGCAGAATGGGGCACCAGTAGACACTTGAGGGCCCATGAAGAAAGGAGAGGTGCTTATGAGACAAAAGAGCTGGGACTGACCCAACCAGAGCCTGCCGCATGGAAAAGTGCTCACCCAGCTAGGTGCCTCCCACTGTGGCTCCAGCCCCATGTTCTGACTTCATTTTCCATCTCACATGCTGGACTCCCACTAAGTCCCTGAACCCACAGCCTAGGCTGGCATCCTGGCTCCATCACTGACCCCCTGTACAGCTTCAGCAAGGGGCCTCAGCTGTCAATACCTCCATTCCTTCCTCTGTAAGGGAAAAGAATCATAGTACCTTCCTCAAACAGTAAATAGTCAAGAGGAGCTCGCTTTTTAAAAATCTGTTTTACTAGAGTACAGTTTATTTACAATGTTGTGTTAGTTTCTGCTAAAAAGCAAAGTGATTCAATTATATATATATATATGTTTACATTCTTTTGGTTTTATTTTTATGGCTTATGAAAGAATATTGAATATAGTTTCCTGTGCTATACAGTAAGTTCTTGTTGATCATCTATTTTACATGTAGTTCAGTTCAGTTCAGTTCAGTTGCTCAGTCGTGTCCGACTCTTTGCGACCCCATGAATCGCAGCACGCCAGGCCTCCCTGTCCATCACCATCTCCCAGAGTTCACTCAGACTCATGTCCATCGAGTTGGTGATGCCATCCAGCCATCTCATCCTCTGTCGTCCCCTTCTCCTCCTGCCCCCAATCCCTCCCAGCATCAGAGTCTTTTCCAATGAGTCAACTCTTTGCATCAGGTGGCCAAAGTGTTGGAGTTTCAGCTTTAGCATCATTCCTTCCAATGAACACCCAGGACTGATCTCCTTTAGGATGGACTGGTTGGATCTCCTTGCAGTCCAAGGGACTCTCAAGAGTCTTCTCCAACACCACAGTTCAAAAGCATCAGTTCTTCAACGCTCAGCTTTTCACTTTCATCAAGAGGCTTTTTAGTTTCTCTTCACTTTCTGCCATAAGGGTGGTGTCATCTGCATATCTGAGGTTATTGATATTTCTCCCAGCAATCTTGATTCCAGCTTGTGCTTCATCCAGGCCAGCATTTCTCATGATGTACTCTGCATATAAGTTAAGTAAGCAGGGTGACAACATACAACCTTGACATACTCCTTTTCCTATTTGGAACCAGTCTGTTGTTCCATGTCCAGTTCTAACTGTTGCTTCCTGACCTGCATAGAGATTTCTCAAGAGGCAGGTCAGGTAATCTGGTATTCCCATCTCTCTCAGAATTTTCCACAGTTTATTGTGATCCACATAGTCAAAGGCTTTAGCATAGTCAATAAAGCAGAAATAGATGTTTTTCTGGAACTCTCTTGCTTTTTCGATGATCAGCAGATGTTGGCAATTTGATCTCTGGTTCTTCTGCCTTTTCTAAAACAAGCTTGAACATCTGGAAGTTCACGATTCACGTATTGCTGAAGCCTGGCTTGGAGAATTTTGAGCATTATTTTACTAGCGTGTCAGATGAGTGCAATCGTGCAGTAGTTTGAGCATTCGTGTGTCTCTATTAATCCCAAACTCCTAATTTATCCCTCCCTCCATCCCCTCTCCCTTGGTAGAAATTTGCTTTCTATTTCTATGAGTCTGTTTCTGTTTCATAAGTAAGTCAATTCCTGTCATACTTTAGATTCCACTGTTTTGTGTTTTTTTTTTTAATGGATCTGGTCAGCCAAATTATATGTGCTGTTTATACAAAAATATGGAGACTGGGACTTCCCTGGTACTCCAGTGGTTAAGAATCCACCTTCCAATTGCAGGTTCAATTCTTTGCTGGGGAACTAAGATCCCACATGCCTCAGTGCAACTAAATCCATGCAGTACAACCAGAGAATCGATATCATATGATAAATCTCTTTCTCCATCTGGCTTACTTCACTTAGTCTGACAATCTCTAGGTCTTTCCATGTTATTGCAAGTGGCATTACTTCGCCCCTTTTTATGGCTGAGTATTAATCTGTTGTTTGTATGTACCACATCTTCTTTATCCATCCATCTGTTGAACATTTCCATTGTTTCCATGTCCTTGCTATCGTAAGCAGTCCCGCAATGAACACTGAGGTGCATGGATCTGTTTGAATTATGTTTTTGTCTGGATGTATGCACAGGAGTGGGATTGCTGAGTCTGTTTTCAGTTTTTTGAGGAAACTCCATACTATTCTCTACAGTGGGTACAACTTACATCCCCACAAAAACAGCTCTTTTGTGTTTACTTTCTCTAAATAAATTCATGGTGAGAAAAATGTTTCATAAAGAAACCAACCTTGGATCAATTTATTGAACAGCTATCAAGAAGTCTGTTCCCATGTCCATCAAACTCAGAGAAGCCCTCTGTGTTCACTCAGGAATTTGGGTCAAATAGGAGGCAGAAGTTTCAAAACCTCAAAAAATATTTCCTTTTTATTATATCACACTGTATCCCATATACATATATTACTGATGCATCCCCATGGTTCTCTTTATTACCTTCTACACATCATTCAAGGTGTGACACTGTATGATATATTGGCTATAATTATCTGTTATGACTAATTGATTTAATATGGTCATTGAGATTATATCTGAGAAGAGTCAGTCCTCAAGTCCAGTATCACATTGTTTCTGTGGGAAAGCCAAGTGTCTTAAATTATCTAGCCATGAGGTCAGATGCAGGAGCAGAAAATGGACATGACAAGACCTGGATTAATGAAAGCCCATGGGATGGGATACATGCCCACCTATGAACCACTTAGAGAAGCTCCTCAGTTTGAAACCAAAGATTTAAATAGTCTCCATATATTTAAAAAAATATTTATGTATTTACTTGTTTATTAATTTTTGGCTGCTTTGGGTCTTTGTTGCGGTGCATAGGCTTCTCTCTAGTTGTGCTGCAAGGGTTTAGTTGCACCGAGGCAGGTGGAATCTTAGTTCCCCAACCAGGGATTGAACCTGCATCTCCTGGAATTGGAACGCAGATTCTTAACCACTGGACTACCAGGGAAGTCCTGGTCTTCATATATCATTGTATAAACAACACATATAGTTTGGCAGAGACCAGATCCATTAAAAAAAAACAAAAATGTACTGCTCTTAAATCTATGAAAATAACAAAAGCAGTGATCTTCACTGGTTTATTACATATGTATCATCATTGCATTGTGGACCCCCAACAGAGTAGGAAATAGCTAAACAATTAATGAAGCAAAGTAAAAATAAAATTAAAAAAAATAAAAATAAAATAAAATAAAATGAGCACACACACACAAAAAGAAATAGCTAAACACATGAAGACCCCGAAGAGAGACCTGATGCTGTGACTTTTACTGACCTCTGAAAATGTAGGGAAATATTTCAGGTGTCACTCAACCTGGAAGTTATCTTTCTACCCAAATCCAGATGACCTACAATCCCTTTCTAGTGCCTCCAAAGAGGAGAGACCATGACCGGGCAGGAAGCAGCTGCCCCAGGCATGTCACCAAGTCTACTGCAGGTGCCCGAGCTTTCTTAGCAGCCGGTCTTACAGGAACCTGGAGCAGTGAATTAGGAAGAGCAGCTCTTCAGGCTATAAAAGCCCACAAGATGAAAGTTTGTGATTAAAATCCAGGTTCTGAGCTATTGCAGTGGGAGCCACTGAAGAGTCTCTGCAATCAGAAACAAAGTGCCACCTTGGTGGGACTCTTATAGATGCAGACGGTGGGGGGTGGGATCGAAGACCACCAAGCACAGGCAGCCAGAGAGGGAACAGGGCATGGATGGAGACGCTGCCCTGTGTTACATCGCGTGAAGGAATGGTCCGGCTCCTAGGCGAGGAGACTTGAATTCACGGCACAGGCACTCACATTTCACTTGTGATTAGGGACTCATTTCTAGGCGTAGTGGATGAGTGTGTGTGTATCAGCTCAAATGTCACTTTCTTCTCATTGACTGGAAGAGGCTGCCTGGGGACTTGCGAGGATAAGGAGTCTGAATCTGGGGCTGTCCTGGATATAGGGGAAGGGGGGAATGGAGCCAGGCCCTGGGTGTGGGGTTGGGCAGGGGGTTGAGGGGGAATGAACAAACTTGGTAACAAATCCTAGGCCTTAACTGGTAGGTAAATCGTATGTGGTTCTTGACCTGTGCTGCTGCTGCTGCTAAGTCGCTTCAGTCGTGTCTGACTCTGTGCAACCCCATAGACAGCAGCCCACCAGGCTCCCCCGTCCCTGGGATTCTCCAGGCAAGAACACTGGAGTGGGTTGCCATTTCCTTCTGCAACGCATGAAAGTGAGAAGTGAAAGTGAAGTCGCTCAGTCGTGTCCGAATCTTCGCGACCCCATGGACTGCAGCCCACCAGGCTCCTCTGTCCATAGGGTTTTCCAGGCAAGAGTATAGCATGTACAGTCATTCTCAGTGCATCCTTTTGTTGTCATGATAAAGTTTTAAGTCCAAGGAATCCTTTAACCCTGGTGGTCCAGTGGTTAAGACTCCATGCTTCCAATGCAGGGGCTATGGGTTCAATCCCTTATCAGGGAAATAGATCCCACATGCCACAGAGTACAACCAAAAAAAAAAAAAAAAATCAAACTTAAGACAGATACATCTTTGAAAATATTTACTGTCAAATGCTGGGGCACAGCTGACAAGCCGTCACAGCCTGTGCCGTCACAGCCTGTGCCAAGCCGTCACAGCCTGTGCTCCACATGAGCCCTAGGTGGGGAGAGCTCTGTCTGGTTCACACGCAGTCCCACCAGGTTATGAGAACCACACAACCAAGCAGGGCTGAGAATTAGAACCATCTGTGTCATTCCACACAAAGAAACAGAATAAATCCCTTCCTGGAAAGCTAAGTTGTGGCTGACGTGGGTCTTGGATTCACAGCCCCACACACTCAAGACAGAGATAACTCGAGGGCCGTGCACAAAAGCTGGGCATCACCTGAGAAAAGCCACAACGCCACCCAAGTTCTGGAATCTCTGCAAATCAGCTGCCTTGCTCTTGGTGCATTCTCTTCTTTTGATATTGAACCAAGTTTGATCACTTTTGATATTGAACCAAGTTTCTGATCTTCATCTTCATTGCCTGAGTGGAATAGGGTGCAATTTAGGAACCTGAGCTCTCTTTCTGTGTCACTGTCTGACATTAAATACAAACCACAGTCCTAGCTACTGACATCGGGGTGTTAGCCTCTTGCCGGGCACTGTGCTGAGTGTGTTTCTTGTATCCTTTATAACTCACAACAGAACAAGAATGATACCTAGAGAGTCTTTTTTTTTTTTTGGCAGAAGAAAAGTTGAGATTTTTATTGTAATTACATGGAAATTATTTTTATCAATCTGATAAATTTATGATATAGAATCTTTATGATTCAGTCTTTATGATATTGAATCTTTTAATTCACAAACACGATATATCTCTCCACTTATTTACATCCTGTTTCAATGGTTTTATCATTTTTCTCCATGTGTAGAACACCTTTCTTTTTACTGACATATAGTTGATTTACAAGGTTGTACCAGAACATCTTTTTTTTAAGATCTATTCCTACATACTTAATATTTGCTGATGATATTGTAAGTAGTATCATGTTTTGCTACATTTTCTGTTTGTTTCTGGTATATAAAAATAAAATTGATTTTTACACCTGGATTTTGTGTCCTGTTGACTACCAAATTTGCTTATATTTTGAGGTATTCTAGGTAGACAAACATATTAGCAAATAATGATAGCTTTACTTCTATTTCAATCTTTACACATTTTATACTTTTTTTCCTTACTGCCATGGTTAAGACCTCCAGGACAAAGCTAAATGAAAAAAAAATCAGGATTTGGGGCATCCATGCCCTTGATGAAAGTGAAAGTGGAGAGTGAAAAACTTGGCTTAAAGCTCAACATTTAGAAAACGAAGATCATGGCATCTGGTCCCATCACTTCATGGGAAATAGATGGGGAAACGGTGGAAACAGTGTCAGACTTTATTTTTGGGGGCTCCAAAATCACTGCAGATGGTGATTGCAGCCATGAAATTAAAAGATGCTTACTCCTTGGAAGAAAAGTTATGACCAACCTAGATAGCATATTCAAAAGCAGAGACATTGCTTTGCTGACTAAGGTCCGTCTAGTCAAGGCTATGGTTTTTCCTGTGGTCATGTATGGATGTGAGAGTTGGACTGTGAAGAAGGCTGAGCGCCAAAGAATTGATGCTTTTGAACTGTGGTGTTGGAGAAGACTCTTGAGAGTCCCTTGGACTGCAAGGAGATCCACCCAATCCATCCTGAAGGAGATCAGCCCTGGGATTTCTTTGGAGGGAATGATGCTGAAGCTGAAACTCCAGTACTTTGGCCACCTCATGCGAAGAGTTGACTCATTGGAAAAGACTGACGCTGGGAGGGATTGGGGGCAGGAGGAGAAGGGGACGACTGAGGATGAGATGGGTGGATGGCATCACTGACTCAGTGGACGTGAGTCTGAGTGAACTCTGGGAGTTGGTGATGGACAGGGAGGCCTGGGAGAAGGCAGTGGCACCCCACTCCAGTACTCTTGCCTGGAAAATCCCATGGATGGAGGAGCCTGGAAGGCTGCAGTCCATGGGGTCGCGAACAGTCGGACACGACTGAGCGACTTCACTTTCACTTTTCACTCTCATACATTGGAGAAGGAAATGGCAACCCGCTCCAGTGTTCTTGCCTGGAGAATCCCAGTGGTGGAGCCTGGTAGGCTGCCGTCTATGGGGTCGCACAGAGTCGGACACGACTGAAGCGACTTAGCAGCAGCAGCAGCAGCAGCAGGGAGGCCTGGCGTGCTGCGATTCATGGGGTCGCAAAGAGTCGGACACGACTGAGCGACAGAACTGAACTGAACTGAACTGTCTTGTTCCTGGGCTTAAAGAGAAATGCTTTCACTGTTTTATCAAGTATCACTATTGTAATCGCCTTTTTTGTAGATAATCTCTATCAGATTAGGAAATTCCCTTTTATTCCTAACTTAAGCTAAAAGTGTTTTCATTTTTTGGGTTTAGTATGTAAGTCAGAGAAGGTGATGGCACCCCAATCCAGTACTCTTGCCTGGAAAATCCCATGGAAGGAGGAGCCTGGTAGGCTGCAGTCCATGGGGTCGTGAAGAATTGGACACAACTGAGCGACTTCACTTTGACTTTTCACTTTCATACAGTGGAGAAGGAAATGGCAACCCACTCTAGTGTTCTTGCCTGGAGAATCCCAGGGACAGGGGAGCCTGGCGAGCTGCTGTCTATGGGGTCACACAGAGTTGGACACGACTGACGCGACTTAGCAGTAGCAGTAGCAGGCAAACATTATGTTGGGAAGTTAAGAAGCATACCAGACCTAGATAGAGCCTGGCTGTGTGGCAGACACTGTGCCCAGCAGTTGGCAGATATTTCTTCCTGACAGCCCAGTAAGGCAAACGCTCAGGTTCATGATGAAGAGACACAGCGCCCTTGAGGAACTGGCCCAAGATCTCTCACAGCTAGGAGGTGGCAGGGTGGGACAGGAATTCAAGCGGTCTCAGGAAGTGGACACCTAAACACCACCATGGAGCAGAGGAGGCTCGGAGACCCAGGGAGGTGAACTCAGAGCCCAGGGTCACAGAGCTGAACCTGACCAGAGGCAGGAGTGGAAGCCACGCTCTCTGACCCCAAAGCCTGAGCTCCCAGCTGCTCTCAGGTACTGCTGAAGGTTGGTCCAGAAAAAGGCTTTAACTTTGTTAACCATTCTGTATAACACTGTGAGCTTCCCAGGTGGCTCAGTGGTAAAGAATCTGCCTGCCAAAGCAGAAGATGCAGGTTTGATCCCTGGATTGGGAAGATCCCCTGGAAGAGGAAACGGCAACCCAATCCAGTATTCTTGCCTGGATAATTCTACGCACAGAGAAGCCTGGAGGGCCACAGTTCATGGGGTCTCAGAGTCAGGCGACTGAGCAGGCATGCACATGAGGTTGCACTAACTGCCTCAGGAATTAAGGCAATTGATACATATTCAATTTATTGCTGCGTCATTGATACATATTCAATTTCCAGGCAAAGGCCTGGCAGGGAAAAAGTCTGAATCCTCAGATTTTGCTTCTAAAATCACCTGTGCCCTCTCCTGTTTCAGAGGAGACGCTGTGCTCATGTCTGCATCCACATCACCGGAGGGAGGTAAGGCAGGCTTCCTCAGAGCCCTCCCGCTACCCGCCCTGGATGGCCTGACTTAGAGGCACGATCCGCACAGTGGGTTCTGAATCTCTGGGGCTGGTTTCTAGGTTTGTGGATGACGTCCAGCACAGACTGCTGCTTTACCACCACCCACTCACCGCGCGCCGCTCAAGAGCGGGGGAATGTGTGTGAATGTCACCGCAGAGACGGGATCTGGATGCATGCCAAAGCCAAGTGCAAATGCTTCTGCATTGCCTCCGGCTTCCTTCTCTTCACACCCCTCCTCTCATGTATTCAAGGGACTTAAAGAGGGTGATGGCAGCCAAGTACTTTTATCCACACAGTCATTTTTATGCACAAACTCCAATCCCTTTGCTCCTCAAGGACAAGTCCAGGACACAGCGTTTCCTATGGAAGCAAACTCAGAAAGCATTTAAATCAGAAAACAGTAGGGAGGGCAAGTGAAAGCTGTTATCATTTACTGTATTGATGGTGAAACAGAAGCCCTACAAATATAAGGTTTTTTTCCAATTTCTAGATCAATACATTTGATATGAAGAAGTTCAATGTCAAGAAGTCTTGGAGACATATTTAATATTATGGACACCAAAGAGCTGTCACTTAGAGGTTTTTTTGTTTTTGTTTTTTGATGGTTCCTGGTGTTTATTTGAAAGCAAGTCTTTTTTTGAAAATCTGACATACAGATTTTTCAATACATGATGGAGCATTTTACTAGTAACAGTCCTTATGACATTATACCCAAGGCTAGAAATCACAGTGAGGTACTTAAAACTTTTTCTGTTTACTTGATTTTGACTGTATTGGTATCTGCTTCAATTAATTTTAATAATAAATTAGTTGTAAAATTAGTCTGGAAAAAATGACTATTCATTGGGAAAAAAAAAAAAGCAAACAATGTTTGAGGAGGAGCATAAGTTTAAGAGCAATACCTTGATGTGAAAGCCAGTCTGAAGCCTTGTTTTGTTGATAAAATCATACTCTGGTATTCCCCAGCCAATTTCACCAACATACTCAGATTTATATTTAGCTGGCAAGCTTCTGTTCGAGGCAGGCCTCCATAAATATCTGAGATCTCCGGTTTTCTCCAACGGAGGACGCTTTTCTCCTATATAGGCAGTGTGCTGAGCAACTTGAGGGAGGTGCTCTTTTACATAATCTGGGCCTTAAAACAGAAAGAAAAAAAACAAACCTGAAAACCTCTGCACTTTATTCTGAGATGCTTTGGTTATTCTAAACGGTGGAGATAATGCTAGCTAATGATTGTGCGCATTCACTAATGACTGTGTACACTCACTATGTTCTAGGTGCTGCCATAAGCTTTTTAGATATGCTAATTCAGTTGCTCCTTATAATAACCAAATGAAGTGTGGGGTATTATTTTTCCCAGTTTATCGATGGGAAAAACAAGGCCCAGAAAGATTAGTTACTTGTCCAGAGTCACAGCTAACAAGCCCTTCACTCCTTGACAGGCTGTCTCACAGATTGAGCTCTTAATCACCCCACTACACGGCTTTCTTTATAACCAATTTAATACAAACAAGTTCTTTTTTTTTAATTTTTCATTTTATTGAAATATAGTTGATTCACTATATTGTTAATTTTTTTCTACACAGCATGCATGACCTTGTTGTTTATCCATCCTATACATAAAATAGTTTGTCTGCTAATCCCAAACCCCCAATCCATCCTTCCCTGCTCCAAATCCAGCCTGGCAACAATAGGTCTGTTCTCTAAATCTGTGAGTTTGTTTCTGTTTCATAGATGATGTCATTTGTATCATTTTTGATTCCACATATAAGACATTATATATAATATTTGTCATTCTCTGACTCACTTCACTTAGGATGATAATCTCCAGGTCCACCCACGCTGTTGCAAATGGCATTATTTCATTTTTTGTGGCTGAGTAATATTTCATTGTAAATATGACCACATCTTCTCTCTCCATTCATCTGTTGATGGGCATTTAGGCTGTTTCCATGTCTTGGCTGTTGTGAATAGCTGACACATTCTATACACTAAAACTTCTCACTTATACCACATTTGCAGGATGTTGGTCTTTAAACATTGGGATATTTTATCTAGAGAGATAAAATCCTGAAATGAGGATTAGAAAATTTCCCAAATGTATTAGAAGCCATGGGAAGATGGAGAAAATTGTCAGTTTAAGAGGCCCAAAGGCAGGGGCATTAAATAAATATTGGTATTTTAAATGAAAGACAATGAACAAAAAGGAATCAATGAATGGTGGAAGTGGGCAAAACAAGCAAAAATAAAAGGAGATCTGGGAAAAGATTGCTTACATACAACTGGTGTTGAAAGTTGATGATGTAAATGTGTAAAGTGAAGCCAAGAAGGGTCTGATTAGAACAGACAATGAACTGTGGCCCAGGAAGGGTCTCAGAAGACCCAGAAGCAAAGTGGCTGAAGCACTGTCTGGGCAGATTGGAGAGACAAAAAGGAGCATCAGTCCTCTTACTGTGGAGAAGGAAATGGCAACCCACTCCAGTGTTCTTGCCTGGAGAATCCCAGGGATGGGGGAGCCTGGTGGGCTGCCATCTGTGGGGTTGCACAGAGTTGGACACGACTGAAGCGACTTAGCAGCAGCAGCAGCAGCAGTCCTCTTACTGAAAGGAAGCCCAGACTTTGGACACAGAGATTTTGCTATGGTCTTGGAGTCACTTGGTGCCTTCTGGCCCCAGGGCCCCTCTGGCTTTGTCTTGGGTCATTGAACTCAGGGTTTTCAGAGAGTACAAGTAGTCAGGAGTTTGACTAAGTGCTCTGATGGAGAGGTCAGTATGGTAACAAATCTGTTCCTAGAAAAATCCTCCAAGCTTTCCAAGAAAACTGAAAATGAGAGATGTGGGACTTCCCTAGGGGTACATAAGAATCTGCCTGCCAGTGCAGGGGACGTGGGTTTGATCCCTGGTCCACATAACATGGAATAACTAAGCCAGTACATCACAACTACTGAGCCCGTAAACCTCAGCAAGAGAAACCACTGCAATGAGCGTCCCCACTCCCCACAGCCAGAGAAAGCCCATGCTCAGCAATGGAGACCCAGTGCAGTCAAAAATAAATCAAAATAAATACCTCGATGCTGGGAAAGACTGAAGGTGGGAGGAGAAGGGGATGACAGAGGATGAGATGGGTGGATGGCATCACTGATGCAATGGATATGAGTTTGAGTAGGCTCCAGGAGTTGGTGATGGACAGGGAAGCCTGGCATGCTGCAATCCATGGGGTTGCAAAGAGTCAGACACAACTGAGCGACTGAACTGAAATGAGCTGAATTTATTTTTAAAATTTTAAAAAAGAAAACATGAGAAATGGCTCTCCAGACACAAGACCCAGGCAGATGATTCCCCAGCTTCTTAATCACCGTGCTCCCTGGGATGCCTGTGTGTTGACTGGCTTGTTTCCTGTGATGAATCCATTATGACTGCAGGTTCTCACTCAGGCAAAAGGACTCTGTATAGAGTGGCCTGAGCATGAAAAACTGTTTCCTCTCCCAAGTTAACCAGTGCTGAGGGCTCACTTACAAAGCTCCTGCCATAAGCACAAATTTGCAATCTCCTCCAAACAGGATGAAATTGTGACTGTTTTAGTCTTGCTGAAATTTTAGGGTTTGCTTAGGCTGGTGTTTTCCCAACTGTGAAAGTGAAAGTGTTAGTTACTCAGCAGTGTCTGACCATTTGCGACCTCATGGACTGTAGCCTACCAGGCTCTTTTGTCCCTGAGATTTCCCAGGCAAGAACACTGGAATGGGTTGCAATTTCCTTCTCCAGGGGAACTTGCAGGCCCAGAGATCGAACCCGGGTCTCCTGCATTATAGGCGGATTCTTTATCATCTGAGCCACAGGGTAGACCAGTGTTTTCCCAAACGTTCCCCTAATGCTGCTCCCATGAGTGATATGACAATGCCTGGGTGGGGGCGGGGGTGCTCCACCATCGGGTACATTTGGGACAATGTCCATTTGCCTTTGAGAAATTCCCAGCCTACAAAAAGCATTTTAAAAGTTCTGAGAAATCCTGCATGAAATGAACCTATTTGCAATTATGTAACCCAGCTTTTACCAAACTGATTTAAACGTGTGTCTTATTTTCCACTGGGTCACCTGTACACGTCCTGCAGATACCAGCAGAGCTGGGGAAATAATGATCCTCTTGGTAATGTTTCAGTTGTTGCTGAAATTTTGTCGTCCCCTCATGCCACTGCCAATGTGAGAGCAGATGTCTATCTGTAGTTACTCCTCCTCACTCAGTGGACTGCAATACATTTCTTAAAAGAACACTGTCTTGACAGCTGAGTCTAAACACTTCATTTTAGACAGAATCGTGGAAAGTGCATGTGCTTTGCAAGTCAAGCGTGGGGAGAGGGGCTCCCCAGAGAATCAAGCTTCTCTTTGGCTTTTCAGTTGAGCCACTGGACTTTCCTGACTGCCACCCTTCCCCACCATCTCCCGTGTGCTTTGGAAACAGCGTGATACAGTGTGCGTGGTACAGGAACTTCTGGGACAATTTTCCCAGGCTGTGGAGCTGACACAGGCACCCACCTTCACAGCAGAGCCAGCTGGAACCACCATCCTCAGACAGCCAGATTCACAGCCGTCCCCTGGAGCCATAGGTGTCTGGCTTTGTGTGATTCATTATTCTGATCCTCATCCTCCAGAGCCAAGACTGTCTGCTGGATCCAATTCCCTACCTAAAAGCAAAACTCCCCATTCCTGTCCAATCCACAGTCTATTTTTCCTTTAACAACTAAGATGTCTGTTTGACCACTGTTGCTATATCCCTTAGGGAGTTCCTATTTGTTTATCATCCTATGGGAAGCATTTTTGGATCATTCATTCTCTCCCCAAAACTTCACGCCTCTTTTGCCAATCATGAAGTCGTCAGCTCCTGGGTTAATAAAATCGTCATGTGCCCATCTGTTTTGGAGGTCTCGTTCACACCTGAAGACCAGCTCCAGTGGATGACTTGCAGCTGTAATGTCTGAAAGAGCTGCCCAGCACTGATCCTCTGCCCAGAGGCTCACATCATGATGTGGGACGGAGATGTACTTCCTTTCATACCTGGGCCAACTTCATGGGTTCTCATTTCTTCATCTTCCTGCCCTGGAGAAACTATGATCTCAAGGGCAGAGAGTAGATCCTTTCTTTCTCCCCTATATATGCCCAACATGACCTGCTCATTAGTGTCTGAAATTCTAAAGTTACAGCTGAGGATGTAACTACTGTAGGGTCAAATCCTGACTTTGTCTTATGCTGGCTTTGTGACCTAGGGAATGTTATTCAGCCTCTGAATTTAGACTCATCTATAAAATGAGAAAAAATACACACACTCCAGTGTTTACAATAGCCAGGACAAAGATGAAAATCAGATGTCCATTGACAGATGAATGGAAAAAAAGACATGGTACAAATATACAATGGAATACCACTCGGCCATTAAAAGGAATGAAACTGCCATTTGCAGTAACATGAATAAACCTAGAGATTATCATACTAACTGAAGAAAGCAAAGACAAATATCATATATTACTTATAGTTGTCATCCAACTTAAAAATGATACAAATGAATTTATTTACAAAACAGAAATAGACTCACAGACATAGAAAAAAAAAAAACACAACTTATGGTTACCAAAGGAAAAAAGGGGGAGGAGGGATAAATTGAGTTTGGGATTGACAAATACACATCACTATCTATAAAACAGATAATCTGCAGAGACCTAATGTATAGCACAGGGAACTATGCTCAATATCTTTCAAGAACCTGTAATGGAAAAGAACCTGAAAACTATATATATATATATATGAATCATTATCCTGTATACATGAAGTAACACAGCATTAAAAATTAATTAATTTTAATTTTTAAAAATGATTAAAAAAAAAGGAACAGTGATGCCTGTCTGATGGCCTTGTTGGAGGGAGCTGCTGCTGCTAAGTCACTTCAGTCGTGTCCGACTCTGTGCGACCCCATAGATGGCAGCCCACCAGGCTCCTCTGCCCATGGGGTTTTCCAGGCAAGAGTACTGGAGTGGGTTGCCATTTCCTTCTCCAATGCATGAAAGTGAAAAGTGAAAGTGAAGTCGCTCAGCTGTGTTCGACTTGTAGCGACCCCATGGACTGCAGCCCACCAGGCTCCTCTGCCCATGGGGTTTTCCAGGCAAGAGTACTGGAGTGGGTTGCCATTTCCTTCTCCAATGCATGAAAGTGAAAAGTGAAAGTGAAGTCGCTCAGCTGTGTTCGACTTGTAGCGACCCCATGGACTGCAGCCCACCAGGCTCCTCTGCCCATGGGGTTTTCCAGGCAAGAGTACTGGAGTGGGTTGCCACTGCCTTCTCCAGTTGGAGGGAGAGGAGATAATTTTGTTGAAGGAAGTGTTTATCTGATGATCTGGCACATAATATACATCAGCATGACTATTTATGTCTCTTCCTCCTTCTTGCTTGTTCGCTTCTCATTTTAATTTAATGCTTTGTCTTACCTGTTATATTTTTTAAAGTATATTTTAGGAACTGTCACTAATAATTTATTTCTTATTGTGAATAAACTTCAAAGCCTTTCCTGAGAGCTCTTCTAGTTCAGGGGTTGACAAACTTTTCCCACAAAGGGCCAGAGAGGAAATATTTTTCACTTTGTGTTTGGGGCATACAGCCTCTGTCTCAACTCCACGGACACTATGTAAACAAATGGGCGTCGCTGGGTTCCAATAAAATTTTATTTATAGACATTGCAATTTTAATGTCATGTAATTTTCACATCTTACAAGCTATTATTCTTCTTTTGCTTCCCCACTCCCCCACCCCCAACCATTTGAAAAAATAAAGAACATTCTTTGCTCGTAGGTGGCAGGACAAATTTAACCCAGAAGCCATAGTCTGTCAGTCTCTGAAGATGAGGGACAGGAAGGAAGCAGATGCCATGGAGGCTGGAAAGAGCCCAGATCAGAAAATCTGACGGCTTTCTAACAAGTGTCACCCGCTGCCAGCACCTGGAAAGGCCCTGGCTGTGGCACGTGTCAGCAGAGAAAGAAAGTTCCATCCTGAGGCAGGTGTGTGTTTCTGATTTCTCGCCTGCATTTGCAGTGTTTCAGTTAATTAATGAAGTAACTCATTTATTCACTTGTTCTCTCACTGACTTATGCATTCATTCATTCGACAAATAATTAGTGAACTATACGCCAGGCGCTGTTCCCAGTGTTATGCAAAGAGCAGCGAACAAAGCCAAGCCCTGCCTTCAAGGAGCTTCTCTTCTCACTGAGAGGCAGGTGATATTAATAACCCATCCTTCAGCATCTCTCATCTGGCTTCTAACCTTCTAACTAGTCTCAGCTCTTATGTCTCCTAACAAACATGAAATGGTTTTCTCCGGGGCCTATATCTTTTTTCATCCAGGTTTCTTAGGATGGCTGACTAGTGTCTTCATAAACTGGAGTCTTACTGCCCTTCACCTTTCCTCATGATCAGAACTCATCTTTCAAGGCTTACTGTGAGTGCTGCCTTTTCAGGAAAACATCTCAAATCCTGCCAAGTCCAAATTAGACCCTCAGCATGCTGCCTTCACAGTAGTTTCTTTTGAGTTCATCTTTAAAAATCCTGTATTAATTGGATCTGCTCTATTTGTAAGCTCCTAGAGGGCAAAGGTTTTTATTTATCTTTGTAAATACTTAAAAACTTTTTAATTGAAATAGATTTGACATAAATCCTGTATACATTTAAGGTGTACAACATGTTGAGTCGATACATTTATATATTCTAATATGATCACCATTGTAGTGATAATTAGCCCACCTATCATTTCCTTTTAGTGGCTGGACTAAACTAATTAAAACTAGTCTCTTAGCAATTTTGATAATTCCATATTGTTGTCCATATTCACTATGCTGTACATTTGATCTCTAGGCTTATTTGCTATTCTTGGAATGTGTACCTTTGTTTTTAGAGTTTGTCTCTTTAAACAACATCTGTTTTATTGCACCAATTCCCAGCCCCTGGTAACCACAATTTTACTCTTCAAGTGTGTGACTTTTTTAGATTCCACATATAAGTGATATTATATAGCATTTTTCTTTCTCTGTCTGACTTATTTCACTAAGCATAATACCCACCAGGTGACAAATGGAAAATGTCCTCTTTCTCATGCATATAATATTTATTTATTATTTATTTATTATATTTTTATATGCATATATTTATTTATTATATGCATGCAATGGCAATCCACTCCAGTACTCTTGCCTGGAAAATCCCATGGACGGTGGAGCCTGGAAGGCTGCAGTCTATGGGGTTGCTGAGGGTTGGACACGACTGAGCGACTTCACTTTCACTTTTCACTTTCCTGCATTGGAGAAGGAAATGGCAGCCCACTCCAGTGTTCTTGCCTGGAGAATCCCAGGGACAGGGGAGCCTGGTGGGCTGCCATCTGTGGGGTCTCACAGAGTCCGACACGACTGAAGTGACTTAGCAGCAGCAATCTCTATAAAGTCTTAATGACCAACACAGTGCTTGGAATATGTAGGTCCTCAAGAAGCATGTGTTGAATGCTGAAGAGAATTGTTTATTGAATAAAAGAATTAAAGAATTTCATCAAAGGGCTTCCCTGGTGGCTCAGTGGTAAAGCATCTGCCTGCCAGTGCAAGAACACAGGTTTGAACCCTGGTCCGGGAAGATCCCATATGCTGCAGAACAACTGAGCCCGGGCACCCCAACTTCTAAGCCTGTGCCCTCAAGCCCGGGAACTGCAACTGCTGAGCTTACCCAGCACAACTACTGAAGCTCACACAACCCAGAGCTTGTGCTCCACAACGAGAAGCCAGCACAGTGAGAAACCCACGCGCTGCAGCTAAAGAGTAGCCCCCACTCTGCAAAACTAGAAAGCCAACACAAAGCAATGACGACCCAGCACAGTCAAAAATAAATAAATAATATTAAAAAAAAAAAGAATTCCAGCAAAAGATGGCAAGTATATAAAGTCATACTGAGGGAAAAGCAAGCGATTCTCTAATTTTCAGAACTCCCTTAGACCCTCCTAGTCTGGACTTCATGATACAACAGTTTAGCGTGAGGTCAGAGAAAGAATTGCTTTTCACAATACTTATTCTGAATAGTTGGAACAGGGAAGGGTGGATGCTCACAGGAAGATCACTTTATCCCATAATATGGCCTCATGAGGCTAATTCTCCAGCTCAGTGACCAAAATGAAATACATCAAGGAAATAAATCAAAAGGTACTGATTGGAGTGGAACATGGAACTGTTTTAATACATACATTTGAAAATATGTTGACAATATGGGCCTAAACAGGCCATTGCAAATGTACCATGCAGAACAGCAGGACTTGTTGGGGGAATCACACCAAGACAGAGATCAGAGGGCAAGATGTGAATACTAAACTCTAAGGGACACCTGTCACACATAGGCACATGGGGAAAGGAGAAGAGACAATAATAGAGATTAATTGTTGTAACTGCTAACGTACACAGGATCCTCCATTTCCAACTATTAGCACAGGATGGACTCGTGGACTGGAACATTTTAAAACCACATTTCAATCAAATTCATGCAATTATTCAATAGATCTAACCACTGAGTGAACTGAAAGACTCAATTTGTCAATATGTATTTGGAAGATGGAAGAGAGGAAGACTCTGAGCTTACCTCCTTCCATGGGCACACCAAAATTACAACTATTTAAAGACTAACTGTTGATGCAAAAATCCAGAAGACAAGCAGAAAGGATCGTCTACAACTAGATATATAAAGAAGGAATCATAATCAGATGTACACAGGGAAGGAGACACAGTATCCCCAGGGGGGTGATCAATAGATGGGAGAATAGTCCTGAATGGACTGGGGTGCCATACAGTCTAAAGAGACCACGTTCTTCTTCAGAAAGCATTGTCTGCTCTCAGGACAGATTTTATTATTCCCTGAAACTCTAAAGTACAGCTTGATCCATGTTTCATGTGTGAGCTCAGGCTTCTCAGCTGTTTTAGGAGCTTCCTGTTTCTCTGCTCATCAAGTGACCCCAAGTTAGTTCCCTTAGAGACTCTAAGTGTCTTCTATTTGCTTTGAAACTTCCATAGCATTCTAGGCGGTGCAGTGCACTAAGCGAAAGCTTGGTAATATTTGTTAAAAGAACAGCTACCTTATCATGAACTTGCTGATGTAATCTAAAAGTATGTAATTCCGTGTTTTTCCTGGTGAGCACAGAAAGAAGGTAAGATCAAAACTTCTGTAAACATCTTGGGGCTTTCACTTAGAAAATAAAACAGACACACTCATCTTGACAAAACTGCAACCAAATGATTCTCCATGTTTATCTCATGTGAAGAGAAAATCTAAGTAGACAATAAATAGGTTTTATTTTGTTTGGGTTTGACTTGGAATTTTCTCATATACATGTGCCCAAAATGGTCGATTTATGATAAGGAACTCTTTGCCATTCATGAAGACAGGCTCAAGATGTTCCCATGAGAAAAGATATTAACAAGACATACGTATTTAGAACTAATTTTAAAGACTCACCAGAAAACTGCACTACAAGTAACAGGCAATTGATTGCAAATGAATTAAATAATAAGGGAAATTATTGTGTCATATAGTAAGATCTTCTGAGGTTTAAAGAATCCAGACTTGCTTAATGCTGTAGCCCAGTATTGTTTTCAGAAGAACATGCTTTACCTAGATCTGTGCTCTGCAATCCCCAGGGGACCGGCTGCCTTCAGGCAAGCTCCCCTTGAGGCTGCAGGGAAGCTGTCACAGCTGCCGGTATCATAATACCCAAAGGCGGGGCGGTGTTTCACCAGCGGAGAAGCCCTTCCTCGAAAACTCAGGTGAATTATTCTCTCATTTTATTGGTGGGAGTTGAGTCATTTATATCTTCCTAAAACCAAGCCCTGGCAAGAGGACTGGATTTCAGTGACCGGCATGGATGAATCAGGGTTTTACTCCGAGTCATATGAGGCCAAATTATGCGACCCAACAAGACGGCGACTCCCTGAAAAGGAGGAACGTGTGAGCCCTCTGACTTGTCTGCTACGGAGCTTTGGGAAACTCATCACAGGAAAAAAAAGGAACACACACACCCAATGCAATTTTTTTTTTTTTTTTTACTGCTTTGCAATCCACATTTTACAGTTTTATTTATTTGCTGCAAGCGTGCTTTCTCTAGTTGCTGCAAGCGGGGGCTACTCTCCAGTTGCGGTGAGCAGGCTTCTCACTGTGGTGGCTTCTCCAGTTGCGGTTCTCAGACTCTAGAGCGCAGGTTCAGCAGTTCGCATGTATGGGCTTAGTTGCCCCTAGGCATGTGGTAACTTCCCAGGCCTGAGACAGAACCCGTGTCCCCTGCATTGGCAGGGGGACTCTTAACCACTGGACCATGAAAGTGAAGTCGCTCAGTCGTGTCTGACTCTTCGCGACCCCATGGACTGTAACCTACCAGGCTTCTCAGTCCATGGGATTATCCAGGCAAGAGTACTGGAGTGGGGTGTCATTCCCTTCTCCAGGGGATCTTCCCGACTCAGGGATTGAACCCGGGTCTCCTGCATTGTAGGCAGACGCTTCACCCTCTGAGCCACCAGGGAAGCCCTAAAATCTTTTATAACACATAGCATTATTTGAAGTGGCTACTTTACTGTCTGGTTCTTGATCACATGAATTATAATTCATTTAGTGTTTATGCTCTCATGCTTGAAGACATGACTTTACGTTGAAACAGAAAGGCAGAGGCAAGCCAGAGGCCCCAGATGAACTCACCTTCACACAGTGCAAGTGAGAGAGGGCGAGGTTCCTCTCAGACCTTCTGAGCTAGAGCAGAGGTGGGCAAACTGTCCTAGGAGAGGCTGGAAAGGAAACGGTTCAAGCTCTGGGGCTTTGCCATGTCTGTCATCGCATCTCAGCCCTGACTTTGCAGCACAAGCCGTAGACAGTATGTAGATGAAAGTGTATCTGTATACCAACGAAACTTGATTTATCAACACTAAAATTGGAATTTTACATAATTTCACATGTTACAAAGTATTCTTCTTTGAATTTTTTCAACCACTTAGGAAGTCAAAACCATTTTCAGCTGTAGTTAAACCAGGGGTTGAACCAGATTTGGTCCACAGGGCACAGTTGAAGAACCCTGATCTGGAGGGGGTCTCATATGTGTTTTTTATCTGACACTTTCTCCATGCATGGTTTAGACAGAAAGTATCTCTATTTGCTAGAATCAAATAGTTGGTTACATCACTGCAAAAATAAACATTTTATTGAAATGACTCAGTTCAGTTCAGTCGCTCAGTCGTGTCCGACTCTTTGCGACCCCATGAATCGCAGCACGCTAGGCCTCCCTGTCCATCACAAACTCCCAGAGTTCACTCAGACTCACATCCATTGAGTCAGTGATGCCATCCAGCCATCTCATCCTCTATCGTCCCCTTCTCCTCCTGCTCCCAATCCCTCCCAGCATCAGAGTCTTTTCCAATGAGTCAACTCTTTGCATGAGGTGGCCAAAGTACTGGAGTTTCAGCTTTAGCATCATTCCCTCCAAAGAAATCCCAGGGCTGATCTCCTTTAGAATGGACTGGTTGGATCTTCTCGCAGTCCAAGGGACTCTCAAGAGTCTTCTCCAACACCACAGTTCAAAAGCATCAATTCTTCGGTGNTCCAAAGAAATCCCAGGGCTGATCTCCTTCAGAATGGACTGGTTGGATCTCCTTGCAGTCCAAGGGACTCTCAAGAGTCTTCTCCAACACCACAGTTCAAAAGCATCAATTCTTCGGTGCTCAGCCTTCTTCACAGTCCAACTCTCACATCCATACATGACCACAGGAAAAACCATAGCCTTGACTAGACGGACCTTTGTTGGCAAAGTAACGTCTCTGTTTTTGAATATGCTATCTAGGTTGGTCATAACTTTTCTTCCAAGGAATAAGCATCTATTAATTTCATGGCTGCAGTCACCATCTGCAGTGATTTTGGAGCCCCCCAAAATAAGGTTACTTTTCAAAAAAATAATTAAAATGTTTATTTATTTGGCTGAGTTGGGTGTTATTTGCAGCATGCGGGATCATCAATCTTCGTTGCAACATTCTGGATCTTAGTTGCAGCATGTAGGATCTAGTTCCCTGACCAAGGATTGAACCCAGGCCTCCCCAACCTTCACTGGGAGCTCAGAGTCTTAGCCACTGAATCACCAGGGAAGTCCAAAAGAGGTTACTTTTTATTTGTACAAAAGGTCCCAGAAGAGAGTATTGCTTTATTCTACTTTGGCCCCATCTCATTTCTGACTCTGTGATTGTTGATATTATTAAGAGTTGCATAAGTGACCAGTCAGGAGATGTAAATACAGTTAACCTGCCAGTGCAGATAAAAACCTAAAAAAGTAGGTGGGATGATAAATGATATAGATAGACTGGAAATAATAACATGAGTAAGAATGGCACTGGTTTTACCCACCCCTGGAAGAGCTGAGCGAATACACATTGCTCTCTGTTCATGCTCTGAGTAATGATGGTAATTACTGCCTAATTCAGAGAGAAGAGCTTAACTAACACAGGGCTGGGTAGAAAAGCTGCTATGGGTTGTAAAACATACCATTGACTTAATACTGGGGTTGCTTCCAAAAGAGAAAAGAAAAGAAACTTACCACTTTAAATGTAGGCATTGATAGCAAAGTACATCAAAATTACAGAGGAATTAGAATGCAATTTATGAAATTAACACTTTTTAGCCTCAATGAAATATGGCCATTCCTTCTCTATCCTCCAGATAAACAGGACACCAGGAAGGGGTTGTTTATTTCTAGATGGCCATAAGTGACTCTAGTTTAGACCAGGGCAATTTAGACTAGAAAGTGGTATTTCTCCAGCTTGTGAATTATATAATAGATGCGTAAAGATAACTTTAAGGGGACTTGCCTGGCAATCCAGTGATTAAAACTCAGTACTTCCAGTGCCTCCACTGCAGGGGGCCTTTGTTCGATCCCTCATTGGGGAACTAAGATCCCACATGGCCCATATTGCATGGCCAAATAAATAAATAAGAATGGCTTTAAAATGACCAAAAGTAGCCTGCAAGAAAAACTTGTGAGCCCCCTATTGGGATTATTGAGAAATGTTTGATTATAAAAAGCAGGTAAACAGTAATCAACAGATTGGTATTCTCTACTTTTTTGTATCTTTTTAAATTCATTTTTTACCAGAGTTGATTTACAATGTTGTGTTGATTTCTGCTGTTCAGCAAAGTGACTCATTTATATATATGTACATTCTTTTTCACATTCTTTTCCATTTTCTTTTATCCCAGGATATTGAATACAGTTCCCTCTGCTATACAGTAGGAACTTGTTGTTTATCCATTTGATACTTTAAAAAAAAATTTTTTTTTTTGGCCCCGCCCAACCAGGGATCAAACCCATCCCCCCTGCAATGCTAGCATGGAGTCTTAACCACTGGACTACCAGGTTCCCTGTATCCTTTTATTACACCTTTACACTTTTCTCCTCAGCCAGCCAGGGGACTGCTTGTGTTCCCAGGTACTAGTCAAGGGGATTGAAATGAAACAAGTCCTATTTATTTCAAGAACAAATTCACAATACTGAGGTAAAATGCTGCTTTAAAATGAGTTTGTAGCATATGGCAAAAGTGACACTGCTCTCATCTCTGGGTCCAGCCATTAGAACTGGCATCTACCACTTCTTGCCCCTTGAGACACTCACCTCTGAAGCCCTGGTCCCCATTTAAGAAGTTCAAGGCTGCCATGTTGTGAGGAAGTCCAGGCCACACAGGGAGACCAGGGGCAGCCTTGATCTGACGGCCCCAGAGGGGTCTAAGTAGACAATGAATGTCAACCACTGACCTGTGAATGATGATGCCTCAAGAGAATTCTTGCCCATAGACTGAATCCTCCTAGGTGAAACCCTAGATGTCACGCAAACAGAGACCAGCCACCCTGCTGTGCCCTTTCCCAGTTTCTGACCCAAAGAATCTGTAATCTGTGAACATGATAAAACAATTGTTTTAAGTAAAAATAAATAAATGAGTTTGTGAACAGGTGAAATATTAGGCTTCACACGTGAGAGCAGAGATTATACATTATAAACTAATTTAAAGTTTCTTATCAGTCCATTTCTAAATGTCCATACTTTGGGGGTCTATTTTTCCCTCTTTGTGAGCAAACATTTCTTTTTGAATCAGCTTGGAAGAGCAAGCAGAACACTTGAACTGGGGAAAATGGCATTGGGACTTTGGTGTGGCTGCCGATGCTGGGAGGACCTGGGAAAGTCATCACATCCTCCTTGGTTAATCCAGTTTCTTGTTTTTAGCAACTTTATTGAAGTGTAACTGACATACAGTAAGCTGCATCCTAAGTTTTTTTAATTTATTTTTTAATTGGAGGATAATTTCTTTACAGTGTTGTGTTAGCTTCTGCTGTACCACAGAGTGAATCAGCTGTATGTATACATACATCCCTTCCCTCCCGCCCCTCCCTCTCCTCCCTCCATTCCACCCTTCCACAAATGTGTACATACATGAACCGGGGGTCAGATAAATACAGAACATCCAGTTAAATGTGAATTTCAGACAAACAATAAGTAATTTTTTGTACAACTATATTCCAAACATTGTATGGTACATAATTATACTAAAAATATTCTTTATTTGAAATTCAAATTTAGTTGGGTGCCTTATATTTTCACTTGATAAATCTGGCAACCCTACCCATGAACTATCACCACAATCAAAATAAAAATCATATCCCATCACCTCCAAATTTCCTCACACCACTTTATAAATCCTCTCTTTTTCTCACTCCTTACCCTTTTCCATACCAAGGCAACCAGATATCTACATTCAGTTACTATAAATTAACTGCATTTTCTACAAGCTTATATAAATGCCATCATATAGCATGCACTCTCTTTTGTCTGGCTACTGACACTAAGCATAATTATTTTGAGATCACTCATATACCAATAGGTTATCCCTTTTTATCGATAAATAGTATCTTGTATGAATATGCAACACTTTAGTGTATTCATTTTCCTGGTGATGGACTGTGGGGTTGTTTTCAGTTTGGGGCTGTTACAAATAAAGCTGCTGTGAACATCTGTGCACAGACCGTTGTGTGGACATATGCTTTCATTTCTCTTAGGTAAAACCTGGGAGTGGAATGGTTGGGTCATACGGTAGGTGTATTAACCTAAAATACTGTCAAATTGATCCCCAAAGTGGTCATTTGTTTTCTATTCTCACCAGCAGTATTCTACTGAACACTGCAGTGTTCTCTGCATCCACACCAAACCATGGTAGAGTCTGTCTTAATGTTTTGCCCTTGTAATAAGTGGGTGATGCTATCTAATTGCAATTTTGGTCTGCGCCTCTGTAACAACTAACAATATTGAGCATTTTGTGCTGATTTGCCATCTGTATGTCTTCTCTGATAAAGGGTCCAAGTCTTTTGCCCTTTTTTTGTGTGTGTGTTGCTTCCTTATGGAGAGTTTTGAGAGTTATTTCTGCCTACAAGTCTTTTATCAATATGTATTTTGCAAATATTTTCTTCTAGTCTGTCATTCTATTTTTATCCTCCTAAGAGTTGACTCATTGGAAAAGACTTTGATGCTGGGAGGGATTGGGGGCAGGAGGAGAAGGGGATGACAGAGGATGAAATGGCTGGATGGCATCACGGACTCAATGGACGCGAGTCTGAGTGAACTCCGGGAGTTGGTGATGGACAGGAAGGCCTGGCGTGCTGTGATTCATGGGGTCACAAAGAGTCGGACACGACTGAGCGACTGAACTGAACTGAACAGTGTCTTATGGAGAATAAAAGTATTAACTTTGATAAAGACCAATTTATAAATTAACTCTTTTATGGATCATCTTTAAGATGTTGAGTCTAAAAAGTTATTTACCTAACCCAAGGTCACAAAGGTTTTTTCTAGAAGTTTTATAGTTTGGGGTTTTTCATTTAGGTTTATGATCCATTTCAAGTCATTTTTTGTATATGTCAGGAATTCTCTGGCAGTCCAGCAATTAGAACTCTGAGCTTCCACTGAAGGGGGGGCCCAGGTTTGATCCCTGGTCAGGGAACTAGGATCCCACAAGTTGCATGGTCAAAAAAAAATGTATATGATGAGAGACATGCATTGAAGTTCAACTTTTTTGTGTGTGGCTATTCAGTCATTGTAGCAACACTTGTTTAAAAGACTGTCCCTTCTCAAGTCAGACAGACAAAGACAAATATCATATGATATCACTTAGATGCAGAATCTAAAAAATTATACAAATGAACTTATTTATAAAACAGAAATAGACTCCCAGACATAAAAAACAAATTCATGACTACCAAAGGGAAAAGAGAGGGGAGGGATAAATCGGGAGTTTGAGATTTACATGAACATACTACTATATATAAAACAGATAGTCAACAAGGACCTACTGTATAGCACAGGGAACTATACTCAATATTTTGAAATAACTTAAATGGGTAAAGAATTTGAAATAGAATAGATACATGTATATATGTATAACTGAATCACTTTGTTGTTCACTTGAACCTAACATGCTGTAAATCAACTATTATTCAATATAAGATAAAAATTTTAAAAACATATCTGAAATAAAAAAATAAATAAAAGACTATCCTTTGTCCAGTGAACTCCCTTTGCACCTGTATACACACACACACACCCCCCCTCACACAGCATTAGTTAACTGGGTCCCTGTGTAAAATACATTTTTTACTCCGGGCTGCAGTTAGGAAAGTTTGAAAGTCACTGATATAATGGTCACCTGAATTACTTTTTTCCCCTCTGCTTTGGTCTCTTGATCATACCTATCACCTGCACATTCAGGCCCTCCTACTCTTCAGTTTTCCCTGTCTCTCTGGAATTTCATTTTCTGCGCAGTATATTTATGATTGTCTCGGGATACCATTGTCGCCACTGCCCCTTCAACTGTTCCCTCTTCTTTGTTGTACAGGGAAATGATGAAATGCTTTATTTCCCCCAACCAAGTTTATATCATATAATTTACACTCTGCCCTTTCATTCAATCTGGCTTGAGGCTTGCAATGGGTTTACAGCAAACCATTTCCTTTTTCATTTATTTTGCTTTATTGGGTGATTTCTGGTGTGCAGCAGAGAAAACGGACCATACTTTATCTGAATTCTATTGCAGACTAGGTTTGTAACCTTCTCAAAGACTGCTTCTCAGGCTGTTTCTTATCTGAACAATGAAACCACTACAACCTCACGCAGTTGTAGTAAGAATTGGGAGCTATGGTGTGTAGGTAAGCTGTGTCTATACATGAACCTGGCACATAGCACATGCCTGGCGGTAGCTATTACCATATTATCTTCATTCTAACCATTTCTGCTATTTCCATCACCTTTTGCCATCCCTGTATCTTCTCTAGTAATGCTAATAAACAAGATTAGGCCTGAAATAACTGAATGCAATGCCCTGAACTGTTATAGTGAGAAGTGTTTAATGATATTACACAGGAAGTATCGTGGTACCAAACAGATGAACATCAGATTTTACCTTGCTCTAAAAAAAAATACTATTCTTCCACAAAGAAGACCTTAAAATCTTCCTCCCACTGTCAAGGTGAACAGAAAAATATTCTTCTCTAAAGGGAAATGAGATTCAAATTGGACCCTGTTTAAAAGCTATCATCTTGCTCCAAAATCACTGCAGATGGTGACTGCAGCCGTGAAATTAAAAGACACTTACTCCTTGGAAAGAAAGTTATGACCAATCTAGACAGCATATTAAAAAGCAGAGACATTACTTTGTCAACAAATGTCCATCTAGTCAAAGCTATGGTTTTTCCAGTGGTCATGTATGGATGTGAAAGTTGGACTGTGAAGAAAGCTGAGCACTAAAGAATTGATGCTTTTGAAATGTGGTGTTGGAGAAGACTCTTGAGAGTCCCTTGGACTGCAGGGAGATCCAACCAGTCCATCCTAAAGGAGATCAGTCCTGGGTGTTCATTGGAAGGACTGATGTTGAAGCCAAAACTCCAATACTTTGGCCACCTGATGCAAACAGCTGACTCATTTGAAAAGACCCTGATGCTGGGAAAGATTGAAGGCAGGAGGAGAAGGGGATGACAGAGGATAAGATGGTTGGATGACATCACCGACTCAATGGACATGAGTCTGAGTGAACTCCAGGAGCTGGTGATGGACAGGGAGGCCTGGTATGCTGCCGTCCATGGGGTCGCAAAGAGTCAGACTAGACTGAGCGACTGAACTGAACTGAACTGAAACTTTCAGTCCTTTGTGAAGAAGGACAGAAAGCTACGAGCCTACTCTATATGTGTTATGTTTTCTTCACTAACATTAAAAATAATATAGGAGCCACACTATGAATTCCTAGTCGAAATTCTGGTAGCCTGTATAGTTGTTCTATTTTTGTACTGTATCACCACAGTAATAAGTTTAATCATTTTTATTTATACACAGCAAGTGTCTAGATGTTCTTCACCATAATTGATTAATTATTATTCATCCTAATTATAAAAGTTGACCTCACACAGAAGTCACGGGTCAAGAGTGTTTTGATACTTCTTTGCAGAAACTTAGTGAAAAACCCATCAACTGGATGCTTGTATATTTGGATGTTCTAAGAAAATATTCATCTGAGCTTTAACAAGTCTGACGCAGCACTTTCCAAAATGGTGAACACGCTAGTAGTTTTGGGAACTTGCTGAGCGTCCAGTCCAAACTGAGACGTGCTGTGAGTTAAATTCACATCCCAGATTTTGAAGACTTAGTACAAAAGAGAGAATGTAAAACTTTCTATTTATAACTTTTGACATTCATTTCATATTTAAATGATAACCATATGGATATATTGGATTAATAACATACATTATTAAAGTGATTTCACCTGATTTAACTTTTAGAATGTGGCTTCTAGGGGAAACTATAAGTATCTTGCAATAACCTATAAGGGAAAAGAATCTGAGAAAGAATATATGACTGTGTGTGTATATCTGAGTCATTTTGCTGTACACCCGAAACTAGAATAACATTGTAAATCAACTACTACACTCCAGTAAAAAAAAAAAAAAAAAAAAAAGCGTGGTTCCTAAGACATTTTGAATTATATATGTGGGCTGCATATGATTCCTATTGAACGGTGTTGGTGTGGAATGTGGAAACCTGTGAAATTCTATGGTACTTAAGCTGGTGGATCATTATAAACATGGCTCATGATGAGTGGGGAAATTGTTGCAATGTTTGTTTGTTAGAGAGGGTGAGGTCTTCAGGGCACATAACTGGCTGAAGAGTCAGACAGAAGCCGTCTGGAAGGGTCTATTCAGGTGACCAAAATGAAACTGCAGTAAGCAACTGTGTTTATGCAGGGGAAGAGCTGGTGGCTTGGCTATGAGGCTATGTGACCACACCCTGTCCCTGCAAATACGGTGACTTGTTACTCATCCCTGAAACCTGCCCCCCAGGTTTCTGTCGCTAATTGCTCGCAGTCAGATCCCTTTTAAAATGAGATTACACTCCAGACAGGATGTGTTATGCCTGCTGACAGCTCAGAAGCATCTACGCTTTCACTCTGACTTCAAATGAAGCAGCGAGCATGACAGGCAATCTAGGTGGCGACAAGCAGACATCCTCAGGATCTGTAGTCCTTGGGATCACACAGACACAAAAGAACCTTAAAGACAGAAGGTTTTGAAGTTAGAGCCACCACGTGTGTGTGCTAAGTTGCTTCAGTCGTGTCTGAGACCCCATGGACTGTAGCCAACAAGGCTCCTCTGTCCATGTGATTTCCCACACAAGAATACTGGAATGGGTTGCCATGCCCTGCTCTGGGGGATCTTCCTGACCCCGGGGATAAAACCCATGTCTCTTATGTCTCTCTCCTGCATTGGCAGGGTCATGCTTTACCAGCATTGCCACCTGGGAAGACCTGGTTAAAGAATCTGCCTGCAATGCAGGAGACCTGGGTTCAATGCCTGGGTCGGGAAGATCCCCTGAAGAAGGAAATAGCTACTCTGGTGGCTCAGACAGTAAAGAATCTGCCTGCAAGGCAGGAGAATCCACATTTCAGCTGCTGTTCAGAGCCTCTGAGAACGGGTCATTAAGAGTTACCGGTTGTGGCTTCTGCTTCGGAGACCAGGGCAACGTTCCCATGTAAAATAAACAGACGCCCTGTTGCATTAATGATATATTAATCCACGTGGGTTGCCAGTAGGTTTTGGCCATCACATTAATACAGTCCCAAAGCCAGTTATTGCACCCACAGTGTTAGCAGAGACAGACACATGTCCAGTGTTTGGGGTCTGGGATTGGTCAGCAGGTTTAACCTCATACCTTAGTTTAAGGCTCCTCCCAAGGCCCATCCAACTGCCAAAATATTCCCAGCACAGAAGCACATTCCATTTTTGGACAGGTCAAATTATTCTTTCTTATGTTGAACTGAAATATGTCTTCCTGTAATGTGGTCTGAATTCTGAATCTTAGTTACTAATCCCTCTCTTGGGGGACCACCTGTCAGACATGGAGAAAGGCTCAGACTAAGTTATTTTGCAAGTTGGGCTCCCCAGTTCCTTACAGTTTTCTTTGTGTGATGTGGTCCTGGTGCCTCCCCATCCTATCATCAACATCTCCCTTAAAACATGCTGCTCACTGGAACTTCCCTGTAGCTCATATGGTAAAGAATCTTTTTCCAATGAGGGAGACCTGGGTTGATCCCTGGGTGAGAAAGATCCTCTGGAGAGGGAATGGCAAACCCACTCCAGTATTCTTGCCTGGAGAATCTCCATGGACAGAGGAGCCTGGCTACATTCCATGGGGTCGCAAAGACTCAGACATGACCGAGAGACTAAGCACAAACACACAACACTGTTTACAGTAGTCAAGATGTGGAAGCAATCTAAATGTTCATCAACAGAGGAATGGATAAAGAAGACGTGATAAGTATATACAATGGGATATTACTCAGTAATAAAAAGAATGAAATAGTGCCATTTGAAGCAACATCTGTGGACCCAGATATTGTCATACCGAGTGAAGTAAGTCAGACAGAGAAGGAGAAATATCATATGACATCCCTCATATGTGGAATCTAAAAGAAATCATACAGATGAACTTACAGAACAGAAACAGATTCACAGGCTTAGAACAAACTTATGGTTGCTGGTGGGGGAAAGGATGGGAGAAGGGATAGATAGAGAGTTTGGGATGGTCATGTACACACAGCCATATTTAAAATGGATAACCAACAAGGACCTACTGTATAGCACATGGAACTCTGCTCGGTGTTATGCTGCAGCCTGGATGGGAGGGGAGTTTGAGGCAGAATGGATACATGGATATATATGGCTGAGTCCCTTTGCTGTCCACCTGCAAGTATCACAGCATTGTTAATTGGGGATACCCCAGTATAAAATAAAAATTTTAGAGAAACATAGTGTTCCTCACAACTACTGCTACCATGTGGCCCCCTTGTCTGTTGAACAGAGACCCTGGAATAACCAGCTTTGTCAGCAAGGAGGCTCACCTCTAGGCTCAACCTGAGTTGATAGTCGGCTACAAACTCTGCATCAGTCAACCACCTCATGATATACACCATGAAATATCTTTCCTTGTGTTACTAAATTTTTAATCATAAGTACAAGGTTCATATTTCTTTCTGTTAAATTATAATCTTGTTGGTTTCAGTTATAATTTGAAAATATTATCATTTACAACCCAAATTATCATCTAATTTTCACTCTCTTTCTCCTAGGTTGATTCCTTCTGCAAACTAAACAGTGTGCTTTTCCTCTGTTCAAATCACTCAGAAAACCATTGACTAGAATGAGCTAACCTCTGCCCCCTCCCTCAATCAATTATTAAACATCAAAGCTTGAAACTAGAATAAAATGTCCAAGTGAAATGTCAGTTAAATATTGATTCTCACTCGCCAATTTTACTCCAGCATGTTTCATCTGAAGTAGCCTGAGAAATAAAAATACTGTAGTCACTGTAAATAATTCCTAGGGAACAGTTAGAATCTAGCAGAGCTATTTGAAATATATATCCCCATTCTTTGATATGTGCAGAAGGAGAGAGTCTAGGAACAGTAGAGAATAATTAAAAGCTTTAAAGATGATCCAGATTCACTGAAGCATTTAGTGAGTACTGATACTGCACTGGGAAACATGATAAATAAATTTTGCTTTTTAGCAATTTTTGGAGGTAATTATTTTTATGTTTCTGAAAATTAGTCCTCCAGTGGCTCCTTAAATCTATGAAAAGTGAAAATAATTATAAAGACAGATTTCATAAAGCTGTCCTACTTAGCAGAGAGTGTTAATAGAGTTTACAGGTTATACGAAGAAATATATTCCTGAACTCTATATATGAGCTACGTGACTCTGTGAAACATGAATCTGAAAGCAGATAATATCAGGATCACATTATCAGCATTCAGCTCAGGGAATGGTTTCTGAGATGGGGGGCGAGGCACGAAAGGAGGCATGCAGGATCTTAGTTCCCAACCCGGGGATCGAACCTGCACCCTCTGCAGTGAAAGTGCAGAGTCCTAACCACGGGACCACAAGGAAAGCCCCAGATAACATATGATCTGCTACCTTTAGACCATCTGGAGAAGAAAGATAGAAAATAGGCTTCTGTTGACATAGGTGAGGCCACTACTGGGTAAGAGGTGTGTGTGTGTGTGTGACTTCTTTTCACTTTTAACATGAATGACCCAAGCTAATCAAGCACCTCAGAATTTTACAATAGTTTTTGGTGGAGCAATGCTGATGCAAAATGGCATCAAAGTTCCTGTTTGTTTTGAACCCCACCTTCAAAAGCAGTACTGTGCACTGGTACATTACTGCTTTCAGGAAAGCAAATAAACTGACATATTTGAACAAGGGGGTGGGGGTCCCAGGACTACAATTAATACTGAGCCACATATTCTTCCCAGGAACCAAAATATCAAACTTAAATGTTTTGAAAATGAGAGATACAGAGAAACTGGAACGCCATGCAGTGCTGGTGGTGGGAATGTAAAACGGTGAAGTTGCTGTAGGTAAGTGTGATGAGTCTTCAAAAAATTTAATACAGAAAGACCACGTGATCCAGCGTTTCCACTTCTGGATGTGTACTGGAAGTGAAAGCAGGCGTTTGTACACCCGTGTTCAAAGCAGTGTTATTTACAATAGCCAAAAGGTGAAGCCACTTAAGTGTCCATCAATAGCTGGCTGACCAGACAAAATGTGATATATACACATCCTTTAGACTTCCAGGGCCACCATAACAAAGTACCACAGGCTAGGTGGCTTAAACAACTGAATGTATTTTCTCACAGCTCTGGAGGCTGGAAGTCCAAGGTCAAGGTGCCTTCAGGGTCAGTCTCTGGTGAGACCTCCCTCCTTGGTTCTGCAAATCCCCTTCTCTCTGTGTCTTCCTGCGATCTTTCCTCTGCACACAGAGACAGCCCTCTGGTGTCCCTCTTCTTATAAGGACACCAGTTCTCTGGGATCGGGGTCCCACCTTACTACCTCATTTAACCTTAGTTACCTTCATGAAGAACGAGTCTCTAAAGAAGTCCACATTGACTTGAGGATTCAATACATGAATCTGGGGGGAGAACAGTTCAGAGGATGATGACCCCACACAATAGATTGTTATTCGGCCTTTTTAAAGGGGGGAATTCTGACAGAAGCCGCTGCATGGATGAACCTTGAGGACAATATGCTTAATGAGATAAACTAGTTGCAAAAACACAGGTATGTTTCCACTTCTATGCAATAACTAAAGATAGAACTAAAGTTCTATCTCTTTCGGAGATAGAAAGCAGAGGGACTTCCATGGTGGCCCAGTGGTGAAGAATCTGCCTTCCGATGCAGGAGGTGTGAGTTTGATCAGGTCAGGGAACTAAGATACCACATGCCTCGGAAAAACTAAGCCTGTGCACCAAACCACTGAGCCTGAGAGCCTCAATTAGAGAAGCCCGCATGCTACAACTAAGATCTGTTCTAGACATATGAATAAATAAATATTTTTTAAAAGTAGAATGGTGGTTCAGAGACTGAGGAGGGGGAAAAGGAGTGAGTGATTTGTGGGTACGTTTTGCAAGATGAATATGTTCTGAAGATGGATGATGGTGACGATTGTTTAGTTCAGTCATTCCATCATGTCCGACTCTTTGTGACCCCATGGACTACAGCATGCCAGGCTTTCCTGACCATCACCAACTCCCGAAGCTTGCTCAAACTCATGTCCATTGAGTCAGTGATGCCATCCAACCATCTTACCCTCTGTCCCCTTCTCCTCCTGCTTTCAATCTTTCCCAGCATCAGGGTCTTTTCTAAGGAGTCAGTTCTTCACATCAGGTGGCCAAAGTATTGGAGTTTCAGCTTTAGCATCATTCCTTCCAAAGAACACCCAGGACTGATCTCCTTTAGAATGGACTGGTTGGATCTCCTTGCAGTCCAAGGGACTCTCAAGAGTCTTCTCCAACACCACAGTTCAAAATCATCAATTCTTCACTGCTCAGCTTTCTTTATAGTACAACTCTCACATCCATACATGACTACTGGAAAAACCATAACTTTGACTACATGGACCTTTTTCGGCAAAGTTATGTCTCTGCTTTTCAATATGCTGTCTATATTTGTCATAGTTTTTCTTCCAAGGAGCAAGTGTCTTAATTTCATGGCTGCAGTCACCATCAGCAGTGATTCTGGAGCCCAAGAAAATAAAGTCTGTCACAGTTTCCACTATTCCCCTTCTATTTGCCATGAAGTGATGGAACCAGCTGCCATGATCTTTGTTTTTTGAATGTTGAATTTTAAGCCAGCTTTTTCACTCTCTTCTTTCACTTTCATCAAGATGCTCTTTATTTCCTCTTCACTTCTACCACCGGGGTGGTGTCATCTGCATATCTGAGGTTATTGATATTTCTCCCAGCAATCTTGATTCCAGATTGTGCTTCATCCAGCCCAGCATTTTGCATGATGTACTCTGCATAGAAGTTAAATAAGAAGGGTGATAATATATGGTTTTTCCAGTAGTCATGTATGGTTGTGAGAGTTGCACTATAAAGAGAGCTGAGCACTGAAGAACTGATGCTTTTGAACTGTGGTGTTGGGGTAGACTCTTGAGTGTCTCTTGGACTGCAAGGAGATCCAACTAGTCTATCCTAAAGGAGATCAGTCCTGGGTGTTCATTGGAGGGACTAATGTTGAAGCTGAAACTCCAATACTTTGGCCACCTGATGCAGAGAGCTGACACATTTGAAAAGACTGTGATGCTGGGAAATATTGAAGACAGGAGGAGAAGGGGACAACAGAGGATGAGATGGTTGGATGGCATCACCGACACAATGGACATGGGTTTGGGTGGACTCCGGGAGTTGGTGATGGACAGGGAGGGCTGGCGTGCTGCAGTTCATGGGGTCACAAAGAGTTGGACATGACTGAGTGACTGAACTGAACTGAACTGAACTGAATATACAGCCTTGACGTACTCCTTTCCCAATTTGGAACCAGTCCATTCTCCCATGTCCAGTTCTAACTGTTGCTTCTTGACCTGCATATAGATTTCTCAGGAGGCAGGTAAGGTAGTCAGTATTCCCATCTCTTTAAGAATTCTCCACAGTTTCTTGTGATCCACACAGTCAAAGGCTCTGGTGTAGTCAATAAAGCCAAAATAGATGTTTTTTCTGGAACTCTCTTGCTTTTTTGATGATCCAACGGATGTTGGCAATTTGATCTCTGGTTCCTCAGCCTTTTTGAAATCCAGCTTGAACATCTGGAAGTTCACGGTTCATGTACTGTTGAAACCTCGCTTGGAGAATTTTGAACATTACTTTGCTAGCATGTGAGATGAGTGTAATTGTGCAGTAGTTTGAACATTCTTTGGCATTGCCTTTCTTTGGGATTGGAATGAAAATTGACCTTTTCCAGTCCTGTGGCCACTAATGAGTTTTCCATATTTGCTGGCATATTGAGTGTAGCACTTTCACAGCATCATCTTTTAGGATTTGAAATAGCTCAACTGGGATTCCACCACCTCTGCTAGCTTTGTTCGTGGTGATGCTTCCTAAGGCCCACTTGACTTCACATTCCAGAATGTCTGGCTCTAGATGAGTGATTACACCATCATGGTTTTCTGGGTCATGAAGATCTTTTTTGTACAGTTCTACTGTGTATTCTTGCCACCTCTTCTTAATATCTTCTGCTTCTGTTAGGTCCATACCATTTCTGTCCTTTACTGTGCCCATCTTTGCATGAAATGTTCCCTTGGTATTTCTAATTTTTTTGAAGAGATCTCTAGTCTTTCCCATTCTATTGTTTTCCTCTATTTCTTTGCACTGATCACTGAGGAAGGATTTCTTCTCTCTCCTTGCTATTTTTGGAACTCTGCATTCAAATGGGTATATCTTTCCTTTTCTCCTATGCCTTTAGCTTCTCTTTTCTCAGCTTTTTGTAAGGCTTCCTCAGACAACCATTTTGCTTTTTTGCATTTCTTTTTTTGGGGAATGGTCTTAATCCCTGCCCTCCTATACAATGTCACAAATCTCTGTCCATAGTTCTTCAGGCACTCTGTCTATCAGATCTAATCCCCTGATTCTATTTCTCACTTCCACTGTTTAATTGTAAGGGATTTGATTTAGGTCATACCTGAATGGTCTAGTGGTGTTCCCTTCTTTCTTCAATTTAAGTCTGAATTTGGCAATAAGGAGTTCATGATCAGAGCCACAGCCAGCTTCTGGTCTTGTTTTTGCTGACTGTATAGAGCTTCTCCATCTTTGACTGCAAATAATACAATCAGTCTGATTTTGATATCAACCATCTGGTGATGTCCATGTGTAGAGTCTTCTCTTGTGTTGTTGGTGAAGAAGGTGTTACTATGACCAGTACATTCTCTTGGAAAAACTCTGTTAGCCTTTGCCCTACTTCATTTTGTACTGCAAGGCCAAATTTGTGTGTTATGCCAGGTATCTCTTGACTTCCTACTTTTGCATTCCAGTCCCCTATGATGAAAAGGACATCTTTTGGGGATGTTAGTTCTATAAGGTCTTGTAGGTCTTCATAGAACCATTCAATTTCCACTTCTTCAGCATTACTGGTTGGGGCATAGACTTGGATTACTGTGAAATTGAATGGTTTGCCTTGGAAACGAACAGAGATCATTCTGTCATTTTTGAGATTGCACCCAAGTACTGCATTTTGGACTCTTTTGTTGACTATGATGGCTACTCCATTTCTTCTAAGGGATTCTTGCCCACAGTAGTAGATATGATGGTCATCTGAGTTAAATTCACCCATTCCAGTCCATTTTAGTTCGCTGATTCCTAAAATGTCGATGCTCACTCTTGCCATCTCCTGTTTGATCACTTCTAATTTACCTTGATTCATGGACCTAACATTCCAGGTTCCTATGCAGTATTGCTCTTTACAGCATCAGACCTTGCTTCCATCACCAGTCACATCCACAACTGGGAATTGTTTTCCCTTTGGCTCCATCTCATCTTTCTTTCTGGAGTTATTTCTCCACTTTTCTCCAATAGCATACTGGGCACCTACCAACCTGGGGAGTTCATCTTTCAGTGTCCTATCTTTTTGCCTTTTCATACTGTCCATGGGCTTCTCAAGGCAAGAATACTGAAGTGCTTTGCATTCCCTTCTCCAGTGGACCACATTTTGTCAAAACTCTCCATCATGACCCGGCTGTCTTGGGTGGCCCTACACGGCATGGCTCACAGTTTCTTTGAGTTAGACGAGGCTGTGATCCATGTGATTAGACTGGTTAGTTTTCTATGATTGTGGTTTTCATTCTGTCTGCCCTTTGATGGATAAGGATAAGAGGCTTATGGAAGCTTCCTGATGGGAGAGACTGACTGTGGGGGGAACTGGGTGATGACTATACAACCACGTAAATATACTTAATGCTGCAGAACTGTACATTTTAAGGTATTTGCCATTTTGTGTTTTTAAATATTTTCAAGTGTACCATTTTATGTATGTTCATTTTGCTACCATTTTTTAAATAAAAAACGAGAAGAGTACTCTTAAATATTCATGCTTTAGCATGTGACACTAAATGGCACTTACTCTTGGTGAGTCTCTTTGTCCTGAAACACACTGAAACAAGTACACTTACCATGTTGCCTTGATGTGCCTTCAGTCCAACAACCAATGATCTAATTATTTGTTTACGCTGGTTTCCACATTGTCCTTTCAAATGTAGAAGATGGCTATGTCAACCTCGCCACAGAACCTCCTAAATTTTTAACATGAACTGCGACTTTTCTTATGTGTCTGCATCACAGGGACAGTAATAAAATTATCTATTTACTGAATTATGGGAAAATCATTTTGGGAACTTCCAAAGCTCTACAAGAATGTAAATAGTTTAACAATATTTTTTTATGTGAGCTGACTCTAGCAAAATTGGAAAGTCCCAGCCTTGTTTTGCCCTTGGTCGCTTTCCCTTCCTCAACCAATATACAAATGCAGAGAATGTCTGTTTTCTGACATACAGTAGATATCTGTGAACTAAATGAATAAATGTGTGAAATGCAGGCTACAGGAAGAATTCCCTTACTGAAGGAAGGGAGAAATCCAATGTCTCATGCAAACCAGCTCAAGTATGGACTCCAGATCAGCACATCTTGAAATAGTATCATATTCTTATCGGAATAATGCAGTTTTTAAAATACAGCTGAAAATTATCCATTTAGAAAGAATCTTTTTCAAGTGTAACAAGGCATTTAGAAATGAGTTGATATATGGCAGAAACCACCACAATAATGTAAAGCAATTATCATCCAATTAAAAATAAATTTAAAGAAAAAACAAACAACAACAACAAAGAAATGAGATTTCAATACTACTTAGTCCCTTTAATAAAGTCAAAGCCAGGAATACTGGTATGGCTTCTGGGTATCTGTTTTAAAGTCTTTGCAGATACTGTAGTACAAAATTTCCAAGTTTTGCTAGATCGAGGGAAGAGAAATAATCTATTAGAAAGAAAAGAGTTGGAACAAAGAAATTCAGCTTTTTGTAACGTTTTGCATTTTAATTTATATGTAAATGTGAATAATATATATTACGATGCTGATAAAAGATTAAAACCCAGCACTTTATGTGATTAGACTGATTGTTTAAAAATTATAGTGACTACTTACTACATGTGCAGTGTTATGTTGTCCAATGAGGCTCAGGAAAAGGCTAAGACTTGGTCTAGCCCTCAGAGAGCTGATAATCTAAGCAAGGCGTGGTAGCCACTGAAGAAAGCGTGAAGCTGCGTGACGCTGCCCTGCAGTGAGGGGAAAATTCAGGGTGGGCAGGAGCAGTGAGTAGTCATGACAGGGAGAGAGCAGGATAATTAGTGTAGAAATTCCACTAGGAGATTAAAAACAGAAAGGGAATTTTAAGGGAATTTAGGAGACAGTTAAGCTAATGACCACTCAAGGAAAGAACCCAGTAACCTAGCAACAATCTACTCTACCCCGAAGGAAGGGGCATCCAAGCACCAGGAACAATCAGGCCACAAAGCCTGATAGTTAAAACACAAGACAATAGATTCGAGTTCTGAATCTTCTTACATGAAGTGAGAGAGTTAATTGTCCTTGAAGGGTAGCATTTCTGCATGTAGCCAAGATAGGAATACAGGTCTCAAAGGGGAAAGAAACTAAGTGAAAGGGGACATTATACTGAAACCTAAGATGAATTACCATATTTTATTATATGGTACCATTCTTCTGCTAATATACATATGATTTAAATAGTGCCATGAAGATCCCCATTGGACAGTATAGGGTCAAAGGAGAAACTAATGATGTAAGCCTCGACGTTTACCCCAAAATGAGGAAGAAAGTGGTCCTCTCAACTCCCACTTTTTCCTTGATTATAAAAATGCAGCCCTCTGTGTTCTCAGGGCTGTGCGCCCTCGCCTGCCTGCTTGTATCTCCCACAAGCGTCCTGTCCTAATAAACTCACTCTTTGCCTATTGCTTTGCCTCAAGATGAATTATTTGTGCATCAAGTTCAAAGAACCTGAGCTTTCATCAGGACAAAAGTCCTGACACTAGGCGAGTGGTTTCAATCAAAAGAAAGTGGATTCAAATCCCCTCCTAAATCAGAGATTGTGGGTTTAAATCCCAATCTGAGATGCAGCTGTGTTTGAGTCCCACCTGAGAAGAAGTGCAACTTCTGTCAGGGGAAATGTGGGTCTTGAGCAGAATTTGGACAGGTTGATGAAGTCAACACACAAGTCTGAAAAATTAGAATTTGTAGCTTTAAAATATAAGTATGGGACTTCCTTGGTGACACAGTGATTAAGACTCCACACTTACAATGCAGGGGGCACAGGATCAATCCCTGGTCGGGGAATTAAGATCCCACGTGCTGTGCTGCACGGCCAAAATATTAAAAAATTAATATACAATCAAATACATGATGAAAGGTGGGGATGGGAGTCCATTCAATGTTCCTGTGACCTGTGTAGGAGAAATGGAATGAAAAGCAGATTCCCAGCACCACTGCCAACCATCTCCATTAACCAGACCACTACGACATGAATAGGTTCATAGAGAACCACCTCGGAATTTTCCACCCTCTGCCAATGCTGGCTAGTCCTTATAGCAGATAAAGAAACCAAATCAATAACCAGGGACAAGTTACCTGCCCTCTATTTAACCCACTTACTACTGCAGCTTTCAAATTACAAAATAACAGCACCTTTGCACCATCAGGTGTTACTTTTTCATATTAATTACTATTGGGGAAAACGCAATAATTTTAAAATGACAGCTCTTTTTCTAGTTTCCAATTTTCTAGTTAACAGGAGAGGGAAGGAGATTCATTCTGCTATTGCTTCTTTTTTCCTTTTCCTTTTTTTTTGTTAGGGAGACTTTCTAGATTGTCATCTTTTCTGTTTCATTTTCCCACCTTTTCTCTGGCAACCCTTTGTAGTTGCAACCTAGCTACTTCATGCTTGCTTGTCAGTTAAAAATGCTAGAGTGGGGAATCCTGCTGGGGTCTCAATTTCTCATTTTTACAAGAGAAATTACCCCCCACCCCTACAAGGAGATGCTGGGTGAGCAGCAGCTGGGCCACCGGTAAAAAGAGAAGGATAAATGCATTGCCTTTGAACTTGTATGATTCCCTCCTGTGGCTGCCCACAATGCATATGCAGTACTTTAATTTCCCATTTCCACTAAAAAGCAAATCTGTCTCCTCCAAAGGAGCATGAACAGACATAACCACCTCCCTGGAAAGGTTTGAGGTGCTGGGTGAGCAGAATGTAGACTGAAGGGAGCAGGTGGAGACTCTTTGTCTGAAATCTATTTCTGATGCTGGTCTCAGCAAAGTTTAATTAGTGACCACAGAAACCATAGAGAAAGGAGAGGTAGAGACATTTTGGATAAGAAAGGGATAGGCGACACCTCAGAGGACTTCTGTGCTTTCCACAAACACACATCTACTCCCGGCAAAGCGAGCACAGACAGGATTTCCCTGGTGGTCCAGCAGTTAAGAATCTGCCTTGTAATACAGGGGCCACGGGTTCAACCCCTGGTCAGGAAACTCAGATCCCACATGCTCTGGGGTCCCTATGCCACAACTAGAGAGTCTGTGTGCCACAACGAAGATCCTGCAGGCTGCAACTACGACCCAATGCAAATAAATAAGTACTTTCAAAAAAAATTGAGCTCAGAGAAGTAACTGGTGTGTTCCCTCTGCCTTGTCCTTTTATGCTGAGATAATTATTGACCCCACTTAGGGGTTTCAAAGGTATGCAGAATGACTCTAGATAGTAGAATGATTGGTCCAACGTGTAAGTTAGTGCCAGAATAATGTAATAAAGGAAAATGCCAGACTAATTTCTCAAGGACTTGTCAGTTCATCAGTACCTTCTCGCTTTCCTTCCAGAAATGTTTTTGAGACTGTGCTCTACATTAGGCTGCCTTTGGTGCTAAGGCCACGTCCTGTCTCCTTATCCTCTGAAGCAGGAACCATAAAGAAGGAGAGTCCCGGGAGTCCTGGTCCCCCAGCTCCACAGAAAGACTCTTCCTGTGATACAGCCACTATGTATGGCCAGGAAAGTGATTCAGATGCTGAAAGACAAGCAGTAGACCAGAGAAAATGGTCAAGTCAATGTGGGCTTGAAAATGGTGAAGACAGAGTCTTGGGGCAGTAAGACACAGGAGGTGAGATGGAGCATGCGTGGAATGAGCACAGGAATTAGCTGTGAAAATCCAGGATGCTGGCTACCGCATACAGGTGAGCTTTAGGGAAGCACCTCTCCACTTAAAGTGGGCTTTCCTGTTGCAGGATAAACTGGAACCCACAAGGATCGGCTGAACCCCGGTGGGTCTCTCACAGCCTCCAAACCTCCAGATTGGAGGCTAAACACCACCTGGCCCAGGAGTCAGTGAGAATGGAGGAGGCATGGAAGGTGAGCCAAGCTCAGTGGCCATAGCAGCACTTGGTGCCCAGACATACTCTCGACAGCTTTTCTTCTGCCTTCTGACCTCACACTAAACAGCTTCCTGCCTAAAACTGTGGAGAAGGAGGTTCTGGGAAATGTAGTTCCAATTTCCCTAAGCGACAAGGCACAACCCAGCTTGTTTAGGTTGTGGCAAGTACAAAATAGCTAATGGATTATGCTGTCCTTCTTGTTTGTACTTTACGACTTGAAAATGTGAAAGTGTTAGCCCCTCAGTCATGTGTGACTGCTTGTGACCCCATGGACTGTAGCCCAGGCTCCTCTGTCCATGGAATTCTCCAGGCCAGAATGCGGGAGCAGGTAGCCTTTCCCCTCTCCAGGGGATCTTCCCAACCCAGGGATTGAACCCAGGTCTCCTGTACTGCAGGCAGATTCTTTACCATCTGAGCCACCAGGGAAGCCCTTACATGACTTACCCAACCCTAATGTTAGGACATTCCTATTGCTGATAGAGGCTGGTCAAATACACGGACAATTGATCATTGAGAGCAAGGGGGGAAAGAAGCCCAAAATATTAAAAAACAAAAACAAAAAACACAAGATCTTTTTGCCTCTAAGCAAGTGTCTATGGTTTTTTGAATAGTTATATATGGATGTGAGATTTGGACCATAAAGAAAGCTGAGCACCAAAGAATTGATGATGCTTTTCATCTGTGGTGCTGGGGAAGACTCTTGATAGTCCCTTGAACAGCAAGGAGATCAAATCAGTCAATCCTAAAGGCAATCAATCTTGAATATTCATTGGAAGGACTGATGCTGAAGCTGAAGCTCCAATACTTTGGCCACCTGATGTGAAGAGCCAACTCAGTGGAAAAGATTCTGATGCTGGGAAAGATTGAAGGCAGGAGGAAAAGGGGATGACAGAGGATGAGATGGTTGGATGGCATCACCAACTCAATGGACATGAGTTTGAGCAAACTCCAGGAGATGGTGAAGGGCAGGGAAGCCTGGTGTGGTGAAGTCCATGGGGTCACAAAGTGTCGGACACAAGTGAGCGATTGAACAGCAACAACAAGCAAGTGTGATAGCCTAGAATGTTGGTCTTGCCCCTTTTGTAAAATTTGAGGCCACCTCGGGTTACTGGAAACAATTTAGGATAGATTCAGGATCTTCTGCTTGTGTTTATGATGAACTCATTAGATGATCTGGTACAAGTGGTCTATTTTATTTTATATTTTTCTCTCAACAATATCTTTGCAGTGCAAAAGTTTTCAAATTTTCAAAGTCCAACACAGTCTGTTTTCTCTCATGGGTTGTGCTTTTGATGTCATGTCTAACAATCCTCTTTTCCTATATTTTCATAAATAACTTAAAAAATTATTATTTTCTTATTGAAGTACAGTTGATTTACAGTATCATGTTAGTTTCAGGTGTACAACACAGCAATTCAGATACATACATATATTCTTTTATAGATTCTTTTCCCTTATCTATTATAAAAGATTGAGTATCGGTCCCTGTGCTAAGCAGTAGGTCCTTCTTGGTTATCCAGTTTATATACAGTCATGTGTACATGTTAATCCCAACCTCCTAATTTATCCCTCTCCCCATGTTCCCTATAAAGAAAATGTGGTATACATATATATGAAGTGAAATTCACTCAGTTGTGTCCAACTTTTTTTGACCCAATGGACTATACAGTCCATGGAATTCTCCAGGCCAGAATACTGGAGTGGGTAGCCTTTCCTTCCTCCAGTGGATCGCCTTTCTCTCCTCCAGTGGATCTTCCTGACCCGGGAATCGAGCAGAGGTCTCAGGCAGATTCTTTACCAATTGAGCTATCAGGGAAGCCAATATATATACATATATAAAAATGGAATATTAGCCATAAGGAATGAAATAATATCATTTGCAGGAACATGGATGGACCTGAGATTTTCATACTAAATGAAATCAGTCAAAGACAAAAATATGATATCACTTATATGTGGGATCTGAAAAAAAAAGATTCAGTTGCACTTGCTAACAAAACAGAAATAGGACCACAGACATAGAAAACACGTGGTCTTTAGTCAAGAGAAACAGCAGCCCCAGATGAGACAGAGGCAGAGGCCAGTGAACACACACGTCTGGAACTGAGCGAGATGTCCTTAGAGCAGAGGTGTGCATCTCCCTAGTGAACTCTGGCAGAGCCTGGTCCTGCTCATCTTCTTCTGAGTGCCAGGGAGGAAGGCAGTAATGGCCTACACAGGAAGGAACTCAAGCTTGATGCCCTGACAGCACCAGCAATCCACCATCCTGCTTTGTGCAAAATTCGGATAATGAATTCCATCCACATCTGCAAGTAAATGTGTCAGGGCTGAGGAGGCTGGCCAGGATGGGGCAGCAGCTCAGGGCCAGAGTTAGGGCAACCCACTCATCCGGTTTCAGCACTGAAAATCCAGTGTCCCAGGAAACCCTTCCTCTTGAGTAAACTGGGGCTGCTGGTCATCCTAAGACAAGGCACACATGGCTGGAACAAGGTCTCAGCATGGACCACAGGACAAACCAATGCCAGAGTGCAGAGGACATGTCAAGGAGGGGGCACCAGTCACCTGGCTGTTGGATTTGCTGGCTGGGGTGGGGCTACAGTAAGTCAGGCCTGTACTGCCGCTGAAGTTCAAAGCTCTAGTCAAGATTCCAGTAGGAGTTTGACAAATGTAAACAAAGACCAGCTAAGGTTTGTGATGATCTCTGTGCAGCTTTTGTTTTGTTCTTCATTCTTCCTCTATCTCTTTGTAGCTACAGAAAAGAAGATGAGGGAGACGGGGAGGGTAAGATATAGCAGTCATTAGACGAAGGTGGGAGTTGATAGAAGGCCCCACTGTTTGTGATGCCTTAGGATGAACAGACAGCAAGAAGAGCCATCATGGCAGAAGTTGTCTTTGGAGCCGTCTTATATTCAAGTCACTTTTATCTTCTCAATTGCATCTGTTCAAGATGTGAGAAAATAGGTATTCCCAAGCTTAGACCCTCTGCCTTTGTGCCAGGGGGGATGGGGGTCTTTTCCTTTCCATTTGCAAACTCTGAACTGTCTACTTAAACACATGGTCCTAATTTTTTGTACAGTCTCAGCCTTTGGGCACAATCTCAGCCTCAAATGTCTGTTTCAACTCCCAAACATTTTAGCTCAGACACTCTGCTTTTTTTTTTTTTTTTTAGGTGATTCCCAGCGATGAAGTGAGTGTTTATAGGTATAGTTTTTGTCTATCATCAGAGAAAAATGACTAGACAAATTCCCAACTAAATCTGGAGATCATGTTTGAGAGACAGTCCAGCTTTTTTAAGCTGGCTAAATCTTCCAAAGCCATCCTCCAAGGCCGTGTAACTTAAGTTGAAGAAAGCCAAATAAAGGTGCTCAAACCCCAAATCACAGAGGCAGAGGATTTCAATCTCCTGCATTGATTGTGGACAAGCTGCTTCCTCCAAGCCCTCTAATTGGGGAGCAGTGGGAACTGTTTATTTAACAGTGATTGATGGGATTCTTGACCAATATATAGCAAAGTGTAAATAACTTCCTATTTTATAGTCCTCATGTCAGAAATCCATACCATCAGACGATTTTTCCACAACACTTCCCCTATGACAGGGTTGGGGATTTACTGCAAGTTCTCATTCAGTCTTTTCTGAGTAAGTATATCCAAAGGTCAATAATAAGCTATAACTTGGGTGGGGGTAGGGGGGCTCATTTCAAGGAAGTCTGTGCATGCGTGCTAGGTTACTTCAGTCGCGTCCAACTCTGTGACTATGGAGGTAGCCTACAAGACTTCTCTGTCAATGGGATTCTACAGACAAGAATACTGGAGTGGGTTGCCAGGCCCTCCTTCGGGGGATCTTCCAGACTCAGGGATCAAACCCTCATCTCTTAGGTCTCCTGCAGTGGCAGGATTCTTTATCATTGGCACCATCTGGGAAGCCCCTCAAGGAAGTCTAAGACATTGGAATTGAGAAAAAAAATCCCTGTGACCTGGAACTGAAAACCTTATTTTTTAATCCCTGCAAACAAGAGGATCTGACAGTCCTCAGGTCATTTCCACTGTGGAAGCATGTGTGTGAGCGATGTGCATCCAGGCACCCACTCCCCCTCTAGGAGGTCCCCGGAGGGAGTATGGTCCAGTGGTGGGACCCATGTCCTAAGTGGCTGCACAATCCCCAGGAAAGGAAATGAAAGATCTACCACATCAGTTTCGAGGATTGTCAAATCAAAGGCGTGTGCTTTTAAACATCTTTACTTAGCCCACGTGACTAGCATGTCTACTTTGTTCTGCTTCCACTTTGTGAAAAGAAAGTGGCTACTTAACTTGTGAATTGAAGTTTGAAAGAGTCTGGAAATCTGTAAAGAAAGAGATGTGGGTGGTATTGTTTCCTTGCTATAAACAAAGAATTTATCTGACCTGATTGCCATTAGCATTTATTCACTAATATAACATCAGATAGCTTTGTTTGCATGTTTTGACTACTTAGATTACTAATTATCCTGTTATCATGGCCATAATCCATTGGGCTGAAAGATATATTTCATTCTATATCATCATTTACAGAATGAAATAACACACACTAATTTGAACTATATAAATGTTCCCATCTTTAAAAAAATTGAGCCTTTAAGTTACACTTAGAAACCTTTATATTTAAAAAACATGCATGTGAGAATAGATACATAGATACATATAACTGGGGCTTCCCAAGTGACTTAGTGGTAAAGAATCCTCCTGCCAGTCAGTGCAAGAGACTCAGATTCGATCCCTGGGTTGGGAAGATCCTCTGGAGGAGAACATGACAACCCACTCTGGTATTCTTGCCTGGAAAATCTCACAGACAGAGGAGTTTGGTGGGCTACAGTCCATGGGGTCTCAAAGAGTTGGACAAAACTGAAGCAACTTAGCATGCATGTATATGTATAACTGATTCACTTTACTGTACACCTGAAACTAACACAACGTTGCAAATCAACTATAATTAATTTACATTTAATTAGAGGATAATTGTCTTACAATGTTCTGGTGATTTCTGCTGCACAGCAACATGAATCAGCTCTGTGTATACATATATCCCCTCCCTCTTGAATGTTGCTCCCACTGCCCCCAATCCCACCCTTCTAGGTCATCACAGAGGACCGAACTGAGCTCGCTGTGCTATACAGCAGCTTCCCACTAGCCATCTATTTCTATAGTGTATATATGTCAATGCTACTGTATCGATTCACCCCACCCTTTCTTTCCCCCTGTGTTCACATGTCTGCATCTTTATTCCTGCCCTACAAATAGGTTCATCAGTACTATTTTTCTAGATTCCATAAATACGTGCATTAATATACTATATTTGTTTTTCTCTTTCTGACCTATTTCACTCTGTATAACAGGTTTTAGTTTCACCTACCCCACTACCACTGACTCAAATTCATTCTTTTTTATGACTAATATTCCACTGTATATTTGTACCACAACTTCTGTATTCATTTATCTATTGATGGACATAGAACATCTAGGTTGCTTCCGTGCCCTGCTGCTTCTACTGCTAAGTCGCTTCAGTGGTGTCCGACTCTGTGAGACCCCATAGACAGCAGCCCACCAGGCGCCCCCTTCCCTGGGATTCTCCAGGCAAGAACACTGGAGTGGGTTGCCATTTCCTTCTCCAGTGCATGGAAGTGAACAGTGAAAGTGAAGTCACTCAGTCGTGTCCAACCCTCAGCGACCCCATGGACTGCAGCCTACCAGGCTCCTCCATCCATGGGATTTTCCAGGCAAGAGTACTGGAGTGGGGTGCCATTGCCTTCTCTGCTTGCATGCCCTAGCTATTGTAAATAGTGCTGCAGTGAACATTGTTGTTTTTAGTTGAAAAGTCACGTCTGACTCATTCGCAACCTCATGGACTGTAGCCCACCAGGCTCCTCTGCCCACGGAATTTCTTCAGGCAAGAATACTGGAGTGGGTTGCCTTATCCTTCTCCAAGGGATCTTCCCCACCCAGGAATGGAAACCGTATCTCCTGCATTGCAGGCAGATTCTTTACCACTGAGTCACCGCAACAAACATTGGGGTAAAACAATTTTTTTCATTAAAAAAAGTCAAAAACCAGTGGTTGTGAGCCCAGACTTCTGTTCTGACTAGAGGCCAGTTAGACCTCCAGCCTTAGAGGAACTGTGACCTTCCAGGGGCAGAGGAGGAATAATAGTTCCTGCTGCCTGAGGGGCTATGTGTGTGTCCCACAAAGTGTCACGTGACCCCTGTGTCACAGTCTCTCCATGTGCTTGTTTGAGTGCAGGTTCCAACCCCCTAGAAAAACTAACCCAGAATTCGGGGCTTTCTACATTCGCAAATTCTTCTGCACATTACATTACAAGAATAAGTGCCCTAACTCTGGAACTGGTTAGTTCAGAGTCCCCTGCAGGGAGGTCTTAGTATTGCTCGTGGAAAGTGGATGTGGCTCCCATTTCCAGGGTCTCCAAGTCTCCCTGTTCCTCAGTGGGCCTTGTGTGCCAGTGAGTGTTCATCGTTCTCTAGTAAACCCGGGAGGTGCTGCATTCATCCGACCCACTTGGGGTTCCTGGCTCTGCCTCTGGTCCCCCCACCTCCATTCCCAGGCAGGTCCCTTGACCAATAAGAATGAGGCTTGGAAATAAACCCGAGCTCGCCTTGCCTCCTCCAGAAGCTTTCCTCAGGCTCCTGAGTCCTCATCAGGGAAAGTCAGCCCTGCTCAGCCCGGGCTTGGAAATGGGGTGCTGGAGCTCCTTGCCAGGTCTGTGCAGTTCAACCCCGGATACAGAACTTCCTCCTCTCAAATGACTGCCTCGCCTGCAATTCTGTAGCTTCCAGAAATTATTTCCTTATTTTAGAAAGTGCTGCCTCAGAGAAATGATTTGACCACTGTAAGTGTTTCGAGGTCACTTTCAGACCGCTGCTATTCTTAAAGTGAAAGTGAAGTCGCTCAGTCGTGTCCGACTCTTTGCGACCCCATGGACTGTAGCCAGCCAGGTTCCGCTGTCTGTGGGGATTCTCCAGGCAAGAATGCTGGAGGGGTTTGCCATTTCCTTCTCCAGAAGCACCATTATTCTTAAAGGAGTGGGTAATCTACTTGTCTGGGACTCTTCCCCAGAGTATAATTTTGTTAAAGATGATACCTGTGGGTACTTTCCTGGCGGCACAGTGGATAAGAATCCGCCTGCCAATGCAGGGGATATGCGTTTGATCCCTGGTCCGGGAAGATTCCACATGCCGTGGCGCAACCAAGCCCGCGCACCTAGAGCCTGTACTCCACAAGAGAGGCCACTGCAATGAGAAGCCCGAGCACCGCCAACAAGAGTAGCCCTGGCTTGGCGCACATGGAGAAAGCCTGTGCAAAGCAATGAAGACCCAGTGCAACCAAATATACATAAGTCAGATAAATGAGTGACCCAAGAAAATGATACCTGTAGTCAAAAGGGCCTTTTAGTAGGAGCTGTGAAAGGTTCCACCTTTCTAAGATAACTGCTAGCAACCGAGGCTAGTAACGTAGCAGGCGCTTCACCCCTTATCACCTGCTGAGAAGCACAATTCACTAGCATCTGCCACAGCAGGCTTCCTCCAGCAGGAGAGGGGGAAAAGGGGAGGGAAGCGCGACTCAAGGGAGATAGACGAAGAGAAAGACTTTACAACCAGAGCCCCCGAGGCGACCTTTCCATCCTTCCAGACCACAAAATGACAGGTTGTTTTCCTAACCAAGTTCTCGGGAATTCATGCGGTTTAAGGAAGAATTCCAAAATCTGCTATTCGATATTATGCAACACTGTAAATCAATAATGCTTCAGTAAAATCAATTAACTAATTAATTTTTTAAAAAACCTGCCATTCTCCCACAACATTGTTGTAATGCAACTTGCTTTCCTTGGTATTATTTGGATCAGGTTTATAGGAAGATACAAAAGGCCAATAGTTAGCAGCTTAAAAATGTATATGTGTGTGAGCTCTAAGTATTAGCATCACAAATAACTTCCTGTTCTGGGCCTTTAGCCAGCAGTTGGCTAGTTTATATCACTAGTAATCTGTGATAATAGATTATACGGACAGTGGTCTAAGTACTCTGTGCATTGACTCACTTAAAACTCCTAGCAGCCCTATGAAGTAGATACTAATATTGCTGTTTTATAGATGATGTAAATGAGGCACAGAGAGATAAACACCTAGCCCAAGGTCACAACCGTGACTAGAGGGGCCAGAAGTGTTCAGGTCCTCACTGCTCAAGGTGTGGTCCCTGAGAGCTTAGTAGAAATGCAGGCTCTCAAGCCTGGAATTGGAATCTGCATTTTAACAAGGCTTCCGAGGTGATTCACATGCACATTGAAGTTTAAAAACCATGGGCTTAGATAGTCTTAGATTTTTTTCTCTCTGTGCTTATTAAAAATTCAATTATAGCTTAAGACTTTAGGAAATAATGTGTACTTGGCTGATTTAGTATAAGAAATAGGATCGTAAGATGATTTTTGAGTCCTCTCCAAGATCTTCTGAAGAAGATAAATAGCATATATTATTTTTTTAAGTCCCAAAAGTTATTGAATTCTTATTATATCAGGCATTCTCCTTTCATTAAGTCATCATAGAATACGTCATGAAATAGATACTGTGCTGTTTAGTCACTCAGTCGTGTCGGACTCTGTGCGACCCCATGGACTGTAGCCCACCAGGCTCCTCTGTCCGTGAGAATTCTCTAGGCAAGAATAGTGGAGTAGGTTGCCATGCCCTCCTCCAGGGGATCTTCCCAACCCAGGGATAGAACTCAGGTTTCCTGCATTGCAGGCAGATTCTTTACTGTCTGAGCCACCAGAGAAGCCCAAGAATACTGGAGTGGGTAGCCTATCCCTTCTCCAGGGGACTTCCTGACCTGAAATAGTTACTACTAGCCTCAAATTACAGATGAGAAGACTGTGGGCAGAAGGGTTAAGAAGAAAAGACAATGTAAGGACTGTAAGAGAGAATTTGCAAATGATGCAACCAACGGTACACAAACTGTTCACATAGCTCAATATCAAAAAATAAAATAAAGAACCCAATCAAAGAATGGACAGAAAATCTAAATAGACATTTCTCTAAAGAAGATACACAGATGGCCAACAAGCATATGAATAGATGCTCAGCATCACTAATTATTCAGTTCAGTTCAGTTAAGTCGCTCAGTCATGTCCGACTCTTTGCGAGCCCATGAATTGCAGCACGCCAGGCCTCCCTGTCCATCACCAACTCCCTGAGTTCACTCAGACTCACGTCCAGCGAGTCGGTGATGCCATCAAGCCATCTCATCCTCTGTCGTCCCCTTCACTTCCTGCCCCCAATCCCTCCCAGCATCAGTCTTTTCCAATGAGTCAACTCTTCGCATGAGGTGGCCAAAGTACTGGAGTTTCAGCTTTAGCATCATTCCTTCCAAAGAACACCCAGGACTGATCTCCTTTAGGATGGACTGGTTGGATCTCCTTGCAGTCCAAGGGACTCTCAAGAGTCTTCTCCAACACCACAGTTCAAAAGCATCAGTTTTGCAAATCAAATCTATGGCCATCAGCAAAATATCTACAAACAATAAAAGCTGAGCTGACGAGGGTGTGGAGAGAAGGGCACCCTCCTATACCGTTGGAGGGAATGTAAATCAGTACAGCCACTATGGAGAACAGTATGGAGTTTCCTTAAAAAAACTAAAAGTAGAGCTACCATATGATCCAGCAATACCACTACTGGGAATATGTCTGGAAAAGATGGAACCTCTAATTCAAAAAGTACTTGCACCCCAGTGCTCATTGCAGCACTATTGACAATAGCCAAGACATGGAAACATCCTAAATGTCCATCAATAGAGGAACAGACAAAGAAGACGTGGTACATATTTACAATGAAATACTACTCTGCCATAAGAAGAATGAAATAATGCCATTTGCAGCAACACGGATGGATCTAGAGATTACTGTACTAAGTGTAGCAAGTCAAAGGCAAATTATATGATATTACTTATATGTGAAATCTAAAAATAATTATACAAATGACGTTATTTACAAAACAGACTCACCGATGTAGAAAGCAAACATGGTTACCAAAGGTGAGAGGAGTGGGGGAAGGGATAAATTAGGAGCTTAGGGTTAACATATATACATGCCTATATATAAAATAGGCTTCCCTGGTGGCTCAGTGGGAAAGAATCCACCTGCCAATGCAGGAGACATGGGTTTGATCCCTGGGTTGAGAGGATACCCAGGAGAAGGAAATGGGAACCTATTCCAGCATTCTTTCCCAGGAAATCCCATGGACAGAGGAGCTTGGCAGGCTACAGTCCATGGGGCTGTAAAAGAGTCAGACACAGCTTAGTGACTAAACAGCAACATATGCAAAATAGATAACCAATAATGACCTACTGTGTGGCTCAGCGAGCTATACTCAGTATTCTGTAATAACCTACATGAGAAAAGAATCTGAAAAGGAATGTATATGTAATGTGTAACTCAATCACTTTGCGGTACGACTGAAACTAACACACCATTGTAAATCAATTATACTCCAATAAAAAGAACGAAAGAAAAAGGGTTAGGAGGAGCTAGGACATGGCTGCTCCATTGACAGCTCTGCTTCTTGAATCGAGCTCCTCACGTTGATTTCCTCGCAGGTGGCACACTGAACCATCGCTAACCTTTGACAAAATGGTTACTTTTTTCAAACCCTGTCTCCAAAACACAAAACATTTTTTACTTAATCCTGAGCACATTTCTCCATCATTTAAGGTAGTGATATTAAAGTAACCTAAGAGAGTATCAACCTTGGAAAATTAAGTCAAAGCCCATAAAAGCAAATCAGCTCTTCTCCTTCAGTTGATACCGTAAAGTTGTATATTGTCTAAAAAGCAAAACAAAAACTAGAGTATGAGACAAAGCTCATCCTTAGAAGTCTTCTAAGGGCTTTGTTTAGATGCTTTTCTGAGTGATCCCAGCAACTGATTTTTTTTTTTTTTTTTCTGGAACTCACGTTGGTGATGATTCACCTGGACAGTTATTTAAGGTAGAATTTATTTGAAACTGCTGTCACTTGTAGATAAATTTTGATTCAGGCAAATCACATGCTACAATTACAGAATAAAATGCAGATTAGCCAACAAAATGTGTCAGGCCCATTAAAATGTGTAACCTTTATCATGAATTAGTTTTTTACAAGGTGACATGTTTGCTTCCTGAATTACAATGATGAGACTTAAGCTGAATTTCCAGGAGACTGTTTGGTTCTTTCTTCTAATAGGAAACCACTGGCACTTTTGTATGAAGTCATTTTCTATTTTTAAAACAACTGCATTTGAGACATAACTATGAGTGTGACAGTTTCACAGGGCAAAAAGCGAGATGAATAAATGGGTCTGAAACCCAGGCTAATGGAGTGAGATTTTCAAAATAACATACACATTTATGTACTTCATTCACCACTTATAGCTTCATCCATCATAATGTTTTTTGGCCATTTCTGAGAGAGTATTTCTAATTCTAATATATTTCTAACAAAAGCCCCATTGTTGAATTCTGCAATTATTCCTGGTTTACGTGTACAGATTTTCTAGTAGATCTCTGATGGCTGAATAAATACATTAATATATTTACTTAGTAATCTGGATAACTTGGGCTTCCCAGGTGGCTCAGTGGTAAAGAATCCACCTGCCAATTCAGGAGATGCAAGAGACATGGGTTCGACCCCTGGGTCAGGAAGATCCCTCGGAGAAGGGAATGGCAACCCAATCCAGTATTCTTGCCTGGGAAATTCCACGAATGGAGGAGCCTGGCGGGCTACAGTCCATGGGATCGCAAAGAATCAGACACAACTGAGCATGCACGCACCCGCCTGGATGTAACGTATATCATTCATCATATAAACAAGAAGCAGGCCTAGGCTGTAATCCTTCTGATCAAGATTATGTGACCTTGAGCAGGTCACTCAGTTCTCTGAACCTCAGTATTCTCATCTGAAAAATGATAGGTTAAATTAGATTATCTTTTATGGGGCCTTTTAAATTTAATATTCCGCAGGAATTATTCCATCAGTCTCTCAATTTGGACCAAGTAGAAATTTATTTTAAAAATCTTAATAAAAAATGTACCTTTTAAAATGTAATTTTATAACTTCAAAGCAGCATGGGACCTGGAATTGAGTAAACAAATAGTATCATTTGTTTGCAAACAGATGTAAAAATACATAACCAAGCTCTAAGACACTTTAAAATCACTTCAGAATTTTGTTTATGATATTAGTTTTCATAGTAAGGCCTTTTTAATGCCAAAATAACACTATCTATAAAATCTCTTCACTGTGTAATAAAACTTAGCAAATTGATAATAAAACTTACATGAAAGAATAAGTCGGCAAATAAAATGTTTCAAATATACAGACAAGAAAAGTACCCCCCATCAAATTAAACTCACATTTATCAAAAACATATGGATTCTAAACATTAAAACAACGTTTGACTTTGGGGGAATTGGTTGGGAAACGATATAAAGGAACATTTTAGGATGGCAAAAATATTCATGTTCTTAATCTAAAAAGTAAGTGCACTGGTGTGTTCACTTTGTAAAATGTTATCTAGCTGGACACTAGGTGAATATATTTACTCAAGTATATGTTTCATATCAACTTTTTAAAAAAGTTTTAAAAGTTGGACCCATTGACACTTTTTTCCACAAGAATCTTTATCACTTTATTAGTTGTAAAATAAATAAAATCTAAGATCCATCCATCATATAGGAGGCAATTTATTCTCTATTTATGCCAGTCAAAAGAAAGGAGTAGGAAACAAAACTTAAAAAAGCACCAGGAGTAGTTTGTGAAGCATCCCATGACGTAATGGTCCTCCATCCCCACCTTGTCTACTTGATTCTTCAAGGCCTTTGGACTTGGGTTTCTGTCTCCTTTTCATGTCACACTACATTCCCAGGACATCTGTGGTGAATATTTAGATTAAATAGGAAAATGGGACAATGTATGATGTTCTACCGCACAACTGCACTCATCTCACACGCTAGTAAAGTAATGCTCAAAATTCTCCAAACCAGGCTTCCAAATGGTAACTACAGCCATGAAATTAAAAGACGCTTACTCCTTGGAAGGAAAGTTATGACCAACCTAGATAGCACACTGAAAAGCAGAGACATTACTTTGCCAACAAAGGTCCGTCTAGTCAAGGCTATGGTTTTTCCTGTGGTCATGTATGGATGTTAGAGTTGGACTGTGAAGAAAGCTGAGCACTGAAGAGTTGATGCTTTTGAACTGTGGTGTTGGAGAAGACTCTTGAGATTCCCTTGGACTGCAAGGAGATCCAACCAGTTCATTCTAAAGGAGATCGGTCCTAGGTGTTCTTTGGAAGGACTGATGCTAAAGCTGAAACTCCAGTACTTTGGCCACCTCATGCGAAGAGTTGACTCATTGGAAAACACCCTGATGCTGGGAGGGATTGGGGGCAGGAGGAGAAGGGGACGACAGAGGATGAGATGGCTGGATGGCATCACCGACTCGAAGGACGTGAATTTGAATGAACTCCGGGAGTTGGTGATGGACAGGGAGGCCTGACGTGCTGCGATTCATAGGGTCACAAAGAGTCGGACACGACTGAGTGACTGAACTGAACTGATGATGTTCTAATAAGAACAACAGGTCATACGTATCTAGAAGACAAAAAAAATCTTATGCATGTTCATTTTTGTGTTCTTCGAAGCTCATGGCCAACTTTTCAGTATTCAATAAGGATTCAATTTCTATTTGTTACATTCAATTTCAAATATATATGATAAAAATTTAGAACCAAAAATATTTTTTAAAAGGAAAAATATTAAAATTGGGCAGAAAAATTAAATGTAATGAATCAGCAAATTAGTTCATTAGTGGCAGTATGCTAAGTAAATACACATGAATCATCTCGCAGAATAATGGAGTCTCACTAGAGATGAAAGAGATTGAAATTTAAACAATTATAGCTATTAATAGGTGTGAAAGTGTTACAGCAAAAAGGGAAAATTTGATTTTAAAATTAAATTGAAAGTGAAGGTGTTAGTCGTGTAGTCGTGTCTGCCTCTTTGCCACCCCATGGACTGTAGCCCACAGGGCTCCTCTGTGCAGGGAATTCACTCCTTTCTTCATGTGATCTTCGCGACCCAGGGATCAAACCTGGGTCACCTGCATTGCAGGCAGATACTTTACCAGCTGAGCCACTAGGGAAGCCCCAAAATTAAATTAGACTTTAGTAAAAACTCCATAAAACTCTTAAAAGTGCTCTGAAATCATCCTCAAAATTTCTGCAAAACTTCTCAGCTATTTTCTCATCCTCTGATAATCCATTTAGTTTTTCCTCATATATCAGCATTCAGCATAAATTTTAAAATGATTTCTCATGATAGTTGATTGCTTTTTCATTAATTACTAATAGTGACAAAATATTTTCCATGTTTTTATTGCAATTATACAATATTTGATGTAAAGCATGCTGCACATCAACTTTTTATTTGCCTAACCAAATTCTTACTCCCTTGCACCAATATCTTTACAAGAACATGAGCTTCTCATTGGGATCAGTTCCAAATTCAGAAAGAAGAGAACTAAGTCCCAACAACTTAGAACGGTCCTAAGTGATGGGTCTAGGAGAAATTGAAATTGTAACGTCTGATCTGCATATGATATGTTGACCACAGCAGCTTTCAAGCAACAAGCTTGCCGAAAGAGTTGGACCTCAAGAGCCAGATTCCAATTTTGGAAAACACAGAGGAGAGATGAACACATTAAATGAAATGACACCAGGCAAATTCAGAATGTTGGGTATTTCTGCTGGATGACCGACCCAGTCTCTGTAACAAGAAAAGAAAGAAGACTGTACCAGCTTATTGTTGCTGTTGTTCAGTTGCCAAGTCATGTCTGACTCTGTGACCCCATGAACTGCAGCACACCCAGGCCTCTCTGTCCTTCACCTTCTCCCAGAGTTCACCCAAGTTCATGTCCATTGAATTGGTGATGCCATCAAACCATCTCATCCTTGGTTGCCCTCTTCTCCTTTTGCCTTCAATCTTTCCCAGCATCAGGGTATTTTCCAATGAATCGGCTCTTCAAATTAGGTGGCCAAAGTACTGAAGCTTCAGCTTCGGCATCAGTCCTTCCAATGAGAGTATTCAGGGTTGATTTCCCTTAGGATGGACTGGTTTGATTTGCTTGCTATCCAAGGAACTCTCAAGACTCTTATCCAGCATCACAGTTTGAAAACATCAATTCTTCAGCATTCAGCCTTCTTTATGGTCTAACTCTCACATCCATACAAGACTATATGGACCTGTCTTTGTTTTTCAATATGCTATCTAGGTTTGTCATAGCCTTTCTTCCAAAAAGCAACCATCTTCTAATTTCATGGCTGCAGTCACCATCCACAGTGATTTTGGAGCCCAAGAAGAGAAAGTATATCACTGCTTCCACCTGTACCAGCTTATAGGACATCAAAGAAGAGAACACAACCAAATGCAATGTGTGGACCTAATTTGGATCCATATTTTTGCAATCAACTGTAAAAATGCATTTTAGAGGCAATGAGGGAAATATTACCATGGACTAGTTATTACATGTTGTCAGAGGATAGTTTTATATTTTGCCAGATGTGATAATGACAATGTGGCTGTGTAAGAATATGTTCATTTGGTGGGGGGGAGGGGTGGTGATGCACAGTGAAATATGTGGGGCTTCCCATGTGGCTTAGTGGTAAAGAATCCCCCTGCCAATGCAGGAGAGATAGGAGACTCAGGTTCTATCCCTGGGTCGGGAAAATCCCCTGGAGAAGGAAATGGCCACTCACTCCAGTATTCTTGCCTGGAAAATCCCATAGACAGAGAAGCCTGTCCATGGAGTCTCAAAGAGTCAGACACGGCTGAGCAACTTAGCATGCATGCTTGTGAAATATGTAGGATATAATAGAATATCTGAATATCTGAAATTTACTTTAAAATATTTTAGCAAATGAAAAAGAAAAAAACTATGTGACCAAATGTGGGAAGTTTTTGATAAATTGTTGAATGTGAGTGACAGGTAAGTGGGATATGTTCTAAAATATTCATAGCAAAAACTTTTTAATGTTATAGTCAAAAAGATTGATATATAACTCCCCATTATCAAAAATAAATAACAGTGATTTTTAAAACTATTTGCAGACTTTAAATACAAATATATTGTTCATAGTCTTTTAGACAGTCCTGTGAAGTCTCTGGCCTCAATAAGTTTGTATCTTTCACCACCTAATTCCACGCACTGTAAATATATCATGAGAAAATAACAGAGAAGGAAAAACACCCAAAAGTATTTGTGCAGCTTTAACTGTAACAGAGGAAATTTGGAACTTAAATATAAAATACAGGAGAACATGAAGTGAATTATTATGCATCAACATAATATAAAACCTGAAGCCTATCAAAAGTGATAAGAATTTGAGCTATGTAAACACATGAAACCAAGTACACACTGACACAGATTATAAGAAATTTTAAGGATCATTAAAACTCTTTCATGAGAATTCATTTGAATCTGTTCTAATGAGATGGATTGGGAGACCTGGGTTCGATCCCTGGGTCGGGAAGATCCCCTGGAGAAGGAAATGGCAATCCACTCCAGTATTCTTGCCTGGAGAATCCCATGGACGGAGAAGCCTAGTAGGTTACAGTCCACGGGGTCGCAAAGAGTCGGACACGACTGAGCGACTTCACCTCACCTCACCTCACCTCAACTGTAACAGAGGAAATTTGGAACTTAAATATAAAATACAGGAGAACATGAAGTGAATTATTATGCATCAACATAATATAAAACCTGAAGCCTATCAAAAGTGATAAGAATTTGAGCTATGTAAACACATGAAACCAAGTACACACTGACACAGATTATAAGAAATTTTAAGGATCATTAAAACTCTTTCATGAGAATTCATTTGAATCTGTTCTAATGAGATGGATGAAACTGGAACCTATTATACAGAGTGAAGTAAGCCAGAAAGAAAAACACCAATACAGTATACTGACACATATATATGGAATTTAGAAAGATGGCAATGATGACCCTGTATGCGAGACAGCAAAAGAGACACAGATGTATAGAACGGACTTTTGGACTCTGTGGGAGAGGGAGAGGGTGAGATGATTTGGGAGAATGGCATTGAAACATGTACTGTCATGTAAGAACGAAGCACCAGCCTATGTTCGATACAGGATACAGGATTCCTGCTTGGGGCTGGTGCACGGGGATGATCCAGAGAGAGGATATGGGGTGGGATGTGGGAGGGGGATTCAGGATTGGGAGCTCATATACACCCGTGATGGATTCATGTCAATGTATTGCAAAACCAATACGGTATTGTAAAGTAAAATAAAGTAAAAATAAAAAATAAAAAAACAAAACAAAACAAAAAACTCTTTCATGGCTGCAAGTGACAGAAAAGCCAACCCAGGCTGGCTTAAGGAGAAAAGGAAATCAATTGGCTGATGGAAATGAAAAGTTTAAAGACACGAAAATCACCGTGAAATGAATGATAGACAAATGAAAACATAAAATAGGAAAAAATTTTAGAAGAAAACAAGGGCAAAAATCTAGGAGACTCTGGATTTGGTGATGGATTTTTAGATACAATATTAAAAGCATAATGAAAGAAAAATTGATTATTAAAACTAAATTAATAAATGTCAAATATTAAAGTGGTTTATTAAACTAAATATTAAAGTTGTTTATTAAAACTAAAACTTGTCTCTGCTCTATCAAAGACTATGATAAGAAAATTAAAAGACAAGCCACAAACCAGGAGAAAATATTTGCAGAACATTTATCTGATAAAAGACTTGTCTCTAAAATACACGCAGAACTGTTAAAACTCAACAGTAAGAAAATAAACAATTATTTTATAGGCAAACATTATGAACAGACATCACATCAAAGAAAATATTTAGATGGCAAATAAGTATACGGTCACTGGCCATTACGGAATTATGAATTCAAACAGCAATGAGACATAACTATATCTGGTAAGAATGGCTAAAGGTGAGACCAGAAAGACCACCAAATGCTGCTGCTGCTGCTGCTAAGTCGCTTCAGTCGTGTCCGACTCTGTGCGACCCCACAGATGGCCGCCCATTGGGCTCCGCCATCCCTGGGGTTCTCCAGGCAAGAACACTGGAGTGAGTTGCCATTTCCTTCTCCAATGCGTGAAAGTGAAAAGTCAAAGTGAAGTCGCTCAGTCGTGTCTGACTCAGTGACCCCATGGACTGCAGCCTACCAGGCTCCTCCGTCCATGGGAGTTTCCAGGCAAGAGTACTGGAGTGGGATGCCATTGCCTTCTCCGACCAAATGCTGACATGGGTACAAAGTAACAGGAACTCCCACTGAGCTGCAAGCGAGACAGCAAAACAGCACAGCTACTACGCAAGACAATTTGGCAGTTTCTTTTCTGATCTTTTGTTGTTGTTGGAGTATAGTTGCTTTACAATGTTGGGCTTCCCTGGTGGCTCAGAGGGTAAAGCGTCTGCCTGCAATGCAGGAGACCTGGGTTCGATCCCTGGGTCAGGAAGGTCCCCTGGAGAAGGAAATGGCAACCCACTGCAGTACTCTTGCCTGGAAAATCCCATGGACAGAGAAGCCTGGTAGACTACAGTTCATGGGATCTCAAAGAGTCAGACACGACTATGCTACTTCACTTCACAATGTTATGTTGGTTTTTGCTGTACCACAAAGTGACTCAGCTATATGTATACATATATCCCCTCCCTCTTAACCCTCCCTCCCACTCACACCCACCCCACTCATCTAGGTCAACACAGAGCTGAGCTCCCTGTGCTATACAGCAGCTTCCCACTAGTTAGTTATTTTGTTTACACATGGTAGTGTATATATGTCAACCCTTCTTTCCCAGTTCGTCTCACTCTCCCCTTCCTGCCCTGCGTCTACACATCTGTCCTCTATGCGTGCATCTCTATTCCTTCCCTGCAAACAGCTCATCTGTACCGTCTTTCTAGATTCCACTCATATGCATTAAGATACGATATTTGTTTTTCTCTTTCTGACTTATTTCAACTTGGCAGTTTCTTACAAAGCTAAACGGAGACTTACCATATGATTCAGCAATCACATTGCTGAGTATGTACCAAATTGATTTGAAAACATATCCATGCAAAAGTCTCATAGAAGTTTTTTTTTTTTCCCTCAGAATTGCCAAGATGATTAGGTAAACAAATTGTAATACAACTCTATAATGGAAGGCTGTTCAGCGATAAAAATAAGTGAACACTCCAGCCATGAAAAGACATGGAGGAAATTTCAATGCACATTGACAAGTGAATGAAGCTGAGCTGAAAAGGCTACCCTCTGTATGATTCCAACTCTATGATATCCAGAAAAAGGCAAAACTTTAGAGAGAGAAAAAGGATTAGCAGTTGCCAGGAACTCAGTGCGGGAAGAGGGGGGATGTGTAGGTGAAGCACAGGGACATTTAAGGGTTGAAAAGTACTGTCATGGCGGCTACGTGACCTTACAAAGTTGTCAAAACCTGAAGACTTACAGCAGAGAGCAACCTTGGTGTACACAAATTTTAAAAATCATTTAGGAGTCTGGGGGATTTTAGAAGAGAATTCAGACAGTGACAGAAGAATAACTGCGTTGCAAATATATAAATCAGTCTCACTGGAGGGAGTGGGTGAAAGGAGCTGACCTTTGGTAACTTTGACCTTAAGCAAATGAGCAGAGCCCTAAGCCCAAAGGCAAAAGGAAGGTAAGGAAGCATTGGACTCTAGCTGACAAAGTTTCTTCTCCTGAAGTACTGGTTAGCATTTCTGATACTTGTATACACACATATAGGGCTTCTCTAGTGATTTAGATGGTAAAGAATCTGCCTGCAATGCAGGAGACCTGGTGGGAATTAAACAGTTAAATAAATGGGTGGCAATGAGTGGGAACCAACCTTCTCATGATTGCAGTGAGAATTTACAGATAAGAAAGGGATATGCTTAAAAATAGGCTTGTGATTTTAAAACATAAAGGAAATAAGATAAAATGTGACATTTCTTGCAGAAATTACAATTAGTCATATCCTATTTAACTACCTTTAAAAAACTGGAGTATTGTTTATTTACAATTTTTCATTAGTTTGAGGTACACAGCAAAGTGATTTCATTATACATATATATAATTCCACACAGACATACCATCCAAATCATTTAAAGCAAGTTGAAGGAACAAAACGCCAGCCAACATTTTACTAAGCTTATATCTTGCTCAAATTTTTATCAATCAAATATGTCAAGTTTCTAAAAATACAAGAAACTTAAATCAGTAATAATGAAAATATGATCACTACTATAATTTGTATTAACATCAAAGCAGCCCCAGTTACACAAAACATAAACTGTATGATATGAAAAAATTCCTAAATTAGAACAGGACATCACAAATCTTCTTAAGGCAAGTCAGCCTAGGTTGAGTGCATAATAAAAGCAGCAGAATCATGTAGAATAAGTGTGTGTGGTTCTTTCATTCTCAAGTCCATTGTCATTTGAGTATCATATAGGTGAGCGATTAAGGAAGCTTCGGTCTCCTAGTGAAAGAGACAGAAAAGCCCTTTACCTGTGAACACCATCCGCTTTCCCACTGTGGCTGATACTGGTTCTCGAAATGTTACAGACGCCATGGCCAAGGATGTAGCTGTGCTACTGGATTTTCTTTCCCAACTTCCTCAGACCAATTTATCTGTACCAGAAAGAGCCAAAGACTCCGCTGTCTCTCCTTTCCCTGTCTGTGACCTCAACTAGGTGGTTGCTAAGGACTCATTATGACAGAAAGGCAGAGTGTTCCTTCCAACACTGTTCAGTATTCCAGCCTCCAGGAACAGACAGACACAGCCGCAGCATCCCCAGGAATGGTGCCCGATCATCTCTTTCCCTTATCTGTCAACATCAAGAACAGACCTGTTAGGATACTAGAAATGGAGCAGCCTTACGGCACCCAGGACCTGGCAGACTCAATCAACACCATCTTTCAACATAGCCCCAAAAAATGTTGTGCAGAAGGATGTTATCACAAAACCAAACAAAAAAAAAAATCACAAACTCATGGTTAAAAGCTTTTGAGGAAACCTGGCTAGATAAAATACAAATAAAAATGGTATTAATAAATGAATAAGGTAATTGCTTATGTATTTCCCCCACATTTCAGTACTTCTTTAAACATAACCTGGGCCTCAGTCACATAGTCTATTTTTGGTTCCCATCATGTGAGATGTTCTTTCGTTCTTCTGAGCCTTTACCCATTCATTTGTTCTTCCTGTAACATTCCTTTGGGAATATTTTTTGTCCCCTCAGAGGTGGAGCCCACGTCTCCTCTCCCAGGAGGAGGTCTGCAGACACAGTTGACCACTGGCTCTTTCATGCCCCTTTAATTTCTACGGCAACTTTTTTATACCTACCTGTTAAATTCCTTCCACTTTGTTTCATTTGTCTATTTTCTCTGCTTCCTACTAGAATCCAACTCCCAGTTCAGGGGAAAAGCATCTTTATTCATATTCCAATTTCCAAAGACTACTATACAATAGATACTTAAGAAATGTTTGTGGGATGAAGAAATCAACAGCTAATTCCAGCCTTCCTGGAAATATAATATTGACCATTTGATAATCCATGGAATATAAACTCTAATGGCAATTTTGAATTTAATCTTAAATATACAGCATGTATTCTTTACTGAAAATGTAATGCCTTTTGTTTGTTGAGAGAAATTACACTAAGAACACTCTGTGTTAACTATAGAGAGGGTTGCTAGCCGGCTAGCAAAGGGGTGTGCCCCCAGGTGTCCTTTCAGGTGAATGCTTCAGGGCTTCCCTGGCGGCTCAGTGCTAAAGAATCTGCCTGCCAACGTAGGAGACACGGGTTCGATCCCTAATCTAAGAAGATCCCACATGCTGCACAGCAGTTAAGGTCATGTGCCACAACTGTTGAGCCAGTGTTCTATAGCCCAGGAGCTGCTGCAACTACTGAGCCCGTGTGCTTCAACTACTGAAGTCAGGGTAGTGAGAAGCCCACACACCACAACTACAGAAGAGCCTGCACAGCAGTGAAGACCCAGCACAGCCAAAAGCAAAAAATAAATACATTTTTTAAAGGGGCTGCTCTAGTTGCGGGGAGCTGGTCTCTGTCAGAGGTCAAACCCTCCCTGGGCAGCGTGGTCAGAAGCCTCAGTGAGGTGAGGGGATGAAGTCATATGTTTCCACCTGTCACAGGACCATTTTTCACCCGGTGAGCCAAGGCTTTGTTGAGCCCTTACCACAGTTCAGCTTCTTCCTCTGCCCAGTCCTGCTTCAGCTTCTTTCTGTCCACAGGTATAGATCTCAAATAACCATCTTGCCCTCCACCAGCTTCCAAAGAGCATGACCAGAGCACACAGATGTGTAACAGGAAAGAACAGACCTGACTCCATATTGGATCTGTTCCTTTAGCTCTAACCCTCATGCTCTGTTGTGCTGTCTTGCTGGCTCTGACCTTTGTGAAAGAATGTTGCCTCTTGCCTGAAGTATAGCCCATTCTCAAAGTTCTGATCTTTAAAGGAATAACATTCTTCCATTCATATGGATTAAAAGTTGCAGAACAGAGGATAACATTTGTCTTGTTGGAGGTTTATAGGAACATTGTGACCTGACCTACCTGGACCATTGCAAGAACAAAGGATTCTAGCACCAACAAGTTTGCAACAACCAGTCACAACCTCTCTCGTTTAATAGAAAAGTAGCTGAATTCTATCTCAGCTAAGATGGTTCTTTGGGACATGAGTCCACCATCTTCTCCATCTACTGGCTTCCTGAATAAAATCACTATTCCCTGCTCCAGCACCTTGACTCCAGATTCACTGGCCTGTTGTGCAGTGAGCAGGAACATCTTGGTCTCAGCAGCAGCTGCACATGCACAAGTGTGTTATACAGAGGGCTTTTCATTTTAACCACTCAACCCTTTAACCAGAAGTTATTCTTTTTCTCCAGCACGGGCAAGTCACGTCAGTCTTTTTTGCTACTAGTCTTTGATCTGTTCAGCATGGCATTAATCTCTGCAGTCTCAGAGGCTTTTCGACTCTTCCTGAGGTTAGCCAGTGCTTGTTACTATAATCGAGGGCTCTCTAACACCAGCTGAAAGCTTTTCTCTGAAAATTCCCTATTTGTGTCCTTGGAACAACCATTTTCCAAGAAAGTCAAGTTTGAAACCTCCTAGGAGAAGGCGATGGCACCCCACTCCAGTACTCTTGCCTGGAAAATCCCATGGACAGAGAAGCCTGGGAGGCTGCAGTTCATGGGGTCGCGAAGAGTCGGACACGACTGAGCGACTTCACTTTCAGTTTTCACTGTCATGCATTGGAGAAGGAAATGGCAACCCACTCCAGTGTTCTTGCCTGGAGAATCCCAGGGACGGGGGAGCCTGGTAGGTTGCCGTCTATGAGGTCACACAGAGTCGGACATGACTAAGTGACTTAGAAGCAACAACAGCAGCAGCAGCAGGGGAAGACAGGAGCCCACCCATTCAGGTTTTTCACCGTGGTTTTGGGTTTTTGTGATGGTGAGAGAGAAGGGAAGGAGGAACCTGAATGAGGAAAAGTAATTCTTTAGTAAAATACACTTTTGTCCAATGACCTCCGGTTAACCTACCCTGGAAATTCAGGCTTCCACTTTGCCTTAGAGACTGTTACAAGCTTTACAGTCTGTTGTGGGCTTAAGGTCAGCAATTCTGATGGCAGAATTTTCTTTCCCTCAGTTTTTTGAGGGAAAGAAAAATAGAGGAGAGAATTAGTTTTTCTCTGGGAGACTATTTCACCAACTCAATACTTATTTTGGTTTATTTGTTGTATTTTGTTAGTGATTGAGTCACTTTGCTGTACATCAGAAACTAACACAATATTGTAAATCTACTTTACTTCAGTTTAAAAACAAAGAAAAAATTAGTAAAAAATTTAATAATTAAATGAAATATTTACATGGTTCCAAGACAAAATCCCTAAAATAAAGGATATTTAGAGAAGTCAAGCTAGAGAAGTCTAGCTTGCCATCTACATCTTGTTAACTCTTTTTCCTTAAAGGAAAACTTATAAAAACTAAAAGAAAAAACAGATTTATAATCATATCCTCCCTTTTCTTAGAAAAAGAGTAGCAAACCAAACGCATGTTTTTCCACCTTCCCTTTATTCAGCTAGACCTCTATTAATGGTTATCTGGGCTGTTTCCAGTCTCTTGCTCTTATAAAACGTGTTATAAAGTATGTGCTCAGTTGCTCAGTTGTGTCCGATTCTTTGCCACCCCAATAACCATAGCCCACCAGGCTCCTCTGTCCATGGGATTTTCCAGACAAGAATACTAGAGTGGGTTGCCATTTCCTTCTCCATTATAAAGTATGAGTTTGTGCAAGCATTTTGTTACATATTTAGCAGTACATCTTTGGGGTAGATTCCTGGAAGTGTGATTCCCAGACCAGAGGGTAAAAGCATATATAAGTTAGCTCGGCATTGCCAAATTTCTCCCCTCATAAGGGCTGAAATATTTTGTTTCCAACCAGCAATGTTCAAGAATTCCTGTTTCCACACACTACCCACAGGGTGTTTTATCAAACTTCTGGATTTATGACAGATAAAAAATGGTCACATTTATGCATTGGAGAAGGAAATGGCAGCCCATTCCAGTGTTCTTGCCTGGAGAATCCCAGGGACGGGGAAGCCTGGTGGGCTGCCGTCTATGGGGTTGCACAGAGTCGGACACGACTGAAGCGACTTAGCAGCAGTAATTGACATTCCTATTTTATCAGCAAGTCCAAACATCTTTTCCTATGTTTAGGAGCTATTTGCATGGTTTTCTAAAACCCTTCTGGTCATAGCTCTTGTGTAATTTTTACTATCAGGCATTGGGCTTTTTCTACTTGTATAAAAATGAGCTAACATTCCAAAGAAGGACAGTAGACACACCGACAGATACAGAATCACAGGGAAGAACACTGATGGTGACCGGAATACAGTGAATCCCTAGTTTGTTCCCATAGACACAGGGATAAAGGGGAGCGTCCCCTGCTGTTCCTGGGGCAGAGGGTGAGCCTCACATCTGAACTGTCTCAAACAAAGATGAGGATCCGGGCAAAGAAAGGAGGCTTGGGATGGGGTGGGCAGAGAGGGAGTTCTGGACAAAGAAGACAGTTTAAGCAAATGGCCCAGAGAGGAGACACAGCCCAAAGAACTGTGCAGGGCACAGAGGGTAACAGGTAAGGAAGCCGCAGGGGATCTGCCAGGCCCCTCCAGAGTGGAGACTCGACTCTATATGCAGCGGGGCTCCCTGAAGGTTCAAATGGACAGAAACTGCTCAGTCTTGGGTTTAAACAGAAGATGCTAGGCTGGGTGGAAACTGAGCTTTAGGGAGCAGGAGGCAGGGTTGGAAGTGGTCCAGGCAAGTGCAGGAGAGGCAAAGGCAGAAGTGACAGAGTGGGCAGAGAAGGGATGCATTCGGGAAACGTGCTGAGTCAAGGTTGTAAGGAGTCGGGAGGACCCGGGTTCTCCAGCCTCAGTGACAGTGAGTAGTAGGACCACAAAATAAAATAGAGAAAACAAGAGAAAGAGAAAACCAAGGCCAATAAGTAGAGTGATGGTGTTAACTCGGCGTGGACACAACAGGCTAACTGAGCAGCTAAAATGAAGCCCACATTGTCATCAAATGTTCTGACAGCCTTTAAACTCATTACAGGGGATTAAAGACGGTTTCCCACAGCTACCAGATGCACTTCAATTAGAGAAAATCCCTATTGTTTACTAATCAGCAGCAGCCTCCCCTGATGACGCTCAGGGTTTACTGCTCGGCACAAATGAAATGTTGGCTATTGTCTTACTTTGCTAATGTAACAGCTACTTGAGAGTTGAAAACTGTTCCATGGTACAGCTGCGAACGCCAGTGCTGAGCCCTGCAAAAACGCCTGGTCCAGCATTTGGCAAGGCATCAGGCTATACATTTAATGACAGAAAGTGACACAAACTAGAAATTCTCATAATACAGCAATGGAACGTCCCTCCAGGTGAATATAGGTCAGAACTTGCTAAAATTACATACTAATCTCGAAAGATCCTATTACTAAGTACATTTTGCAAACTGGGGAGCTTTGTCACCCCTGCACCAGTGAATCTTTCTTTATACCATTAAGTGCCAAATATTTTTAGGTCCTTTCCTTACATTCTCGTTTTTAGGCAACAATCTGGGAAACTCGAACGAAGGAGTCACAAACCTGGCCTCAAATGCCAGCAACCTTCCATGTGTCATTGGCAAGCTGATTTTCTCTAAAATGAGAATAATCGTGCCTGCTATAGGACAAAGGGCATAATGTATATAAAATGCTTGTTCTGGTACCGAACGTCTAGTATATGTGCAGTAAATATTCACTGCAATATTAGTCTCATCACCTCCCCCTTACACTGGCCTCTCCCCAGTCTTCCCTTAGAAATACACATGATGAATATACATTTAAAGTGTGACCATCATGGACACTGAGATTATCATATGATGTGAAATAAATCAGACAAAAAAAGACAAATATCATATGATATCACTTATATGTGGAATCTTAAAAAATGATACAAATGAACTTATTCACAAAGCAGAAACAGACTTATAGACAAAGAAAACAAACCAAAGGGGAGAGCAGGGGTGGGGGGGAGATAAACGAGGAGTTTTGTTGTCGTTGTTCAGCCGCTGTTGTATCTGACTCTTTTGTGACCCCATGGACTGTAGCTCATCAGCCTCCTCTGTCCATGGGATTTCTCAGGCAAGAAATACTGGAGTGGGTCTACAGCCATACCACCCTGAACGCGCCCAATCTCACTTGATCTTGAAAGCTAAGCAGGGTCGGGCTTGGTTAGTACTTAGATGGGAGAAATACTGGAGTGGGTTGCCATTTCCTTCTCCAGGGGATCTTCCCAGCCCAGGGATCCAACCTGTGTCTCCTGTATCGGCTGTCAGATTCTTTACCACTAAGCCACCAGGGAAGCCCAAAATTCAGAGTTTAGGATTAACATATACACAGTATTATATATAAAATAGGTAAGCAGAAAGGACCTACTATATAGCACAGGGAACTCTACTTAGCATCATGTAATAACCTATAATGGAAGAGATTCTGAAAAATAATATATATGTGTATATATGCATAACTGAATCACTCTGCTGTTTACTTGAAACTAACAACATTGTAAATTAACTATACTTCAATAAAATAAATAATGAAAATAAGAAAATAGAACAATAAAGTATGACCACTATAACCTTTCTTTTTATATTTGGGTTTTCTAGGCCACTTCATGAAAGGGTCTGTATTCTTCCTCCTTCTCTTGCAGTTAGAATTTGAGTAAGTTGGCACCAGCAATTCTATTTCCTGCCCCTCCAGTCAACCCAACTTCCCATGGTTGTGGTTAATACAATTAGAGATTATAGCACACATGTTTTTTCTATAAAAACATTGTTTAACAAAATTAAACACAAAACACAAAACATTAGAACTGCTATCACCTGTTATAGTCTACATTAAGAAACAATAAATAATTAAACCAGTGCGTTAGCAGCCATATGGTGATGTCTGACAAATGTGAGAATTGTTATTGTGAAACGGGGCCTTAGTTACTCCTGAGACAGAGCCCTTGGGCTTCCACTGGAGCAATCTGATCATGGGAGGGGTCAGCTGAGGCGCCAACCCAAGGCGCAGGGGAGCTGGAAGCAGAACTAGGACAAACTCACCCTCCTGGCCCCCAGTGCAGGACGCTCTTCTCCCTGCTCCGTCTTATACAAGAATCTGCCATCTCATTTTCTCACGCTTGGTGCAGTGGATGTCAAAGGCTCTTGGAGTTCTGCTCTAATGTTCCTTCTGCCACTAGTTGAATTTTCTGATAAAGGCTTTTTAGCGAGCAATGAACAAATATCACTAGACACTTCTAAACGTGCCAGATCCTATTGGCTGCACAACAATTCTATGACACAAAATGTTTACCCCTGATTTATTAGTGAGGTTGGCAAATTCCAGAAAGTTTGCTATCAAAGTCTGGTCTCACTGTACCTAACAGAGTATGTGGAGTCCCAAATCTGGTTAATTATTTCTGAGTCAAATAAATGAAATCTAATTTTGATCTTCAATAAACATATTTGTCTCCTGTGATAAGCCATACTGGAAAAGAATAAGAAAAAGAATGTATATATAAGTATCACTGAATCACTTTGCTGTACAGCAGAAATTAATACAGCATTGTAAATCAACTATACTTCAATAAAATAATTTTTAAAGAGCACAGTATAAGAATTTCTAATACAAATAAACAAACATTTCTCAAAACTATGAATATGGTTACTCTGAATACAAGTGAAAATCTCCCATAAGGAGACACTATTCTTTCTGTGTGTGACTGCAGCTTCTCAAATGTGATAGTAACATTCCATCCTAAATGATCCTGGCTAATACTCTTCCACTTTTGCCTTTAAAAAAAGAATATATATATATTTGGCTGCATTGGGTCTTAGTTGCAGCACGTGAATTCTTTTAGTTGCAGTATATGGGCTCTAGTTGCCCCATCAGGGATTGAACCCAGGACTCATGCAATGGGAGACTGAAGTCTTAGCCACTGGACCACCCTGTGAACTGCCCCCATCTTTGTCTTTGAGAAAATCAATCCCCTTCCAAATATCTCCTCTTCCCCTTCCACCAGCACAAATCTCCTGAGAGCCTCAAATGCCCATACTTCCTCCTCTGTGTTCCTAGAGGCTTTAAGTTTTACTGTGGCTATTGCGCAGAGTCATCTTTGTGTAGGTAAGTATGCCTCCCCACTATGCACCCCCCTAAAGTGAAGTTCTGCTCATCTCTGCTCCCCAGCAACCTTAGCCTCCTGAGGCACTCGCTGTACCGCCACTCAGATGCAGGTTCTGACACAGCAGGAAGGAGAAAATTCCTTCCTCTACAAGATCCTCCCTTGGAAGGCTGCCAACAGACTTTCTTGGACCACAAAGGGCAACACAATCTGGGATGAAAGCTCTTCTGATATTTTTTTTTGTCATGCTGGTGGAATCCTAGTTCCCTGACCAGGGACTGAACCCAGGCCCTCAGCAGTGAAAGCACTGAGTCCCAACCACTGGACGGTCAGGGAATTTCTCTTCTGATTATTCAAGGAGCACACTACGGACTGGGTAGATCAGGGGAGGCACTAGTGATCTGGAAATACCCCGCGCTTTCACTGAATCCAGTGCATCGCACCACGCTTCGTCTCTGGTCTTGATGAAGTCTTCCTCCTGCCTGGATACATCTACCTGTGGGAAATTCTCCCATCAGCACTTCCCTCCACCCAGCTCCTTTTTTCCTACCCTGCATCCAGTCAGTCAGACACACTTCAAGCTATTTTCCTGAGACTCTCCCAGCTTCCTTTGGAAACATTGAATAATGACAGGGGAATAGCAGAGAGTGAAGTTTTCCCCAGAGAACAGCCAGGAACCAACCCGCCTTACCTTTCTGAGCAAATGTATTTTCGCCATGGAATATAAATATTTATAGTTAAGGGGGAGAAAAGCAATTAAATGTCATTTAGAATGATATGTGTGCTTCTGTGGGTTCTTCTTAAATTCCTCCTTAGGATAAATGTCTGAAGTGCAGGGTCTCATTTTCATCTAGTTTCCTGAGATGAAGCACTCTAGCCCAGGATTGATTGCAATGTTTGACACAGGAAAAGAAGATGTAGCTCCTCAGCATCTGCCAATCATTTGGCAAATCATGGCATAGAGCCTTCAAATATATGGATCTGCAAAAAGGGTCTTATAATTACAAAAAAATAAAAATCTAAAAACAGCATATTACTCAGTCATTGAAAAGAATGAAACGATGCAGAAACATGGATCAACCTAGAGATGTTCACACTAAGTGAAGTAAGTCAGGGAAAGACAAATATCATATGATATTACCTATATGTGGAATCTAAAAAACTCATAAAAGGGAACTTATTTACACAGCAAAAACAGACCCACAGACATAAAAAGCACACTTATGTTTACCAAACGGGAAAGCAGTGAGGAGGGATACTTTAGGAATTTGGGGTTAACAAATACACATGGCTATATATAAAACAGATAAACAAAAAGGACCTACTGTATAGCACAGACAAGGATATTTAATATCCTGTAATAATCCATAGTGAAAAAGAATATTTATTATATATTTATAACTGAATCACTTTGCAGTATTGAACTTGAAACACTGTATAAATCAACTACAGTTCAACAAAAGTTTTTTGAAATAATAAAATAGCTATTATCTTTCTTTTGAAATGGATTATAAACTGGTTTATAGTAAAAATATTCTGTCTAGTCTTAAGAAAACACTACACTGCTTTGAAATTTTTCATTTTTTTAGCAAACTCCATTTAGGTTTAAATGGGAAAATAACTTTTCTCCTTATATATTTTCTTAGAATCTTTCACTTAATCTTTTTATTAAACTGAAAGGAGTACACTGAGGCTGTATATTGTTAACCTGCTTATTTAACTTATATGCAGAGTACATTATGTGAAATGCCAGGCTGGATGAAGCACAAGCTGTAATCAGGATTGCCAGGAGAAATATCAATAACCTCAGATATTCAGATGACACCAACCTAATAGTAGAAAGCAAAGAGGAACTAAAGAGCCTCTTAATGAAGATGAAAGAAGAGAGTGAAAAACCTGGCTTACAGCTCAACATTCAAAAAACAAAGGTCATGGCATCCGGTTCCATCGCTTCATGGCAAATAGATGGGGAAACAATGGAAACAGTAACAGAGTTTATTTTCTTGGTCTCCAAAATCACTGAGGGTGGTGATTGCCACCATGAAATTAAAAGATGCTTGCTCCTTTGGAAGAAAAGCCATAACAAACCTAGACAGTGTATTAAAAAGCAGAGACATCACTTTGCCAACGAAAGTCCATATAGTCAAAGCTATGGTTTTTCCATAGCATATGGAGCTTCCCAGATGGCGCTAGTGGTAAAGAACCTGCCTGCCAATGCAGAACTGAGAGTTGCCAGTTCAGTCCCTGGGTTGGGAGGATCCCCTGGAGGAGGAAAAAGGTAACTCACTCCAGGATTCTTGCCTAGTAAATCCCATGGACAGAGAAGGCTGGTGGACTACAGTCCATGGTGTCGCAAAGAGTTGGTCACGACTAAAGTGACAACACGCACATGGTTTTTCCAGCAGTCATGTACAGATGTGAGAGTTGGACTGTAAAGAAGGCTGAGAACTGAAGAACTGATGCTTTTGAACTGTGGTGTTGAAGAAGACTCTTGAGAGTCCCTTGGACTGCAAGGAGACCAAAGCAGTCAATCTAAACGGAAATTAGCCCTGAATATTTATTGGAAGGACTGATGCTGAAGCTGAAACTCCAATACTTTGGCCACCTGATACGAGAGCTGAGTTGTTAGAAAAGATCCTGATGTTGGGAAAGAGTGAGGGCAAGAGAAGAGGGTGACTGAAGATGAGACGGTTGGATGGCATCACTGACTCAACAGACATGAGTTTAAGCAAACTCTGGGAGAGGTGAAGGACAAGGAAGCCTGTAACCTATGGGGTGGCAAAGAGCAGGAGGGTAGCAACTCAGCCACTGAACAACAGTGGTGTAGCATTTTAAATCATTCTTTCAAACCTCTAGGGAAAATATGTCTAGGAATAGTTTGGGGGCGCGGGGCAGGATGATAACATCTAAGAAAAGACACATGAATGGGGTCCTCCTTAATGAAGAAGTTGAATCCCCCCCTGCACCCATTCCCACACCATCTGTTAAAAGAAGTTAATGCAAAACCAAGGTAAAATGCTTTGTACTGAGGAAAGTTAAAGGTGTGGTGGGGAATGGATCTGGGGGCTCTTGGACTAAAATGAAGGGTTTGGTAGCCTGGCGATGGTTAGTTGAGGGCAGCAGGGTGCATGGGGGCTGGGCTTGGTTATCCAATAAACCAGCGAAGTCTAATTTCAGCAAATGACCCCTTTTAATTTTAAGTTGTTTGTTATCTCGGACTTTGCTGCATGTAATTCCATTTGGCAGCAAGGCAGGACAGGGCCCTTTGTAGAGCAAAACTCAGCAGGAAATGTACCTCAGCCTGCAGGGGCCTACGGATGGGGGAGAGGTAATTCCAGAGAGAGGAGACACATGGGAAAGCGAACCTTCAGGGTATCCTCTGAAATCTCAGGATAGAGAGAGAGCAATGTAGGAACCTGCAGGAAAGGGGTTTTATTAGGGCATTTTATTTTATTTAAATAAATACATTTTATTTTATTTAAATTTCAGAGAAGACAATGGCACCCCACTCCAGTACTCTCGCCTGGAAAATCCCATGGACAGAGGATACTGGTAGGCTGCAGTCCATGGGGTCGTGAAGAGTCAGACACATCTGAGCGACTTCAGTTTCACTTTTCACTTTCATGCATTGGAGAAGGAAATGGCAACCCACTCCAGTGTTCTTGCCTAGAGAATCCCAAGGATGGGGGAGCCTGGTGGGCTGCCGTCTATGGGGTCGCACAGAGTCGGACACGACTGAAGCGACTTAGCAGCAGCAGCAGCATTTAAATGTTACTTATTTACTGTATTAACTTATAATTTAAAATTAATTTTATTTTAATACAAATTCATATTTATAACAAATAAAATAATGTTAGTTTAGTTTATTTAAAGGCATATTTATTCACATTTTAATTTACTGTATTTATTTAATTTATAATTTTAGTAAATTAATTGTAATAAAATACAAATTTATTATTTGTAATAAATAAAATAACTAATTTAGCTAAATAAAAGTGATTACTTTATTTACTTAAAGATATTTTATTGGGAGTTCTGAGGTAATTGCTAAGCCCAAATTCTGACAACCTGAGGATTTGGGGTGCAGACACCCCAAAGTAATGGGTATCAATAATCCAAACCAAACAGCAAGCCAAAAATAACTGAAATATTTGAGAATAATTAGTTTTATTGCTATACACATTTTAAGTGATCAGGAAATTGATTGTTTAATCATCAGGTGTTTTATTCTCAACTTTATAAAATGTACCAGATCAAGAGTATTTTTAAGTTAATGAAATCATATACACATTATTTATTTCACATAATTCAGTTTCTTAATATGAGCTGAAATCAATTATGCTTCAATAAAAAATTAATTTAATTAAAAAATATATAAGCTGGGGACTTCCCTGGTGGTCCAGTGGTTAAGACTCTGAGCTTCCACTGAAGGGGACATGGATTTGATCCCTGGTCAGGGAACTAAGATCCCACATGCTGTGTGCGGAGGTCAAAAAAATAAATTGAATAAAAATTTTAGAAGTAAAAAATACATAAGGTGAAAACTATGCTTACAGCAGCCTGTACTAGAGTTTCTTATACTTCATAATTTTGGGGTCATTTCAGGTGTGAAAGGGGGAATTCTGAGGGTGACGCCTGAAGGGGCCTGTGAAGCAGAGATGGATTAAAACTGTCCTGAAGAAAAAGTGAGGGAATAAGGTGGGGGATGGCCTTGAGAGGAACAGGGTAGAAGGTGGGGGGAGTGGCTAGAAGGGGACAAGCAGGCTATTAGCCCTGGTGCTGCAAAGCAAATGACTCCAAAATGGAACGGCTTAAAACAACTACCATTTATTATGTCCATGTTTCTCTGGTCAGGAACCAGGGAGCTGCCTGGCTGGGTGCCTCAGGCTTAAAGTCTCCAGGGAGGTCACTGCCTAGCTGTTGCTGGGGCTGAGGTCTCAAGTGAAGATTCGGTGTTAAGAGCATGTTTCCAGGTAGAATTTGGCTCCTTGAGGGCTCCTGGGCTATGTTTCTGCCTCTCCATGCAGCAGTTAGAGCCAGACATCCTGGAGTAAGAAGTAAAATGGGCCTTAGGAAGCATCACTACGAACAAAGCTAGTGGAGGTGATGGAATTCCAGCTGAGCTATTTCAAATCCTAAAAGATCATGCTATTAAAGTGCTGGACTCAATTTGCCAGCAAACTTGGAAAATTCAACAGTGGCCACAGAACTGGAAAAGGTCAGTTTTCATCCCAATCCGAAAGAAGGGCAATGCCAAAGAATGTTCAAACGCAAGCACAATTGCACTCATTTCACACAGCTAGTAAAGTATTGCTCAAAATTCTCCAAGCTAGGCTTCAACAGTACATAAACAGAACTTCCAGATGTTCAAGCTAGATTTAGAAAAGGCAGAGGAACCAGAGATCAAATTGCCAACATCTGTTGGATCATAGAAAAAGCAAGAGAATTCCAAAAAAACATCTACTTCTGCTTCATTGAATACTCTAAAGCCTTTGACTTTCTGAGTGAAAGTTGCTCAGTCATGTTTTTGCAATCCCATGGACCCATCATCCCCTGCCAGGCTCCTCTGTCCATGGAATTCTCTAGGCAAGAGTACTGGAGTGGGTTGCCATTTCACAAAATTCTTAAAGAGATGAAAATACCAGTCCACCTTATCTGCCTCCTGAGAAATCTGTATGCAAATCAAGAAGCAGCAGTTAGAACTGGACATGGAACAACAGACTGGTTTAAAATTGGGAAAGGAGTACATCAAGGCTGTATATTGTTACCTTGCTTATTTAACTTATATACAGAGTATATCATGTGAAATGCCAGGCTGTATGAAGCACAAGCTAGAATCAAGATTGCCAGGAGAAATATCATTAATCTCAGATATGCAGATGACACCACCCTTATGGCAGAAAGCAAAGGGAACTAAAGAGCCTCTGGGATGAAAGTGAAAGAAGAAAGTGAAAAAGCTGGCTTAAAATACAACATTCAAAAAACTAAGATCATGGCATCCAGTCCCATCACTTCATGGCAAATAGATGGGGAAACAATGGACGGTATCAGACTTTATTTTCTTGGGCTCCAAAATCACTGCAGATGGTGACTGTAGCCATGAAATTAAAAAATGCTTGATCCTTGGAAGAAAGGCTGTGACCAACCTAGACAGCATATGAAAAAGCAGAGACATCACTTTGCCAACAAAGGTCCATATAGGCAAAACTATGGTTTTCCCAGTAGTCATGATGTGAGAGTTGGAACATAAAGAAAGCTGAGTGCTAAAGGAATGATGTTTTTGAACTGTGGTGTTGGAGAAGACTCTTGAGAGTCCCTTAGACTCCAAGATCCAATCAGTCAATCCTAAAGAAAATCAGTCCTGAATATTCATTGGAAGGACTGATACTGAAGCTAAAGTCCAATACTTTGGCCACCTGATGCAAAGAACTGACTCCTTGGAAAAGACCCTGATGCTGGGAAAGATTGAAGGCAGGAGGAGAAGGGGACAACAGAGGATGAGATGGTTGGATGGCATCACTGACTCAGTGGACATGAGTCTGAGCAATCTCCGGGAGCCGGTGATGGACAGGGAAGCCTGGCGTGCTGCAGTCCATGGGGTTGCAAAGAGTAGGACATGACTGAGCGACTGGACTGAATTGAACTGAACTGACCTGGGGGCTGGCTCTCTTCAGATAGAGCAAGAGACAGGGAGCCACAGCCATTGTGTGATCTCCTCTTAGAGGTGACATCCCATCCCCTCTGCCACATTCTGTCTGCTAGACACAAGTCAGTAGCTCAGTCATGCTGAAGGGTAGGGCATTCTATAGCAGCACAAATACCAGGCAACAGGGATCACTGGAGGCCTGAGACGCTGTCTGTGAACCTGTAGCCAGGGAGAACCCCACAGTGGTGGTGTGGCTTGGGGTATTTCAAGAGCAAGGGTGTTCACTATCAGCTTTCAGTTGCTTATAGAGCTGCTTCAGCCTCTTAAACATCAAAACCAACTCCGGCACCATCCATCAAGGGCTGGGAGATGGACCCACCGCTGAAGAGGTGGGGTCATCGGGTGGTGTGGGTGTGGAAGGAATGGCGTCGGTGGCTAGAGAGCTGGAAGTTACCCAGACTTGGATTTGCTTGTCTCACTCTTTCATTCTTGTGTTTTCTGAGGCCTTTTGGAGTATTCCACTTTTAGTGATCAGGATCTTATCAGCCCTGTTGGATCATTAGTATTCTGGAACCTACCACTGAGAAAGGTTAAAAACATTCTTCATGTTATTCTAAAGCAGCATCAATTCTTGTACATTTGAAAGTAATTTTTAGGAGCTATAAAAAGCAGGCTGTTATTGTTGACTAAATAATCAACTCCTAAATAACTCTAAATGTACTCTAAAAGTTAATTAATCTTAACAGGAAAGGAAAAAACTCCCAAATACATAGATACATATGTACCTTTATTTATGTTGAAAACCATTTATTCATCTATTTAAGCAGCACTTTTCTTCCTTAATTGTATATTTTAAAAATTCCTCCTGATTGTCTCTGATTTTGTTAAAAACAAAATTTACACTAGACTTTAAAATTGAAAAACATTCTTCTCATTCCTGCCTTGTTTCGTGACTTGACTGATTGCATTTTTATCTGCCAATGCTTATCATCCATTCCTAGAAAACGGCAGCCTCCGTCAACATCTATCTCGGTCTCTCTATCTGTCATGTCACAGAGTCACATTACAACAGACTCTTGGTAATTTGAAAAATACCAAGATGCTCCTAGATAACTAGAAATTCCACTGGGTAAAAGTCCCTGCACCCACCCGACAAGTCCTGCAGGAAAAACCAGTCTGGAGCCCACAGGGACAAGAAGGATGTTTAAAGCATAGGATGCCCGCCCTGCTACGGGATGTTCGGTGATTTTTGTCCTTTTTTGCGGTTCTGTATGATGTGAAATAAGTTAAAACGTACAAGAAGAGAGAGTTTCACATATGAGAACCATGATAAGACAGCATGTCATAGAGAACCGCACAAAGATGAAAAGTATTTAAAAGGGCTCCAACTTCCAACACATGGCTTACCTGGTGGCGCACTTACCTTCTCCAGAGATGCTGGTTCTGCTCAATGTGATGTTTGTGGTCCAGAGCATAATCTCTTTGTCTTCTCTATAACCCCCTGAACTGGCTCAGGTAGCCCTCTGACATCCTCCTCCAACTTCCAGAGCGTGGTGCTGGAGGTCAGACCCGGCCTCTGTCTCAAAAAGGAGAGATGCCCATCTCAAATTAACTCCTAACTGGGAAGGGTCGGGAAGGAAGCTCCCCTTGAGCGTGGGGTCTGGGGCGCCGGCAGGTGGGCAAGCGCAAGGTCAGGTCTGTGCTTGGCCGTGGGACTCCCCCCAGCGCCGGCTTCCCTAGCAGGGCATCCAAAACCCCAGGTTTCCTGGAGATAGTCCTAAAGGAGTTCCATCCACAATGGTGACCTTTTGTCTTTTCGTCTTTGACCAATCTCAGAACTAGTTTCCTTTCCGCTGGCGTTTCTAAACCATGAGTACTAGGGAGGGGGTGCCCCCAAGCTCCCTGCAACCTGTGGAAAGACCCTCCCTGAAAATGCCTACAGTTTACTTATGAGGATACCATCAAATAAGTTTGTTTACAATGATAACTAACAATTTTAAGAACCAAGATAATTTACTAGATGATAAAGAGTTCAAACATCAGAATATAAAAGGTAAGCTTTTAGGTTGAAATAGGAGATTCGAATTACTTGAAATATAGATGCCAACTGTTCACTGAATAAGAAAGAAAATATGACTTCTCTATTGTAATTTTTTTCAAATGATAGAGATTTCTGAAAAATCACTGTCAAGAAAGATAAAGTAACATCAGTTTATCACATTTCAATGGGGTCTATATCCAACGCAGATCAGTTTTTTTGTTATTATTATTTAATAACAAGAAGGTGGAATTCCGTGGTTGCTCAGTGGTTAGCCCTCTGCACTTCTGTTGCAGGGGGTACAGGTTCGATTACTGGTGCAAGGAACTAAGATCTTGCAAGCCTGGCAGGGTGGACAAAAAAAAATCAATTAAATTCAAAAACAAGCAAACAGGAACAAGAAGGCACAGCTGGACTTGTTAAGCTGTTTTGTGTTTTCTTTCACTACACAGAAAAGTCTTGGACGGTTTTGATTTCCTGAAAGCATGACAATAAATAGCTTTAAAAACTGTTGAGACCAAGTAAGAAAGATGCTTGAAAATGTGTAAATAATATTTGAGATTCAGAGAGATTGATTAAAGAATGGAATGCCGACCAAGTGATTTTAAACAGTCACCAAGTTTGATCCCAACTTAGGATTTTCAGTCAACATTTCTTGAAGGTATTTATTCTTCAGAATGTTCTGAATTTTTATGATTCTTTGGGAATATTGGTCACCTGTTCTCAATTTTTTATATTAGGTCAGGATCTACTTAAAAATGAGTTAAAAGCCACATGAATTTTGTGTCTGTCTGGAAAATAGGGTTTGACTTCCCCAGATGCCTTGGAGATCCCAAATATATACCACGTTACAGCCCTGTTATTTTAGCTGTCACAGAAGAGACGAAAGTAAATTTAATATTGCAGAAATCTTGCTAGGGAGTGGGCATTGGAGTATGGGCTACTTCTGACTCCTAGAATTAAAGCTTCTAGGTGAAAAAAGATAGTATTTTGATAACACATTAAGTAATATAGACATTATTTTTAAAACTGTGTCTTGCTGAAAGATACCCCTCCATGTTAGCACATTAGATTTTTTTTTTTTTTTTACCCAGCTGGGAAGGCAGTGAAAATAAAGTTAACAGTGGCATTAATTAAATCTCTCTTATTTTTTTTAAACCTCTCTATTTTGACAGCATCTGGATTTCATTCTTCTTCCTGGGTGGTGCTACCATCATTCTGCTGTAGTTTTCAACCATTTGTGCTTACTGATAAGCCCACCAGGCTTGAGAAGTGGCAGACAGGTGTGACTACCTAAGTTGGCATGCTGAGCCAAAGAGGGAAGTGATAGCATTTTTAATAGACAAAATATGTATGAAATTCATGATAGCCTGACTATAATAATCGGAACAAAGAAAGGTGGTGAAAAAAGGTGTATTGATTAGGAAAAAGGGTCACTGTGTATAATAGTTGAAACCTTCAGCCTAGACTCAGCCTTGAAATTAGATAACTATAAATCTGTTGCTTAAAATCTTTAAAAATAAATAAATAAAATCTTAAAGATGCTTCTAAGAAAATGCTCTTCTTTGCATTTCTTGCAGAAACATAAGAACCAACTGGCTATATAACAGGGTAACAGAGTTTTAGTAAATGTGGTTTGAATTATGATCAGATGAATGACGAGTGCTATGTTTTCTGGGAGAGGTGTGTAGTACATAAATTTTTTTTATTGCGTGAAACTGTTTAAGGTTTGAGATGAGCTTGGGTGGGGAGCTTTGTCCTTCTTTAAAAATTAATACCACTAGACTATAATCTGCTCAAAAGAAAAGATTACATCTACCGATTCCCTGCATCCCACCACAGCATACACAATAGGAGCTAAGAAATACTGTTGCCTGAATTACTAAAGCATCACATTCAGAAGCACTTTCATTATCAAATGCAGAGCAGAAGCCACTTACACCATGGCTATTTCCAAAATCTCTTGCTGCTAATTAATGAAATCTTATCCGTCATGAAATGTAACATCTATTTACAATGATGGAAAGAGAGCATCTTTGTTTTATTGTCATTTTTATTCCATCATTTGTTTGTTTCCGTAATAGCAAGAACATCGGCCTTGAATTCATTGTTCAAGTTTCTCTCCCAGCCAAGTAAAGCCATCAGCAGTGCTGGAAGAGATGTGTTAAGCCCTGGTCCCCAGCTGTGTGCCAGAAGACAGCAAACCAGCACATGCTTATCGTGGCAGCTCTGTGGGCCATTCCTCTCTGTTTCACTGCTGTTTAATATTTACTGAGCATGTCAGCTCCATCCTTTCATTTCCTGTCTCCAGAGCAGCGCCTTGCCTGGCGCTCCCTCACCCTTCCTGCTCCTTCTTTCCCACCCCCACCCTTTCAGCTACCTGCCCCCCAGCCCACCGCCTCCCCTACTTAGGATGCTAGATCAAACAAAACAGTCCTCCTTGGCCACCACCTGATTTCCTAAGGTCCTCCTCAAAGACTCAGGTGGAGGGAAAGAGGCGAAAGAGAGGATGAATTCTGGGCAGACATTCAACCAGATGAGCCCACTGGAGAGAAAGGTGAGGGGTGAGGGAGCAGACTCCAGACATCACCTTTACTCTGGAGGGGTGGGGGGGGTGCGTAAGTCTGGGAAGGCCAGGGACAGACTGAAGGCAGAAGCCTCCTAGTGTTTAGATCTCTTTTCCTTTTCAATGTGCCCACGCTAAAATAGCAGACTTTATGGACAAATATAAATGTCCAGCTTCTCTTGAAAAATTGGAAGACCCAGGCTCACATTCCTGCAGGGTAACAGTCACCTAGTGCTAAGCAGGCTTCCCACATCCATGGCTTAGGGAGGCCCTGGACACACAAGTGCGCACACACACACACACACAAATACATACCCACATATGCAGATGTGTACACATGTACATACCCACATACACAGACGTGTACACATATACACACACACACCATACACATATGTGCACACACATTAAAAATCCATATGCACACACACAAATACATACCCACAAACACAGGCATATACACACATACATATACACATACACACATGCACACACATACATACCCACATACACAGGAACACACACATGTACATACACCATATGCATATGCATGTACACATACACAGACATAAAAATCTACATGCACACACACTAATACATACCCACAAACAGATATACATACACGTACATATACACACAAGCAAATACATGCCCACAAACTCACATGCACTCACATGCATACACATATGCACACACATGCATATGCATGTGCACATACATGCACACATGTCCACACACATGCACTCACATATACATACACACACATCTCTTGCACTTAATAAAAGATTTATCTACCCAATGCCACAGACTGTAACTATCCAGTTGTGCGGATAAAGCAGACTGAATAGTGAAAAGCTTGGGCCTTAGAACTGGGCTCCTCCACTTTCTAAACATGTAACCTTGTAGACTTTGCTTTCTGTAGGGGGCTGCCATCTGTGCTTGCATGAATTAATCATCCGTTATTTAACGATTGGAGTGAATGTACCGACTGTGAGGCTGCCTGTTTTTGTTGGTCATTCTTTCAGGTTGTTATCTACTCTCTTAAGGTACAAACAGACACGAATGAGTAATATGTTGATTTCCAAGTTTGTAGTAACACCTAGGAGAACACAAACTTGGTGGGGACCCAGTACTCAGCACCTCACGTCCTTGGGTTCCCTGGGCCCACACCTCCACCTTCAGGTCCCCTCCAGGGATGTAGTAACATGGGTCCCCCAAGCTCCAAGTGGGTTTTGTTTCCACGTTCCTCTCCACTCCACATCACTCAGAGCCACTCCTGGGAGATGTGGACATGCTATTGCTGCCCGGGGCTCACTGTCAGCAGACAGAAGCCCTGCAAGGCACAGGGACAGGCCAGCAGAGATGCTTCTCTCTCTCTCTCCCTCCTTCCCTTCCTCCCATCCCTCTTTCCTTCCCTTTTTTTTTTCTTTTATTCAATTAGAAACATATTAGTACTGTAGTCATTCTTATTCCAGTTTATCACCATGTCAGCTCAACTTTCTCTAAAATCCATATAGTAACGCTCTTCCTCTCATTCCCATGCTTCCCCCACCTATACGGATGCGATAATGCTGCCCTAACACCCATCAGTTCCAAGAAGCCAGGGATCCTGTGTCCGTGCTCCACAAGCCCATCTGGCTGCCACTGTACCCTCACCCTAGACCGCACCCCGCCTCCTCCTCTTCTGCCGAGACCCCTCCCTCTCCAGCCCTCCAATCCCCACCCTTCCTCGGTGCACTGAGAACAGAAAGCAGCTCTATTTGACATTCTCTACTGAAAGGTAGGCAGTTAGCAGAGGGACATCACACACATCATGGGAAACAACTCGAGACTTGGGTTTCAAAAACCTTGTCTGTGAAGCACAGTGGCCACCCTCTTCTCAGCACCCCATCTTCTCAGCACCTCTGTCCTTCCCAAGCTGAGCAGCTGAAACCCCGGGATCCTTCTGCCTTCTCCCCTGGGACCTGACATCTCTCGGGGTCTTGTTCCCTGGCCCCTCCCACCCTGCCCTCCTCACTCATCCAGAAAACGCTTCAAACCATAATAATCTCTACAGCACGTGCTCCGTTCCCACTGGAGTCAGCGTTTTTAATCATTCAAGACAATATTGAACACCCCAGGCTGAGGCAGCTCAATTTAACCGATTCCCCCGACCCAACACCTCCACGAGAGAATCTGCATGACTGAAAAGGCTTATCAAAGCCTCCCCATCTCATAAAGTTTGATTTTGCCTGACGATCACATTTAAAGCCATCAGAAATGTGGAAGTCTGGGATCAAAGCATCTGAATGCTTTTCTATTTCAGGAGCAACCTTCCTTCAACCTTCTTAATGAAGGGCACATTAGCAGGAGCTCCGTGACTGAGCCCGGATGCCGCATACCTCTGGCATCACCTGCGGAAGGAGCGACAGGACATGGGGTGTTCCGTGATGCTTTGGTGGCACCACCCCACTCTTTCGTTTTCTTCCTCTTTTGAGAACTTCCAAATGCCACGGAAAACTGAACCATGTGAAGAAAACTCCGCAACCAGAAGTTTTAGCTCTCATAGTCTCTATTGCTGTAAGGAGAAAAAAAAAAAAAGAATTCATGAAACGTGAGGCTTATATGGTGAGCATGAGTCTCAATTACATTCTGATCAGATTCTGAATTTCAGGTGGATTCCAGGGAAGAGGTATCCCTCCCGGTCCCGGGTACTGTGCGTTTTTCAAGCCAAGGATAAAGAAACCTTTCTCTATAGAGACTGGCATCCAGCTCCCAATATGAATTTATGCCACTGACAGTGGCCAATATGCTGCTCACACCTGTATCAGACAGGGAGGAGCTGTGTGTGTCAGCCTAGATCTCCCCAGCTCACAAGCATAACCCGTGCTCCAGCACACCCCTTCCCCATTCCTCATTTCCTTTTCCTTCCCAGAGGTATGTTTTATTTCACTGTAAAATGCTTGGAGACTATGCACCAAATAAATAAGAAATGGAATGTGAGGATGGAACAGAGTTGGTCCTCCTGACTTTGGCTCCCATCCCAAAGCAGGCAGGTTTAGGCATGCAAAAGCTGCTTCTTTGATAGGCTAGTCCCCCCTCCTCTTTCTTAGAACCATCATTTCATTTGCTTATTGGGATTTTTGTGTGCCTGTTTGGAGGTGAGAAGTTCACAGCCTTCCATCTCTATGGTTCTTGGTGAATATGTTCAATGTAGAGCCTCCATGAGTGTGAAATATAAGGAATAAAGGCAGAGGTGGGAGAACAGTAGAAAAAGGCATGGAGTACAATGGGATAGAATTAAATAAAGTCAATAGTAAGCAGGTACCTATTTTGTGTCAGGCATTGCACAAGGGGATGTGGAAATGCAAGTGTATTGAAGACTGAGACACCGGCTCCATTTCCAAGGGTGTGTGAAGCCTCGTACACCTCCATCAACATAGCAAGTTGATAAATGCTGGGAGGGAGATGGTGGTACAGAGAGAAATCTGTTTCAGTTAAAAGAGATGAGTCTGAAAAGACTTCCTGGGACTTCCCTGGTGGTCCAGAGGTTAAGACTCTGCCTTCCAATGCAGAACTCATGGGTTCAATCCCTGGTGGAGGAAGTAAGATCCCACATGCCGCGGGGCCATGAAGCCAGAGCACCACAATTAGAGAGCCTGTGTGCTGCAACTGCTGAGCCCCGAGCTCCAGAGCCCACAAACCACAAGAGAGAGAGAAACCCGCATGCTGCAACAAAGACCCAGCACAGCCAAGAGAAAAAAAGAAGGAAAGGCTTCCTACCTGGGCCTCAAGTAGGACTGTAAAGATTCGAAGAACAAGCATTGGAAGGAGAAAGTAGAAAAAGCAGAGGTATAGAAACAGAAAAGCAACACGTGGCCTTGGGGATCTGCGGTGGGTGGAGCAAGGTTGAACCTAGATTGGAAAGGAAAAAAAGCAAGGAATTCACACCCAGGAGGCCCCTCGTTCTGGGCCCTTTCAAATAAATTCCCATCTAATCTTCTACAGAGACTTGTGAAATAAATATGTTCATTTTCACTCTTCAGATAAGGAAATTGTAAGCTTAAGTAAAAGCACAGAGAAGGGACTTGGATCCAGCTCCTCTGAGTCTGGCCAGAGCCAGACTGGCCAGAGCCAGGTCTCAGAATTTGAAATTTATCTGTGAAAATTTGGAGCCATTGAAAATTTTTCCAAAAAGGGAGAGATACAGTCAGATCAGAAAAGGGAGAACAATGCTTAGGATGTTCAGTTCTTGCATTTATAAAAGGGCCACCGGGACTTCCTTGGTGGTGTGGTGGATAGGAGTCTGCCTGCCAGTGCTGGGGACAGGGGTTCGATCCCCAGTCCAGGGAGAAACCACATGCCACGGAGCAACTAACCCCTGCACCTCAACTATTGATCCTGTGCTCTAGTGCTTGTGAGCCGCAATGACTGAGCCCCAGGCCACAACTACTAAAACCCATGTGCCCAGAGCCAGTGCTCTGCATCAACTGAAGTCGCTGCAATGAGAAATCTGTTCACGGCGACGAAGAGTAGTCCCTGCTCACGACAACTAGAGAAAGCCTGCCCAAAGCAATGAAGACCCAGCATAGTCAAAAAAAAAAAAAAAAAAAGGGGGTCTCCAGAGCAAGGGGTCCAGGTGGGGCAGCCAGCACGAAAGGAACAGATGATGCCCTTTGCTGTCATCTGAAGTTAATCTGAATTTTTAAAGAATCTGCTGTGTATAGCAGCTCCCTTTAATTCCCAAATGATTAATTACATCAGAGACACCCACTCCACACTTAGTGCAAATAAAACCACTGAAACATTCAGTGCAGAGCCCCTATACTTGGATAAGGGTTAGAGAAATCAGGAGAATCATTTAGAAAAGCAATTTGGAATTATAGTCCTAGCCTTAAAAGCATAAATTTTTGGAAGTTTAGATTAAAATACTACTTCACTTGAAGCAAACTATGTAACCAAACAAATTTATTGTCTCATTCGGTAATCATAGAAAACAGTCATAGTGCATTCAGTTAAAGACCCATTATGAAGCTAATAAAATGAAAGATACCAGGAATTCCCTGGTGGTCCAGTGTTAGGACTTTGTTCTCTCACTGTTGAGGTCCAGGTTTGATCCCTGTTCAGGTGACTAAAATATCACAAGCCACATGGCATGGCAAAATAAAATAAAATAAACCAGCACCATGTCAGAATACAGAAATAATAATATTTATGATGTAATGTTACATAAAAAGCTGAATATATCATAATTTTTAAGATATCAGTTTATGAGCTAGTAACTACAGGAGAATAATATGGAAAGGGTCATTGTATTGATTTGCCCAAGTCAATACAAAGAATTTTCTTTATAATTCTTTTTTATTGGACATGGAACAACAGACTGGTTCCAAATAGGACAAGGAGTACATCAAGGCTGTATATTGTCACCCTGCTTATTTAACTGCTATGCAGAGTACATCATGAGAAACGCTGGGCTGGAAGAAGCACAAACTGGAATCAAGATTGCTGGGAGAAATATCAATAACTTCAGATATGCAGATGACAGCACCCTTATGGCAGAAAGTGAAGAGGAACTAAAGAGCCTCTTGATGACAGTGAAAGAGGAGGGTGAAAAAGTTGGCTTAAAGCTCAACATTCAGAAAACGAAGATCATGGCATCTGGTCCCATCACTTCATGGCAAATAGATGGGCAAACAGTGGAAACACTGTCAGACTTTATTTTGGGGGCTCCAAAATCACTGCAGATGGTGATTGCAGTCATGAAATTAATGCAGGAGGAGAAGGGGACGACAGAGGATGAGACGGCTGGATGGTATCACCGACTCGATGGACATGAGTTTGAGTGAATTCTGGGAGTTGGTGATGGACAGGAAGGCCTGGCGTGCTGCAATTCATGGGGTAGCAAAGTCAGACATGACTGAGCAACTGAACTGAACTGAATTACTTTACAATATTGTAGCTGTTTTTGCCACACATTCACGTGAATCAGCCATGGGTATACATGTGTCCCCCATTCTGAACCCCCCTCCCGTCTCCCTCCCCATCCCATCCCTCAGAGTTGTTCCAGTGCACCAGCCCTGAGCATCCTGTCTCAGGCATTGAACCTGAACTGGCAATTTATTTCACATATGGTATTATACATGTTTCAGTGCTATTCTCTTAAATAATCCCACCCTCGCCTTCTTCCACAGAGTCCAAAACTCTGTTCTTTGCATCTGTGTCTCTTCTGCTGTCTCGCATGTAGGGTCATCGTTACCATCTTTCTAAATTCCATATATTTGCATTATTATACTGTATTGGTGTTTTCCTTTCTGACTTACTTCACTCTGTATAATAGGCTCCAGTTTCATCCACCTCATTAGAACTAGTCTCTTCTGCTGTCTCGCATGTAGGGTCATCGTTACCATCTTTCTAAATTCCATATATTTGCATTATTATACTGTATTGGTGTTTTCCTTTCTGACTTACTTCACTCTGTATAATAGGCTCCAGTTTCATCCACCTCATTAGAACTGATTCAAATGTATTCTTTTTAATGGGTGAGTAATACTCCTTGTGTATATGTACCACAGCTTTCTTATCCATTCATCTGCTGGTGGACATCTAGGTTGCTTCCGTGTCCTGGCTATTGTAAACAGTGCTGTGATGAACACTGGGGTACACGTGTCTCTTTCAATTCTGGTTTCCTCAGTGTGTATGCCCAGAAGTGGGATTGCTGGGTCATAAGGCAGTTCTATTTTCAGTTTTTTAAGGAATCTCCACACTGTTCTCCATAGTGGCTGTACCAGTTTGCATTCCCACCTACAGTGTAAGAAGCTTCCCTTTTCTCCTCATCCTCGCCATATAATTCTTGTTTTGAACATCTTCTCATGGTATTATTTTCTAAATGTCATGGTTGAGAGCAGAAGTAGCTAGGGTGAAAGAGGGCAGAAAACCAAACCTATCCTAAGAACAGTAATATCAGATCGCGATCCGTGCTTCTTATGCCAAATACTAACAAAATAAATAAAAATTTAAGTTTGTTATGTTTTGCATTTGATCATTATTTATATTGTTAAACCAGAATGAAGGCAAGAGGAGAAGCAGGCAACAGAGGGTGAGATGATTGGATGGCACCTTCGATTCAATGGGCATGAGTTTGAACAAACACTAAGAGACGGTGAAGGCGTGCAGCAGTCCATGGGGCTGCAAAGAGACAGACAGGACTGAGTGACCAAACAACAACAACAACAACAGCAATAAAAGAAATATCTTATATTAAATGAAGGGAAGATTTAGAACTTCTTTTTAAAAATGTATACCTTTCATTTATAAGCAGGAAAACATTTACTTGATTTTTTTTCCAACTCTGTATGTCTTCATCTTCCTGAATGGATTTAAGGGCAGCTCTGCCTAAAGCCAGGGAAATGAATAAGAGCTTTAGGGTCTCTTTAGGTGTGTGATTATATGACTTCATTCCAGAACCACAGCTATTATAGGATAAAGAAAACAAATAACTATAGAGAAAATAATGAAAACATGGCTTACTGTGGCTTCTTTCCAGTTATAAACACAATTAGAATACAGAGGGCAATACACTTCTTCATTTTAACTGGCACGTTTCTGAAAAATAATAGTATAGAACAACTGAAATAACTTGAACAGTATTTTGCAAAGCACGGTCCTACCCATTATGTTTAGTTTTACACGAAGTAAAATACTGACCCACCTATAGCTAATCAGACCTTTAATTTGCCTTGACAACTTGATTTCAGGATAGTGAGTGCAATGAAAATGCAGTAGTGCAAATGTCCTTGTGATAGGTACTCTATAGCCTAATATATCTTTTTGAAAATTTTATTTTATTGAATTATAGTTGATTTACAATGTTACACTAGTTTCTGCTGTATAGCAAAGTGAGTCAGCTATACATATGTTGTTGTTGTTCAGTCAATAAGTCATGTCCAGCTCTATGTGACCCCATGGACTGCAGCACACCAGTCTTCCCTGTCCTTAACTATCTCCTGGAGGTTGCTCAAAGTCATGTCCATTGTGTCAGTGATGCCATCCAACCATCTCATCTTCTGTCTCCTCCTTCTCCTCCTGCACTCAATCTTTCCCAGCATCAGGGTCTTTTCCAATGAGTCACTTCTTTACATCAGGTGGCCAAGGCATTAGAGCTTCAGCTTTAGCATCAGTCCTTCTAATGAATACTTAGGGTGGATTTACTTTAGGATTGCCTGGTTTGATTTCTTTGTAGTCCAGGGGACTCTAAAAGAGTCTTCTCTAGCACCACAATTTGAAAGCATCAACTTTTCCATGCTCAGCCATCTTCATGGTCCAGTTTTCACATCTGTAAATGACTGCTGGAAAAACCATAGCTTTGACTATATGGACTTTTGTTGGCAAAGTGATGTCTCTGCTTTTTAATATGCTGTCTAGGTTTGTCATGGCTTTCCTTCCAAGGAGCAAGGGTCCTTTAATCTCGTGGCTGCAATCATGGTCCATACTGATTTTGGAACCCAAGAAAATAAACTCTGTCACTGCTTCTACTGTGTATATTCTTTCTCAGATTCTTTCCCATTATGGTTTATCACAGGATATTTAATAAAGCTCCCTGTGCTATACAGCAAGACCTTGTTTACCCATTCTATTAATAAATTTAATAGTTTGATCTGCTAACCCCAAACTCCCAATCCATCCCTCTCTCACCTCCCCTCTCCCTTGGCAACCACAAGTCTGTCTCTATGTCTATGAGTCTATTTCTGTTTCATAGCTAAGCTCATTTGTGTAATAGTTTAGATGCCACATACAAGTGATGTCACGTGGTATTTGTCTTTCTCTGACTTGGGTATGATCATGTCTAGGTCCACCCATGTTGCTGCAAACATATAGCCTAGGGACTTCCCTGGTGATTCAGCGGTCAAGACTCTGCACTTCCACTGCAGGGAGCCTGGGTTCAATCCTTGGTCAGGGAACTAGATCCCATGTGCCGTAACTAAGTTCACATGCTGCAACTAAGACCTAGCACAGTCAAATACATATATTTTTTTAACGTATAGCTTAATACATCTTGAACAGCAATGTACTCTGTGAGAGTTTATGTTCTAAAAGGAGTAACGTGAATGTCAACATAGCTCCTGGGACAGCTCAGCAAGGAGGACAAAGTGGGGAAAACCAACAGCAGGGGTGAGAGAGCTGCCAGTAGACACACAGATGAGTCTATACAAAACGCAATACATGTGACAATTGCCTGAGCACGGGACTCCTATAAGAGGCTGGGTGAGTGCTCAGCTGTGTCTGAGACTCTGTGACCCCATGGACTGTAGCCCTCCACTGTTCATGGGATTTCCCAGGCAAGAATACTGGAGTGGATTGCCACTTCTTCAGAGGCTGGGAGCCAGGTCTATTCTTTGCCACAGACACCAGACAGCAAGCTTTCCTGAGACTTTATATCCTCAAGAATGACTGTGAATCTAGGCATGATAAAATATGGAGTCAAATATCTTTAACACACTGTGGCCCCTGGTTAAGAGTTGATTTTAAAATGCAGATGAGTTCTGTGAAAACCTCCATGGGACACTTCGGGGAGATAAAGCCAGTGCTGGGAGGGGTGGCCACCTCAGGTTTCATTGAGGAGATGTAGCTGATGGCCTCCCGAAGATGAGGCAGAGACTGGAGGGGCACCATCCCCCGCCACGAGGGATGTAGAGACACTTGGCTGCAGGGGCCAACCTCAGCGTCTTTGGGGTGAGAGAGAGGAGCCAAGCACGATTCTCTTCTTCAGTTATTTCGAGGCCCTTGCAGACCTAAGGTGGAGTGCAGGGGCGCCCAGGTGTGCAGAGCTTGGCACAGTGTATCCTGCCTGGCCCAGCTGTTACCAAAGGCACCAGGCACGAGGTGGACCATGTTAATTTCCAGAAGGAGCTGAGTATGTTCTGAAGTTGCCCTTAACAGCGGTTACAACGGATTTCTGACTTGCCCAGCCAGGCCAGATGAGGAAACGGACTTGGGTTGGAGCTTTAGGAAGGAGTCCAGTGTCAGGGTGGGCGAAGAGGGATGGAGCCAGAACCAGAAGCCCAGGGTTTAGAGCCGGGCACCAAACAAGAAGGAGATTATCCTCCAGACACCAGAAGAGACCGAGTAACAAGGGCCATGTAGACCCGCAAGATAAGCATCTTCTGAATAGTTGTGTTTGGATGGGGCTGTGAGCAGTTAAAAACCTGGGGGACTTAGGGGCATCCAGAGAGGTGCAGGTCATCCTGGGTTTAATTCCTTGCAAAGCAAACTAGCTAATATATGTTTTATCTGTGAAATGCCTTGGCAGGAAGCAGATGTAAATCCTACACCCAAATCTCCTTAGTGGAGTAGTATTTAGTCCATGGAATGTATCTGTATATGCTGACTGCACAGGACTAGTTGGGGAAAGGCACACAGCCAGAAACCCACAGCCTGAGGGCAGGCCTGAGAGTTTGGCCTCTGCTGGGAGGATCTGGCCACTGCACAAGGCCCCTCCTCTATCTCCCCCGAACCCTCAGGCCTGAAGCCAGACATCTGAGCCCTCCCTCCTCAAAGACAGACACTTGCTCACCCTGACACCAGGGACACAGCTAACCCTTGGCTGGATCCTGAGACACTTGCTCATGGTGGGTGGGAGAGCTGTGGGTCCTCCACAAATCCTTTGACCCAATGACAGGTTTATAAGAGAGCTGAACCGTTAACAGATCAGAAACACCAGGAGTGCCATGGAAATGGAGGTCTTCCCTCCGAGAGATGGTGAACGTCTTATGACTGATGGGGGGAGCAAGGGGCACAATGGCAGCAGAAATGTGGTGTCACAGAGGCTGACAGCAACCAGAGAGCGACAGTGGGCAAGCACAACCCACATCTGCAGGGGCACCGGGGTGGCACACACACAGGTGTATGTGCAGAGAGCCAGACCTCAGCTGCCTGCTAATGGTAGACCCGGCTACCCAGGGAACCTGCGAGCAGAGAAACAGTTGCGGTGATTCCGATGTGAGCAACTGCAAGCAAGATGCTAGTTTAATTCTCTTTGAGGTACTTATCCCTCGATTGTCCCCTGCCAGGCTGCTCTGGCCTAAGAAATACAGATTACATGGTTTTGAAACAAAGATAATTGGCTTTAGTTGCAAAACTGAAAGTGAAGTTGCTTAGTCGTGTCCGACTCTTTGCGACCCTGTGGACTGTAGCCTACGAGGCTCCTCCGTCTGTGGGATTCTCCAGGCAAGAATACTGGAGTGGCTTGCCATTTCCTTCCCCATTAGTTGCAAAAGCAGTTTAAATTATTATATTTTTCCTCATTGATATGTCACGGATTTCTTAAAAATTGAAGTATAATTGATTTATAATGTTGTGCAAGTATTAAGTGAACAGCAAAATGATTCAGTTATACGTATATTATATACGTATATACACACATTTCTACTTCTTTTCCATTGTAGGTTATCACAAAATACTGTGTATAGTTCCCTGTGCTATACAGTAGGTCCTTGTTGGTTATGTGTGTTATATATAGTAGTGTGTATCTGTTAATCCCAAACTCCTGATTTATCCCTCTCCCCACTCTCTCCACTTTGGTAACCATAATTTTGTTTTCTATGTCTGTGAGTCTGTTTCTGTTTTGTAAATAAGCTCACTTGTATCATTTTTTTAGATTCCACATATCAGTAATATCATATGATAGTTGTCTTTTTCTGACTTATTTAGTATGATAATCTCTAGGTCTATCCATGTTGCTGCTAATGACATTATCTGATTCTTTTCCATTGCATATATGTACCACAGCTTCTTTATCCATTCATCTGTTGATGGACATTTAGGTTGCTTCCATGTTTTGGCTGTTATAAATTGTGCTACAAAGAACATAGAGGTGCATGTATCTTTTTTAGAGTTTTTGTACATTCTGGATATATGTCCAGGAGGGGGATTGCTGGATCACATGGTAGCTCTACTTTAAGTTTTTAAAGGAAACACCATACAATTTTTCATAGTGCATTATGCACTGTTTTAAAACACCTCTTCCATGCTAGTTATTATGATAGATAGGGTATTTATGCACACAAAAAAAGACTTAGCTAACCCCCCTTTTTAGGCAAGGAAACTCAAACTCAGGTCTGCTGGTGCCTTGTTCCTGAACTTGCCTTCCCCAGTATTTCCCCACCCTCTCCTTAAACTTCTCCCAGGGAAACTCTGGTGCTTCATCTCACTATCTTGACTAGTCTTGAAAACTGATTCACTGTCTATGATACTGTTCCACTTATGTTCAGTTCATTCAGACTGATTGCATTTTAATTTATCTATACCCAATAAGTTGATAAAAATGCATAGAAGAATTACCATTCGTGCTAAGTTTGTCTATTTATGACTCAATCCCACAAAAATAGTCACAGAATAAGATGTGAGAGTGGCTTTACGAGCCAAGTTTCAATGCTTTTGTTTTAAAGATTAGCAAAAGGGAAGGTACTGAGAAAACATAAAGAGGTTTGCAGCCTGAAAGCTGGGCTGACTCAGTAGTTATTCAGTTTCACTGTACTCTAAAAATAAATAAACTTGTCTTTAGGAGCTTGGCATCTTCTTTGCCTTTTTTCATTGAAGCTTATTCCTTAAGCTTTAGCTTTTATGTGTTTATTTAGGTGGTTGCAGGGATAATGTCTAAAGACAGCCCTAAGAGTGTTAACTTGGATATTTGTCATTTATGACTATGTATTATTAATAGGAGTGGTGAATAAATAATGAATAGCAAGATGAACAATGAATATATTCAAATCAACAAAATTGGTTTGAGAAATGGTTGGAGAGTGACTGATGCTGCGGCTGTCAGCGGTTTGCATCCTTCAATTTTATCAAGGCAAAAAGATCCTGTGGAAACAGAAACATGTATTAGAATATCTTAAAACATTTCAAGTAAGTTGCCTCTAAAATCTTTCAAAACAGAAACTCAAATGGAAACAAAAGTGATCTATGCGTAGCTTGGCTACTATTCTGTCTCAATTGCTTATTTAGTTTATTTATTCACTGCTTATCTAATTTAGTTTAAAAGAAATTCTTCCATCCTGTCTTCTGTTTTAATTTGAAAGATGACAAGTCAAGTAAGCTAAAAAAAAATAATTTCTGAGGAAAATTATATTTCTGGTGTCAGTGATCTTTCTGAAATTCTTCATTGCTTCTTGTTTGAAAGAAACACAAATGAATGGTTTCCCTCTATTTTACCCAAAAATGATTACTGGCAGGATTGTTCTAAAAAGCATTTTTGGCTTTTTATATTAACTTTTACTCTAACTTTTATAATGTTTAGGGATTCTCCACCAAAATTCTGTTATTTTAATCATATTGATAAAATTACATTACCCCCAAATTTATGAAAACTATGTTAAATATTAATAAAAAGTTCTTATATATGTATTCAGGACTTTTAGACATATATATTGATTTTTAAAGCTTTTTTCATGAAAATGTCTTAGTCTAATTCCAATGAGATAACTCTCTCTTTTACCTGTGAAGTTGCATAGATTTTTCAAATCTAGTTCTAAACATGGAAAGGATATAGATCTGTACCAAAGGTATAAAAAGAAGCAGTTCTCAAGTTACATTAATGCAACACAACATTGTTTCTGTTTGGTCCTATTGCATATATATTTGCATTAATAATGCATGCAGTTATTTGCAAAAAGAATTTTATCTTCTTGGGAAGATATATTTGGTCAGGGACTTTTTAGAGTGTTTCAGTTCGTACCTGCTCGAGTAAACGGAAACCACCCCTGCACTTGCAGGCTTGCCGCTACAGAGTACTGAGCAATTTGACAAGTGTCTTGCTGGTTCCTCATAAACAGATATCCTTTTAGAATTCTATCTTAATCCTTTTGATTTTGAAGAGAGAGCAGTGAGTAGTCTTGAAGTTCATTGCCCAGGAATTAAACCTGGTTAACCTGCATGAAAACCAAGAGTCCTAGCCATCAAACCACCAGGGGCTAGAGGCTAGAAGCAAAGCGGCCCGGGCTCCTGCCCCTATTTGAGAACAAGAAAGTTTCAAGGAGGCAAAAACAGTAAAAACAGGCACAAAGTTTATTATGAAGCACAATGCATGGGAGAGCACACAGGAAAACAGCTTATCCAACTCAGAAGCAGGGCAGAGATACAAACCCAGAGAGAAAGGATACAGGCACCCTCTCTAATGAGGAGGAGCACAGTAAATCAGAAACTGGCAGAGATACTCACTTGGAGAGGAGTGCAGGTGTCCTGAATGCGAAGAAGCACCGTAAAGAGGTGACATAAATTCCTTATATAGGACAGTTATTCTGGGTCTTTGTTTACTTTTGGCCAATCATCTTGTTTCTTTCTTCGTATCTGACTAATCCATGGATCCTCCCCAAGCTGCATGTTGCTAAGATAGATCCCCCTGAAGAGGCCTGTGGGTGCATGTCCACACTTTTTATAGGGTGAGGATCCCTCCCTTTTCAACCCCCAAGAAGCTTTCCTATGTAAGTATAGACAGGAAAGTCTTCCTTGACCTCAGAAGTGGGCAGCTTATCTTTGTTTTAGCAGAGCTCAGCTTTTTACCACTAGCTTTGTTCTTGGAGAGTCTGGGTGAGAACAAAGCTTGAAAAATACCAGGTGTCCTGGCCCTGAAGCCCACTGTGTCCTACCTCAATTTGAGTTCCTTATAACAAAACACTATAGACTGCACGGCTTATCAACAATAAACACGTATCAGTCACAATTCTCGAGGCAGGAAAGTCCAAGATCAAGGCATCGGCAGATTGGGTTTCTGAGGAAGGCCTGCTTCCTGTTTCATAGGTGGCTGTCTTCTCTTATAAGGGTGCTAATCCCATTCTTGAGAGCTCCACTGTCCAGACCTAATCACCTCCCCAAGGCACAACCTTCTAATACCCTCACGTTGGAGATTGGGTTTCAACCTATGAATTGGGGTGGGGGATGCATAGACATTCAGTCTATAGCAAACTGAGGTGGGTTTGACTTTTTGACAAAGTGGAGCCCCAACTGCAGCACCTATTTTAAAGAGAGGGGTGGGGTGGGTGGAATTTACTCTACCTTCTGAGTAGATGTCTTGGATATTTCCAGCTAAGTTCATCCTAACCTACATTTCCTACCATGAGGAATAATATCTTTCCATAGTAAATAAAAATTGATTCTTAATGAATTTATTCATGCAGTCAATTTTTGAAAGGCATTTTTCTCTAGGGAACATAGTTTTTATAATGATTGAGGAGATTTGTATTTTAGAGACAGAGTATTCAAGCACTTTATTGCTGTCTTTTTTTTTCTTCATGTGGTTGGAAATGAAATCACACCATGTTAATTAGGTGTTTAGAAATCATTAAAAATATATAAGCCAAAGGGACTTGTATCCCTATATTCATTATGATCAAATATGTTATAGTTGAAAACAAGTCTAAGATTTAAAAAATAAAGCTACTGGTTAAATTACTATAAGATAGAGAAAACTCATTTGGGAAAATGATTTGTATTCTGTGAATTGTGTCAGACCATAAAAAATTCTACCAGAAAAGACGGCTTGAGAAATAGACATAGATGTAGAGAACAAATGTATGGACACCAAGGGGGAAAGGGAGACAGTGGGGTGAATTGGGAGATTGGAATTGACACATATCCACTATAGATATATGTATAAAATAGATAATTAATGAGAGCCTCCAGTAGAGAACAGGGAACTCTACCCAGTGCTCTGTGCTCTTTCCTGATGGGAAGGAAACAAACAAACAAACAAAAAGAAGGTATTTAGTTACATGTATGGCGGATTCACTTTGGTGTACAGCAGAAACTGACACAACATTGCAAAGCAGCTATATACTCCAGTGAAAAAATTTTTGAAAGAAAAGACTGCTTGAAAACATTGAATTTGAAAACAAAGCTGATCTAAAGAATTTATTGGAGAAATGAGCTGTTGCTTTCTTTAGTGGAAAAAAAAATGTTATGTTTGAATAAATAAGATGCCAACAAAGTGTGCGTACTGGCTTAGACCCCTTGTATCATCAGCACAGTATTGAGCTGCTTTGTGCACAAGGGGTCTCCTCGCCGCCCAAGGAGTTATGTTGCTCCTTCTACGCTGGACCATACCTCCCAATCCCCACAACCTGAGCCAGCAACCTGCCTTTCTTGCCCAAACCCAAGCATCTCCTTTGTCCTCATCTAGTATTTTCTGGATAATTTTCCCTTCTCATCCTACCTAATGAGTAGACTCAGACAGATAACTTACACCAGTCTGAGACTCTCCTAAGACGGTTGTGTAGGCATGATTATAAATGAGGCCAGGTTGCTAAATGACTGGAAATTACCAAATAATTTTCCAAGGAAAAGAATTGATGACTACTTTAAGTTTTTATTACCACATCTTTGGGATAACTCCTTCCCTCATAGCCCTGAAAGAGTTATGAAGATCATCCTGAATAAGTGACTATAAATCTCTGATAGCATCTTTATGTGTTTTGCCCCTCCTCTCAGAGTAAGGTAGTTGCCATGGAAATGATGACAACGGCTAAATTCAGCCAGAAATATTTGCTGTATTATGTGCCACATGGTTCTTTCCTTTCTTCAAAGCAGGAGAGGAGTATTCTGAAGAGTGAGTTACATTCTCAAGATGTGTAATGCCCTCCAGTTAATTGCAAGGGTCATATGTTGAAATTTTTGCTGTATGTTAGACTGTGTTGTTGTTGTTTAGTAGTTAAGTCATGTCTGACTCTTTTGTGACCCATCAGGCTCCTCCGTCCATGGAATTTCCCAGGTAAGAACACTGGAGTGGGTTGCCATTCCCTTCTCCAGGGCATCTTCCCAACCCAGGGATCAAATCCACATCTCCTGCATTGCAGGTGGATTCTTTACTGTCTGAGCCACCAGATGATCCTCTAGTAGCAGCATGCAGGTTTTGTTGCTCTGCAGTGTTGGGATCATCCTGGACCAGGGATCAAATCCATGTCCCCTGCACTGGCAGGCAGATTTTTCAACTGTCAGGGAAGCCCCTATCCTGATATTACAGATAAAGAAAGTGAGGCTATGAGAAGTTAAATAACTTTTCTAAGGGTTACTTAGATAGGAAATTCAAACAGAAACAAGTCCAATATCAGGGTCCCATCTGCTATGTAGCCTCCAGTCATCATGGTAAAATATATATCTTTACTTTCATCATTGTTCACTTCTCAATTTTCCTAGATGGCTTTCACCTTTATGGTTCCATATGAATAGTCTTATCCAAAATCCTACATTTTTTTAGTAAAGTTTAAGAGTTTTTAGTTCTCCAAGTTTCCAGTTAAATTTTACACAACTTTTATTTCCCAGAAATATGACCAGTTAAGGGCTTCCGTGGTGGCTCAGTGGTAAAGAATCTGCCTGCCAAGCAAGAGACCCAGGTTCAATCCCTGGGTCAGGAAGATCCCCTGGAGAAGGGAATGGCTACCCACTCCAGTATTTTTGCCTGGAGAATCCCATGGACAGAGGAGCATGGGGTCGCAAAGAGTCAGACACGACTGAGCTATGAACACTTTCACTTTTTCATGACCAGTTATGCAACTTGAGAAATATTTTGTTATAAAACACCTATAATTGCTGAAAAAATCTAATATAGGGACTTGCCTGGTTGTCCAGCGATTAAGAATCCACCTTCCAGTGCAGGTGATACAGGTTTGATCCCTGGCTGGGGAACTAAAATCCTACATGCTACAGGGCAACGAAGCCTGTGCGCCACAACTATGGAGGCCACGAGCTCTGGAGCCCATGTTCCACAACTAGAGAGAAGACTCCATGGTTCAGTGAAGGGCCCGCATGCCACAACTAAGCGCTGATGCAGCCAGATAAAAAAATTAATGAATATTTTAAAAAAAAAACCTAGTACAGAGTTGATCTATAAGTGATATCTGCAAAAATCAAAACTGAGCAGTTAGGATAGGAGTTGTGTGTGAAGCAGTGCTGTGGAGAGGGTGTCGGTATGGCAGAAAAATGTGCTTTCCTAGATTTTAGGAATGTGGATTTAAATGTCCGCAGGATATGATGACTCTGGACTCAACGCAAGAAAGAGTTCGAATCAATAAGTCTGTATGAGTTCAGGACCATCCAAAAATTATCTTCTTAGTGAAAGAATGAAGTGTAAGAAAATACAAAAACAAACTCCAACTAGTACATGGAGTTAGCAAAGAAACTCATCAGCTTGGACTCTGAGCAGAGGAAACTAGTGTCTCCTGAGAATCTGTAAGCTTCTACCAGCTCTGCTCTGGTTTAGGGTTTGAATTTATACCAGGGGTTCACAGACATTGTCTGTAAAGGCACAGAAAGTGAATTAGCAGCTTTGTTGGCCATGTAGTCTTTGCTGCAGCTCTTCAACTCTGTCCTTGGAGATGGATAGTTGTTGTTGACAATACGTCAACAGATGGGTATGTATGTGTTTCAATAAAACTTTATTTACAAAAGCAGATTTTTGTTGAATGTTGATATATTATCTGCCTGGGCCAAGTATCAGTAAGTTGAAAAATGGATATAAATTTGGTTCTGTCTGATAGGCTCTACTGGATAGATACACCTAAGGCTCCTGGAAGAAGCAAACATAAAGCTGTACTGAAGGGACAGCTTGTTTGCTCAGGCTGTGAGGGCTTCCCCTGAGGAAGGTGAACACAGATTCCTGAATACAATGCACACAAGGAGAGAGCTCACCATGACTGAGTCAGCACGTGCAATGCCTACAAGGGTTCAGTTTCCTAAGACCACCAGCTAACACAGAACTATTGTAAAATAGAGACTATGTGACTCAGACAGTAAAGAATCTGCCTGCAATGCAGGAGATCCAGGTTCTATCTCTGGATCGGGAAGATACCCTAGAGAAGGGCAACTAACCCACTCCAGTATTCTTGCTTGGAGAATCCAAGACAGAGGAGCCTGGCACCACATTCCATGGGGGTGCAAAGAGTCGGACACAACAGAGCAACCAACACTTTCACTTTTTTGTGCAATAGATATAATGTGATTATGGGCATAAAAGAAAGACTCTAAAATATGAAAAAAATAGGGGCTTTCCTGGAAGTCCAGTGCAGGGGTTGTGGGTTCAATCTCTAGTCGGGGAATGAAGATCCTACATTTGTGGCCAAAATTGGTAAATAAATGAAATGTGAGAAAATAATGAGTCTATGAAAAAGCAACACATAGATTTCAAAGAAATAATCAAATACAGCCTCTATAAACATAAAAAGCAAAAGTAATTAAATTGAGATACCAATAGAAAATTTAAAGAGCAGAAGTAAAACTAGGTGAACTGTAAATTATATTTAAGGAAACTATTTGCACTCCAATGTGGAGAGATGAAGAGACATAGATTGGAGTAGAGAGAAAAATAATAAGGCCTAACTCACTACTACCCTTATGAAATGTTGGTATCTCTTACAAGAGAAAATCAAGAGAATGGGATGCATGGAATACTTAAAGAGATAACATCTGAAGAACTTTTAGAATTCCTAAAGACATAATTCTCAGATTCATGATTCACAGTGAGTCCTAAGCACTATAAGTAAAAATATATTATAGTGAAGTTTCAGAATAAAAGCAAAGAGAAGAGTTTAATTATTTTTATTGAAGTACAGTTGATTTGCAATGTTGTACCAGTCTCTGCCATACAGCAAAGTGATTCAATTAAACATGTTTATAATTTCTTTAAAAAATTATTTTCCATTATGGTTTATCACAGAATATTGAATATAGTTCTCTGTGTTATGTAGTAGGACCTTGTTTATCCATTCTAAATGTAACAGCTTGCATTTACCAAACCTAATCTCTCATTCCACCTGTCTCTCTCCCCACTGCCCCTTGGCAACCACGTATCTGTTCTCTGTATCTGTGAGTCTGTTTCTGTTTCAGAGATAGGTTCATTTTTGCCATATTTTGGATTCCTCACGTAAGTGATATCATATGATTTCGCCTTTCTCTGTCTGACTTACTTCACTTTGTGTGATAATCTCTAGTTGTATCCATGCTGCTGCAAATGGCATCATTTCATTCTTTTAATGGCTGAATAATATTCCATTGTATATATGCACCACTTTTTCTTTATCAACTCATCCAAGGGACTCTCAAGAGTCTTCTCCAACACCACATTAATTCTTTGGCACTCAGCTTTCGTTATGTTCCAACTCTCACATCCATACATGACTACTGGGAAAACCATAGCTTCAACTATATGGCCCTTTGTTAGCAAAGTAATGTCTCTGCATTTTAATATGCTGTCTAGATTTGTCATAGCTTTTCTTCCAAGGAGCAACTGTCTTTTAATTTCATGGCTGCAGTCACCATCTGCAGTGATTTTGGAGCCCCCCAAAATGAAGTCTGCCACTGTTTCCATTGTTTCTTTATCTATTTGCCATGAAGTGATGGGACTGGATGCCATGACCTTCGCTTTTTGAATGTTGTATTTTAAGCCAGCTTTTTCACTCTCCTCTTGCACTTTCATCAAGAGTCTCTTTAGTTCCTCTTTGCTTTCTGCCATAAGAGTGGTGTCATCTGCATATCTGAGGTTATTGATAATTTTCCCAGCAATCTTGATTCCAGCTTTTGCTTCCTCCAGCCTGAGATTTTGCATGATGTATTCTGCGTATAAATTAAGTAAGCAGGGTGACAATATACAGCCTTCGTGTACTCCTTTCCCAATTTGGAACCAATCTGTTGTTCCATGTCTGGTTCTAACAGTTGCTTCTTGATCTGCATACAGATTTTTCAGAAGGCAGGTAAGAGGGTCTGGTATTCCCATCTCTTTAAGAATTTTCCACAGTTTGCTGTGACTCACACAGTCAAAGGCTTTAGCGTAGTCAATGAAATAGAAGTAGATATTTTTCTGAAATTCACTTGCTTTTTCTATGATCCAAGAGATATTGGCAATTTGATCTCTGATTCCTCTGCCTTTTCTAAATCCAGCTTGAACATCTGGAAGTTCTTGGTTCACGTACTGTTAAAGCCTAGCTTGGAGGATTTTGAGCAATACTTTGCTAGCATGAAAAATGAGAGCAATTGTGCAGTAGTTTGAACATTCTTTGGCATTGCCTTTCTTTAGGATTGGAATGAAAACTGTCCTGTGGCCACTGCTGAGTTTTCCAAACTTGCTGGCATATTGAGTGTAGCACTTTCATAGCATCATCTTTTAGGATTTGAAATAGCTCAGCTGGAATTCCATTACTTCCACTATCTTTGTTCACAGTGATGCTTCCTAAGGCCCACTTGACTTCACACCTCAGGATGTCTGGCTCTGAGTGAGGGATCACACCGTCATGGCTATCTGGTTCGTTAAGATCTTTTTTATATAGTTCTGTGTATTCTCACCACCTCTTCTTAGTATCATCTGCTCCTGTTAGGTCCATACCATTTCTGTCCTTTATTGTGCCCATCTTTGCATAAAATGTTCCCTTGGTATCTCTAAATTTCTTGAAGAGATCTCTTGTCTTTCCTGTTCTATTGTTTTCTTCTATTTATTTGCATTGATCACTTAGGAAGGCTTTCTTATCTCTCCTTACTCTTTGGAACTCTGCATTCAGATGGATAGATCTTTCCTTTTCTCCTTTGCTTCTCAGTTATTTGTAGGCCTCCTTAGACAACCATGTTGCCTTTTTACATTTCTTCTTCTTGCGGATGGTTTTGATCACTGCCTCTTGTATAATGTTGCAAACCTCCATCCATAGTTCTTCAATACCATCACTAGTTTACAGATACCTAAGATCATGGTCCCATCACTTCATGGGAAATAGATGGGGAAACAGTGGAAACAGTGTCAGATTTTATTTTGGGGGGCTCCAAAATCACTGCAGATGGTGATTGCAGCCATGAAATTAAAAGATGCTTACTCCTTGGAAGGAAAGTTATGACCAACTTAGATAGTATATTGAAAAGCAGAGATATTACTTTGCCAACAAAGGTCCATCTAGTCAAGGCTATGGTTTTTCCAGTGGTCATGTATAGATGTGAGACTTGGACTATAAAGAAAGCTGAGAGCTGAAGAATTGATGCTTTTGAACTGTGGTGTTGGAGAAGACTCTTGAGAGTCCCTTGGACTGCAATGAGATCCAACCAGTCCATTCTAAAGGATATCAGTCCTGGGTGTTCATTGGAAGGACTGATGCTGAAGCTGAAACTCCAATGCTTTGGCCACCTCATGAGAAGAGTTGATTCATTGGAAAAGGCTGATGCTGGGAGGAATTGGGGGCAGGAGGAAAAGGGGACGACAGAGGATGAGATGGCTGGATGGCATCACCGAATCGATGGACGTGAGTCTGAGTGAACTCCAGGAGTTGGTGATAGACAGGGAGGCATGGTGTGCTGCAATTCATGGGGTCACAAAATGTCGGACACAACTGAGCGACTGAACTGAACTGAACATTAAAACTTGGGAGTCATTGCCCAAAGGAAACCTCAATTCTCATATTCAGTCTGTCACTTCAGATTATTGCATTTATTCAAAATATTAAATTATTCTTATGAGGTCACTTAGTTCAGATATTCTTTCTCTCTATTCCTGAAAAAGTCAACAGCCTCCGTATTGACCTCCCCGATCCCAGTCTCCATCTCTTCCGTTCCAGTCTGAAGACAATCGCCAGGTCATTAACACTTTCTTCTTGGTAGTCACCTTCCTTGCCTTTTCACTCTTTATAAGTAAAAGCCCAGCTTTATCACACTGGCACAGAAGGTCCCCATATACCAGACCTGTAGTTTGAACTCACTCTATCAATCTCATAACTACCGCCCCTAGCTACTTCTCACATCTTATTCTGGGCCATTCTGGTCTGCCTTCCTTACCTATATTTTTGTTTCATGTCTTGCGTCTCATTTCCTGAGAACCTTGTTTGGTTCTTACCAAGACTAAGGTGTTGTTAACTGTATGAGCCCCTGTAAGTAACATATTTAATACTGTAAGAAGGGCTTTTAGGGATTCAGTGAGTGTGTGTGTGTTCTTCATATCTTTACCTAAATAGAAAGCCTGAACAGGAGGGATGGCTCTAACACAGAGGACTTCAGAAAAATGGGCAGACCCAGGGTGTCCTGGGAAAGAGAGAGCCCTGTGGTCCCTCAGATTGCATTATTAGAGGCTGAGATGGTTGTCCTGGGTTTCATGTCTCAGTTTCCCAATTAGACTAAAGTTCCTTGATGATTAAACACAAAATCAATAACATCCTCCATCAAGTTTGCATCTTCTTTCCCTTTCTCTATATCCAGTCCTGGATTCAGAGAAGGTGCTTAATACGTACTGGCTGGATTAGGAAACAGGCAGCGTTTTTGAGTATTTGTACCACAACTCAGTGACTCTTCCTCTTGAACTGTAGAGCATCCTTTGGGATCCACCTCTTCAGGGGTAATGATGCAAGACCTCCGAGCAGACTTGCTCGGCCTTCATTCTTTCCCACGCTGGTCCTTCCTAGAACATAGTACAAGCGCTCAGTCGTGTCTGACTCTTTGCCATGCTATATATGGACTGTAGCCCACCAGGCTCCTCTGTCCATGGGATTTTCCCAGCAAGAACCCTGGAGTGGGTTGCCATTTCCTCCTCCAGGGGATCTTCCCAATCAAAGGACCAAACCCACATCTCCTGCATTATGGAAGGATTCTTTAGTGCTGAGTCACCTGGAAAGTCCCTCCTAGAACATGTTTCCTTCTAATAAAAATTAAATCCTAGCTCTGGTCCCTTCTTCTTTCCCTTGAGATGCTTTTGAAATTAAGCAATGGCAGAGGTCTTTAAGAAATGTGGATTTATGTTTTTAATTTAATTTCTACCAAACCTGGATATACTGTTTTGCAATATCAACATTTCCTCACCCCCTATAGGAGCTCATTTGTTTCAATGTGAACATGATATGTATGCTAGCTTCTTCAGTTGTATTTATTCCCTACCAAGCAAACATCTGAAATGCTCAATACCTCTTGACTAACGATTTCAACTTTGTCTCAATCTTGCTATTTTCTGACGTTACCAAGGGTAGTTTCCACCTGTCTGTCACAATCTACTGAAAGGCTTGGGAACCACGATAGCAGAAACTGTGTTTTTAAGGCCACAGGGAATAAAGCATGTCAAATTTTAAGCTCTAATACTCTAAAGGGAGGACATGGCTACTTCCTCTTGCAAAACTCCAGCAAAGAGGGGGTTTTTTTTTTTTTTTTTTTTGGTAACAACAATTAATCATGACAGAAGGACTCAGATAGGGGGAGAGGACAGATGGTTCTTGTTACAACCTGCCCCTAACCTGCATTACCATGCCCAGCCATAAATAGAATGTTTGTACCAAAATCATGAGAGGAAAAGAATCTTCAGAGATAAAAATCTCCAATATGTTGTGCTATCAAGTGATTTAAAGCCATGATGTAATGATGAGTACATGTATAATACAGTGAATACAGCAGAGTCAGGAAAACTTTGGGCATAACAAACATCAATTTTCATCAAGTATTTGATTGATTCAAATGTAGTATAGAGGACTTCCCTAGTGATTCAATGGTTAAGAATCCACCTACCAAAGCAGGGGACACAGGTTCAATCCTGGTTGGGGAAGATACCATATGCCACGGGGCAACTAAGCCTGTATTTGGCAAATACTGAAGCTCGCCCACCCCAGAGCCCATGCTCCACAACAGGAGAAGCCACTGCAATGAGAAGCCCCACACCACAGCTGGAGAGTAATCTCTGCTCATTTTCTTAACTAGAGAAAACCTGTGTGCAGCCACAAAGACCCAATACAACCAAAAATAAATAAATTTATAATATAGACACTGATGTAAATATGTTTTAAGTTGTTTTTTAATATTTACCTAATAGTCCTATCATATTGTCTGGAGAATCTTGACAATTCCACCCTAAACTTAAGTTTAAAAAAGTTGTAATAGTTCACTAAGCTTTGAGGTCCATGGAATAAATTTTTCTGAATGGAGAATAAGTCTTAATGCCTTGCTGTCGTTGTTTAGTCACTAAGTCATGTCCGACCTTGGTGACCCCCTGGACTGTAGCCTGCAGGCTGCTCTGTCCATGGGATTTCACAGGCAAGAATACTGAAGTGGGTTGCCATTTACTTCTCCAGGGGATCTTCCCTACTGGGATATTGAACCCACGTCACCTGCATTGGCAGGCAGATTCTTTACTACTGAGCCCCCTGGAAGTCCAAGTTTTAATGCCTGGATGCTTTCAAATGTAAAGTTACACATATACTTTGGAAGAACCTTAAATTATTAATATCAACCACATGATAGATGTGTGAACATTTTGCTGACTTTGTAGACATTTCTCAGCTTCTTCATATATAAATCAGGTGAAATTGTCCTCAGTATGGCTGTATGTAATGTAATACAGTGTATAGGGAAGGATGCTCTAAAATGGGGATGGTCTTTATATCATTTAAACGTGTCCATCCCCGTGTCATCAGGGTTTCCAGTGTCCTGAAAGATAGGAGTTGATCGGTCTGTGTCAGAGCTCACGTGTATGTGGCAGTTACTCATCTCTATGAATGTTTCAGAGAGGAGAGGGCTGCCAATGGAGGATTCACTTCCTAAGAACTCTGGATGACAAGCTGGAACCACTCACTGCGGACCGAGGCCAGGACTCCATGGTCAGCACTGATCCTGAGCACGGCTGGCAAGAAAGAACAACCAAAACAGACTTCATCTGTTGCCCTGTGGATTGGTTCCAAGGAACACTTTTGTCTCTGGATGATCCAAGCATGGCCTGATAAGCTGAGAATGCAATAATTGGTATAATTAGCCAATAATTTTGTAGGGAAAAAAGTTATTAGTGACTACTAGCTAACTATTTTGCATGTTAATGTTTTGAGGGGAAAAAAAGAAACTCTTTTGAGGTTTTTTTTTTTTAATGTATGAGTTATTTCTGGCTTTGGTTGTTGCCGGAATACTGTAAAGGGGGTTGTGTTAGGTTGTCAGCAGGGAATCTTGTGAGGAGGCTGGTAGGGCATTTCTGCGGTTTCTGGCACCTCAGTTCAGGTCGCCCAGGGTGACATTTCCCTTGAGGTTCCGTGGAGGACAAAGGACCAGGGGAGTGGAGTAGCCTGGGATGTGTAGATGCTATTTTGTGCCCACAATGAAGGAGATTCCAAACACTTGCCACTTCCCATGATTGACAAGCAACACAGCTATTTCTGTAAACTCAACCAAACGCAATGCATCAATGACACACTTATTGTGAATGGAATTGAAGGAAAGCCCTGACGTCAGCCCTTCCCAGGCCCTGAAAACAAACATTGAACATCCCCAAAATGTCAGTCAGTGCCCTTCCTGTTAACACTGGCTACCTGAGAAGGCTTTCTTCTTTTGTCGTCACAAGGGAAAGAACTCGTCTTCTACTTCTTAAATTTGGCCGCACCAAGAGGCATGCAGGTTAGTACCCTAACTCAGGATGGAGCACGTGCCCTTGCATTGAAGGTGCCATGTCCCAACCACTGGACCACCAGGGAAGTCCCAGGAATTCTTCTTTGGTGGCCCAGAAGGAGAAGAAGCTGCTTGCCAAACTGTGAGATCGTGATAGAGGCAGTTTGGGAAATGGAGATATTCCAGCACCTGGTGGCTGGTTGGAATGTCTCTGCTTAACCCCCAGGAACTAGTAGGGGAGTAGACTTCTTTAGTGTAGCTCCTTGGGGCCAGCAGTTCTCCAAGGTCTGCTGGAGATCTAAACAGCATATTCAACATTAACATGTTCTTCTAAGCTCCAAGCGAAATTCACAAATATCTCCCTCAAGAGTAAAACCAGCAGTTGGTGGATTGAGAACAACTGGATTTGGACATTTCCCTAGCCCATCCTCTCCTTGGGGAATATTTTTCCAATGTTCCCCCAACCTTCTTTGTAGTTATTTCTTCTTCTTTTTTTATTTTAATGTGGACCATTTTAAAAATCTTTATTGAATTTGTTACAATATTGCTGCTATTTTATGTCTTGATTTGTCCAGCATGAGGCATGTGGGGTCTTGGCTTCCCAACCCAGGATCGAACCCACATCCTCTGCCCTGGAAGGTGAAGTTGTAGCCTCTGGACCACCCAGGGAAGTCCCTGTATTTATTTCTTGATCTTGTCTTTCCTGTTATGGTGTTTTAATGATGCTCATTATTAATATTATAAACTCAGAGTCCTAACTTTGAGAATCGCTTTATCAGTAATGATCTAAAAGTACACTTAGAATTTTAGTGAAAAGATGTGCTTTGATAGTGACAACAACAAAAATAGCGAGTTGTATTGGCTTACTACTTCTAAATGTAGGAAGATTAACTATTATTAATAGCTGCACACCATTTCCTATCTTTTCAAGGCCTTTGTTAGTCTCACAATGGTGCTGCCAGGGAAATACTATTAATACAGAGCAAAAGGAGAGAGGGTGGGGGACACTTTTATAATGGAGCCCACGCCCCGTTTGCCTTTTATGCTGCCTTTGTATTTTTCCTGAAGCCATACAATGTAATACCTACAGAGGGAAGCAACTGTGTTTAGGAAAAATAAATTTTCTTCTATTATTCAATTTACCAATCATTCAGGCTCTCTCAACCAAAAAACAAATAAGGAAAATTCCACAATGAGCATTAAAACCAAAACATCATTGTTAGTCATTGATACCCAACTATACTTGCTAGTTTATAAATGAGAGAAGAAAGGGGCTTCCCTTGTGGCTCAGTGGTAAAGAATCCACCTGCCAATGTAGGAGACATGGGTTCGATCCCTGATCCGGGAAGATCCCACATGCCTCGGAGCAACTAAGCTCATTCGCTACAAGTATTAAGCCTTTGCTCTAGAGCCCGGGAGCCGTAACTACTGAGCCCACATGCCCTGGAGCCAGTGCTCTGGAGCAAGAGAAGCCACTGCAATGAGAAACCCACGCACCACAATGAAGAGTAGCCCCCTCTTGCCACAGCTAGAGAAAAGCCCGCACAGCAACTAAGACCCAGCACAGCCAAAATCAAACAAATAAATAAAATTATTTCTTAAAAAAGCTAGAAGAAAGAAAAGCTCTCCTCTCTTTGCACACCATATTGACATACCTTGCCTCCCAAGCCAATCATTTTCCTCTCTGGGAAGCAATCTGGACTAGGAACCTGTCCAAAATATGCCCTAGAGTGTATTGAATTTCAGGAGAGGCTTTCTGAAGGCTCTCGGTAATAAAAAGTTCCACCGATTCTGACACGTATATGGATGGGTCAGAACTTTTCTAGTGCATTCCTTGCCAGCATCACTGAATTCTTCAAAACAACTGGATTCAAATATTAGAAACATATCAGGTCGCCAAGTTCTGCCATTGTTTTAATCAGTACCTTGATAAAAAATTGCATGTAGCAGGAACTCCAACTAGTTCAAGCAAAATGAGAATACAATATGTTAGCTCACAGAAAAGGTGAAGGCAATTGTAAGAGAAGGTTGGAGGGAACAGGGGCTCAGGGTTTGGAACTGGACACACGGACCCCAGGAGCCATCTGTCTCTCATCCTGAGTTGTCTCGGCTGCGCCCTGGTCTACAGAGGCTCTACTTGAGATGAGGGAAAGATGGTCAGAGAGCCCTGGGGTTACAGTCATCAGTTCTGGGTCTCAGAAGAGGAAAACCTTGACCCCTAATGTGGGAAGATCTGGTTGAAGAATCTCTATGGTCTGGGTTCAGTTCAATTCAGTTCATTTCAGTCACTTAGTCGTGTCCGACTCTTTGCGATCCCATGAATCACAGCACGCCAGGCCTCCCTGTTCATCACCATCTCTCGGAGTTCACTCAGACTCACGTCCATCGAGTCCGTGATGCCATCCAGCCATCTCATCCTCGGTCGTCCCCTTCTCCTCCTGCCCCCAATCCCTCCCAGCATCAGAGTCTTTTCCAATGAGTCAACTCTTCGCATGAGGTGGCCAAAGTACTGGAGTTTCAGCTTTAGCATCATTCCTTCCAAAGAAATCCCAGGGTTGATCTCCTTCAGAATGGACTGGTCTGCGTTAGGGGCAAGGTATTCCTACAGCTGGCCCTTCATGGCCCTGGGGTGGCGGTTGCAGACAGGCAGTGGAAAAAGGGCATATATTTTAGGACGTTCACAGAAGAAGAAAACTAACCAGGAGAACGAGGATATTCAAGCTGGGAGGCAGGTGACAATATTACCTACACAGTCCATTCTATCATTTCTATTAAAGATTTATATCAATAAAGGGTAAGGACAAGAAACAAGAAATGCTCTTGTTGGGTAATGTGAAGAGACCTTAATAAAGAGACTGTTTACAAAAGTGTGAAGAGGGTGCAGGAGGACATAGCAATGTGCCTCCCTAGGATGGTAAGGGCAAAGGTCTTGCCAGTCTTCAGTCTGGACAAGGCACGTGGTCCAATGCTCCGTGCAGTAACCACACTGGGGTGTGTTCCCAGGAATAGATATTCCACACCCTTGCTGTCCCCTGCTTCTCATCTCCTGCCAATACACCCTGTTGGCTGAACCTATCAAGAGGGCAATGACTAAGGGAGTCTGCAGATGTCATCCTGACAGGTCAGCCTGCCGTGCAGAGGCCAGAGTCGAAAGGACTGACAATATGGGCCAATAGAACAGATGTTCAGCACAGCCTTACATATATACATAGACAGATAGCACAAATACACACACATTTAAAATTTTTTAATTTTATATTGGGGCTTCCCAGGTGGCACTAGTGGAAAAGAGATGCTGCTGCTGCTAAGTCGCTTCAGTCGTGTCCAACTCTGTGCGACCCCATAGACGGCAGCCCACCAGGCTCCGCCGTCCCTGGGATTCTCCAGGCAAGAACACCAGAGTGGATTGCCATTTCCTTCTCCAATGCATGAAAGTGAAAAGTGAAAGTGAAGTTGCTCAGTCATGTCTGACCCTCAGCAACCCCATGGACTGCAGCCTTCCAGGCTCCTCTATCCATGGGATTTTCCAGGCAAGAATACTGGAGTGGGGTGCCATCGCCTTCTCCGAAAGAGATGCTAGTCTGCAGAAAATGTAAGAGATTCTAGTGTGAATCTCGGACACGACTGAGAGACTAACACACATACACATTAGTTTCAGATGTACATCAAAGTGATTTACTTATATATTTACTGAATCTTTTTCAGATTCTTTTCCCTTACAGGTCATTACAGAATATCGAGTAGACTTCTCTGTGCTGATTACATATAAACACATTTAGCATAAAAGTAACAACAATGCAATGGAGTGTTCAATAAATATTATTCTACACTCTGTGTGTGCATAAGTCGCTTCAGTCATGTCTGACTCTTTGATATCCCATGGACTGTAGCCCACCAGGTTTCTCTGTCCAAGGGATTCTCCAGGCAAGAATACTGGAGTGGGTTGCCATTCCCTCCTCCAGGAGATCTTCCCAACCCAGGGATCGAACCTGAGTCTTTTATGTCTCCTGCATTGGCAGGCCGGTTCTTTACCACTAGCACCACCTGGGAAGCCCTTATTCTACATTACATATTATGTATTGGGCTAGCCAGAAAGTTCGTTTGGTTTCTTTCTGTCAGGTGGTTTGGGAAAACCTGAAATAATATAATTTTTAGAAGAAATCCAAAGGAACGGTGTGTCATAATGAAAGCTTTTGGAGGCAGCCTAACTTGGATTTGAATCCCATGCTCTAATCTCAGTCACCTCACCTCGGCGACACCTACCATGAGTAGACCAAAGAACTTATATTTGCACAAGCGGGGAAAGGAGGGGTCAGATGAATTGGGAGATTGGAATTGACATATTTACACTACTGATACTGTGTGCAAAATAGACAACTAATGAGAATCTACTGTATTGCACAAGGAACCCTACTCAGTGCTCTGTGGTGACCTAAATGGGAAGGAAATCCAAAACAGAGAGAATGTATATATACATGTAGCTGAATCACTGCTGCACAGCGGGAACTAACACAGCACTGTAAAGCTGCTATACTCCAACACATTTCCTAAAAAGCAATTATATCTACAGACAGGATGAATCACAGACCAATGTTCTGTAACTTCTACTATATAAAAAACACCAACATTCGAATGATTAGCTTCAACTAAAATAGTGATGCCATGACTATCAAGCAGAATATAATTTGACTCATGTTTTTGAAAGTTCATTAGTATTTTGTAGTGAGTGTTTTGGGCTTTTGATTATATTCATTCACACACATTGGATAAAGCTAAAAATTCTGTTTAATTCTTGGTAGCAGGATAAAAGAACTCTGGTGAGTGGGACAAATTTTTTCCTGTAGTCTACCATTTTTGTCACTAACTAGGCCTTTAGACGGGCTCAATAAAGGACAGAAATGATATGGACATAACAGAAGCAGAAGATATGAAGAAGAGGTGGCAAGAATACACAGAACTGTACAAAAAAGATCTTCACAACCAAGATAATCACGATGGTGTGATCACTCACCTAGAGCCAGACATCCTGGAATGTGAAGTCAAGTGGGCCTTAGAAAGCATCACTACGAACAAAGCTAGTGGAAGTGATGGAATTCCAGTGGAGCTATTTCAAATCCCAAAAGACGATAATGTGAAAGTGCTGCACTCAATATGCCAGCACATTTGGAAAACTCAGCAGTGGCCACAGGACTGGAAAAGTCAGTTTTCATTCCAATCCTAAAGAAAGGCAATGCCAAAGAATGCTAAAACTACCTCAGAATTGCATTCATCTCACACGCTAGTAAAGTAATGCTCAAAATTCTCCAAGCCAGGCTTCAGCAATACGTGATCCGCAAACTTCCAGATATTCAAGCTGGATTTAGAAAAGCCAGAGGAACCAGAGATCAAATTGCCAACATCCTCTGGATCATGGAAAAAGCAAGAGAGTTCCAGAAAAACATCTATTTCTGCTTTATTGATTATGCCAAAGCCTTTGACTGTGTGGATCACAATAAACTTTGGAAAATTCTGAAAGACAGGAATACTAGACCACCTGACCTGTCTCTTAAGAAACCTATATGCAGGTCAGGAAGCAACAGTCAGAACTGGACATGGAACAACAGACTGGTTCCAAATAGGAAAAGGAGTACGTCAAAGCTATATATTGTCACCCTGCTTATGTAACTTATATGCAGAATATATCATGAGAAACGCTGGGCTGAAAGAAGCACAAGCTGGAATCAAGATTGCCGGGAGAAATATCAATAACTTCAGATATGCAGATGACACCATCCTTATGGCAGAAAGTGAAGAGGAACTAAAAAGCCTCTTGATGAAAGTGAAAGAGGAAAGTGAAAAACTTGGCTTAAAGCTCAACATTCAGAAAACGAAGATCATGGCATCTGGTCCCATCACTTCATGGCAAATAGACAGGGAAACAGTGGAAACAGTGTCAGACTTTATTTTTGGGGGCTCCAAATTCACTGCAGATGGTGATTGCAGCCATGAAATTAAAAGACGCTTACTCCTTGGAAGAAAAGTTATGACCAACCTAGACAGTATATTCAAAAGCAGAGACATTACTTTGCCGACTAAGGTCCGTCTAGTCAAGGCTATGGTTTTTCCACTGGTCATGTATGGATGTGAGAGTTGGACTATGAAGAAAGCTGAGCACCTAAGAATTGATGCTTTTGAACTGTACTGTTGGAGAAGACTCTTGAGAGTCCCTTGGACTGCGAGGAGATCCAACCAGTCCGTCTTAAAGGAGATCAGTCTTGGGTGTTCACTGGAAGGACGGATGCTGAAGCTGAAACTCCAGTACTTTGGCCACCTCATGCAAAGAGTTGACTCATTGGAAAAGACTCTGATGCTGGGAGGGATTGGGGGCAGGAGTAAAAGGGGACGACAGAGGATGAGATGGCTGGATGGCATCATCGACTCGATGGACGTGAGTTTGAGTGAACTCCGGGAGTTGGTGATGGACAGGGAGGCCTGGCATGCTGCAATTCATGAGGTCGCAAAGAGTCAGACATGACTGAGCAACTGAACTGAACTGAGGCCTTTAAGCCAATAGTTGGCTTCTAGTTTCTTTGATGGTACCATAGGAAGATGATAGTGATGTTAACATCTGTGAGTACTATGTACTATGTGCTTCACACATGGCAATTAAGACTAAAACTATGACTTAGCTACTGTTATACCCATTTTACAGGTGAATAACCTGTAGCTCAGAGATGGTGATTAAAACAAAGTCACAGCCACTATGACAGCCACATATACAGCCACTATGGAGAACAGTATGGAGAATCTTCAAAAAAACTAAAAATAGAGTTGTATAATCATGCAATCCCATTCCTGGGAATATATCCAGAAAAAAACTCTAATTCCAAAAGATATATGCACATGTATGTATACATAATAGAACACTACTCAACCATAAAAAAAGAATGAAATAATGCCATTTGCAGCAACATGGATGTAACTAGAGATTATCATACTAAGTGAAGTAAGTCAGAAAGAGAAAGACAAATATCATATGATATCACTTATATGTGGAACCTAAAATATGAAAAAATGAATGTATCTATGAAACAGAAACAGACTCACAGACATAGAGAACAAATTGGTAGTTGCCAAGGGGAAGGGGGTAAGGGAGGGATGGAGTGGCAGTTTGGGATTCAGTTCAGTTCAGTTCAATTCAGTTCAGTCGGTCAGTCATGTCCAACTCTTTGTGACCCCATGAATCGCAGCATGCCAGGCCTCCCTGTCCATCACCAACTCCCAGAGTTTACCCAAATTCATGTCCATCGAGTCGGTGATGCCATCCAGCCATCTCATCCTCTGCCATCCTCTTCTCCTCCCACCCTCAATCTTTCCAAGCATCAGGGTCTTTTCAAATGAGTCAGCTTTTCGCATCAGGTGGCCAAAGTATTGGAGTTTCAGCTTCAGCATCAGTCCTTCCAATGAACACCCAGGACTGATCTCCTTTAGGATGGACTGGTTGGATCTCCTTGCATTCCAATGGACCCTCAAGAGTCTTCTCCAATGCCACAGTTCAAAAGCATCAATTCTTCGGTGCTCAGCTTTCTTTATAGTCCAACTCTCACATCCATACATGACTACTGGAAAAATCATAGCCTTGACTAGACGGACCTTTGTAGACAAAGTAATACCTCTGCTTTTGAATATACTATCTAGGTTGGTCATAACTTTCCTTCCAAGGAGTAAGTGTCTTTTAATTTCATGGCTGCAATCAACATCTGCAGTGATTTTGGAGCCCAAAAAGATAAAGTCTGACACTGTTTCCTCATCTATCTGTCATGAAGTGATGGGACCAGATGCCATGATCTTAGTTTTCTGAATGTTGAGCTTTAAGTCAACTTTTCCACTCTCCTCTTTCACTTTCATCAATAGGCTCTTTAGTTCCTCTTCACTTTCTGCCATAAGGGTGGTGTCATCTGCATATCTGAGGTTATTGATATTTCTCCCAGCAATCTTGATTCCAGCTTGTGCGTCTTCCAGCCCAGCGTTTCTCATGATGTACTCTGCATAGAAGTTAAATAAGCAGGGTGACAATATACAGCTTTGACGGACTCCTTTTCCTATTTGGAACCAGTCGGTTGTTCCATGTCCAGTTCTAACTGTTGCTTCCTGACCTGCATACAGGTTTCTCAAGATTACACTTCTAATAGGTGTAAAATCCACTTTCAGATTCTGGTTTCAATTCTTGCCCTGATGGCTGGAGAATACTGACTTCCAGTTGATTGTTCTCCTGACCTATTACTTTAATTCTGAGTGAATATGCTTATGTTATTAGTATACAGCATACAACAACCTATAGTTGATTTCACAGTTATTTCAGATTATTTTTGTAACTGTTCTTATTTCTATTAGTTGAAATACACATATAATGCCACTAGAATATTAACAGAATAATTATTATATTAAGAAAGTAAGTTCTGCATTAAAAAAATTTTTTTTTTCATCCAAAAATTGAATATACCTCATTATTTAAAACAAAAAAGTGGGGTTAAAAACAGATGTTCATTTTTTTAAAGATAACATATATATAAATGATAATAATAAACAGTTTTTCTTTTCATGAGTTTTTCTCTTAGGATCGAGCTTTGGTAGGGGAGGGTTCTTCTTTGTTTTTAACCCGAGGTTTGAGGTTAATAATAGTTTTTATAAATTAATGACATTATTTAATAAGCTTAAATGCTACTTTAACTCAGCTGTATTAGGAATGTATAAATGAAGTTTTCTTTTACAATTTTAAAATTTGTCAAAAAATAATTTCCTTCATTAAAACAGACTTCATTATGCTCAGAGGACCCAAGTTCACTGCATGAGTCACTTAGACTTGATATTCAAGCAAGATGTGACGAGATCTTTAATTACCTAGACAAAGCCTTTTAAGTAACAGAACAGTGGTTATTAACATCTGGGAGAAAAAATAAAAGCAGGAAAAAAAAAAAAAAAACAATTCAAAGCCCAGAGGTTCCAGTTTAACAGAACAGAGCATCATCCTCTCAAATGCACTCTTGAAACTGAGATGTGCAAACTTCTATGTGGTAGCAAGCAAGTGGTACTTTGATTTTATTGTTCATTTTGTCAGAGGGGATGTGATCAGGAATCTCAAGTCCATAGGTAAATGACAAAGCAAGAAATTCGAGGTAGCTCAAAATATTTTCTTAAATATGAACTAAAGCAGAGGCCTGGTGAGACAGATCTTTCCAAGTTAAATCTAACCTTTGATTTTAAATTTTGCTTCAAAAACTAAACAGAGGAAAAAAAATAAAAAAGAATGAACAGACAGCATATGAAACATTTCTGTGAAATGAAGTTTTCAGTGTCTTATATGTTTTATTCCATGATTCCTGTGCAGGAATTGGGAGGACCAGAGGATACTCTGAAATCCAAGAACAGTGTCTATCCTGGAATGGATCCCCAGTACATATTCTTTAGACAAATGAAGTCCTTAGCAACCAGCAGTGTCCAGAATAGAATACAACGATCTTGGACCTACATGAACTTTGTGATTTTCAGGGTGATGGGTGTGGGGGGTTCCCCTGACCCTCTAATTGCCCTGCCCCAAATGCAAATAGTGTCCCAGAGGAGAAACGTGGGGGGTTCAGGGCTCTTTTCTTGCTAAATGCAAATACCTGAGGTCATGAGTCACGTTTAGTTGCTCAGTTGTGTCTGACTCTTTGTAACCCCATGGACTGTAGCCCGCCAGGCTCCTTTGTCTGTGGAATTTTCCAGGCAAGAATCCTGGAGTGGGTTGTCATTTCCTACTTCAAGGGATCTTCTCGACCCAGGGATCGAACCCACGTCTCCTACATCTCCTGCATCGGCAGGTGGATTCTTTACCACTGAGCCACCCGGGAAACTCATTGCTAAATGCAAATACCTGTAGTGAAGGTACTTATTTAAGCATTTTGGCACTTCCCTGGTGGTCCAGTGGCTAAAACTTCATGCTCCCAGTGCAAGCGTTTCCGTCTCTGGTCAGGGAACTAGTTGCCACATGCTGCAACTAAAGATGGAATACCCTGAGTGCTGCAACTAAGAACCTACACAGCCAAATGAACAAATATACTGATCATTACTTCATCTTAAGCTGAGTGAATTTTTGAGAATGCTTCCTAAGCCTGGCAATTTTTAGCTGAGAATGGATGGGAGGAAAGAGGTGAAGGAAGCTTGAGGAATGCGTTGGTAGGACAATAAAGAGACAAACTTCTCACTTCCCCAGCAGAGACAGAGACGGTCATAACACAACTCAAACAAGATCTGGTCACTAGATCAATATCTCAAATTGAGAAACCAATTTTTCATCTAAAAACCAACTGAATGCATTGAAACATGTTGATTTTCAGTCCAGGAGACCTGGAATTTTTGTTGTTGCTGTTTGGTTGGTATGCTGCTGCTGCTAAGTCACTTCAGTCGTGTCCGACTCTGTGCGACCCCAGAGACGGAGCCCACCAGGCTCCCCTGTCCCTGGGATTCTCCAGGCAAGAACACTGGAGTGGGTTGCCATTTCCTTCTCCAATGCATGAAAGTGGAAAGTGAAAGTGAAGTCGCTCAGTCATGTCCGACCCTCAGCGACCCCATGGACTGCAGCCTTCCAGGATCCTCCGTCCATTGGATTTTCCAGGCTGGTTGATTTTACCAGCAAGGGCTCTACCCTGCCTTTAAAGCACAATTTTTGGAATGCTAAATTTCATTTTCATCTTTGCTTTAAATTGATGTTCTGTATAAGTAAGCATGGGCTTCCCAGGTGGCCCTAGTGGTAAAGACCCTGCCTGCCAATGCAGGAGACATAGATATGTGTTTGATTCCTGGGTTGGAAGGATCCTCTGGAAGAGGGCGTGGCAACCCACTCCAGTATTCTTGCCTGGAGAATCCCATGGACAGAGGAGCCTGGCAGGCTACAGTCCATAGGGTGGCACATGTTTGGACACAACTGAAGTGACTCAACACACACGTGTGCATAAGTAAAATTGCCTCTACTTCTATTTTTTTGTGTCTATCCCTTTAAAAATTTTGCAGTTCTTTGGAAATTTAGGTTTGGAGCCTACTTTTTGATTCTTACTATATACAATGTAAGCATATACTCCTGTTAGGAAATAATACTGAAGATACGATTTTAATAGCTGCATTTATGTATGCTAAGTCGCTCAGTCCTATCCAACTCTTTGCAACCTCATGAACTGTAACCCGCCAGGCTCCTCTATCCACAGGATTCTCCAGGCAAGAATACTGGAGTGGGTTGCCATGCCCTCCTCCAAGGGTAATTTAGGTTTGGAGCCTACTTTTTGATTCTTACTATATACAATGTAAGCATATACTCCTGTTAGGAAATAATACTGAACATACGATTTTAATAGCTGCATTTATGTATGCTAAGTCGCTCAGTCCTATCCAACTCTTTGCAACCTCATGGACTGTAACCCGCCAGGCTCCTCTATCCACGGGATTTTCCAGGCAAGAATACTGGAGTGGGTTGCCATGCCCTCCTCCAGGGGCCTCTTCCCAACCCAGAGATCAAAACTGCAGCTCTTATGTGTCCTACGTTGGCAGGTGGGTTCTTTGCCACTAGTGTTATCTGGGAAGTGCTAATAGTTGCATCATATTCAATTATAGTGCTTTGGCATAATTTCTTTAATAAACCCTTTATTACTGAATACTTAAGATTGCTATCACTTTTTTTTTTGGCCACACTGTGCAGCTTGTGGAATCTTAGTTCTCAGGTGAGGGATTGAACCTGGTTCCTTCCTCCTGCCCCCCCCACCCCCCACCCCACACTGAGGGCCTGAGTCCTAACCACTGAACTGCCAGGGAATTCCTTGTTGTCCCTTTTTTTTATTATGATTGTAAACAGCATGGGAAATAATTCAATTATCTCCTTCTAATCAATTTCTGGAAATGAAATGATGAGACAAGAGGAGCCTAGGATTCTAAATGTATAAAGTGTTATAATCTTGGGACTTCCCTGGTGGTCCCCTGCGTAAGACTCCATGCTTCCAACTCAGGGGACCCAGAATTATCTCCTTCTAATCAATTTCTGGAAATGAAATGATGAGACAAGAGGAGCCTAGGATTCTAAATGTATAAAGTGTTATAATCTTGGGACTTCCCTGGTGGTCCCCTGCGTAAGACTCCATGCTTCCAACTCAGGGGACCCAGGTTTGATCCTAGGTCAGAGAACTAGATCCTGATGCTACAACTAAGACCCTGTGTAGCCAAATAAATAAATGAATATATTTTTAAAAAACGTTAGAATCTTGATTTTCCCATCTCCTCCCACCCCTCCTTGTTGAGACACAACACAGGCATATCATGCAGCCGGCTTACGTGAGTATGCTTTAAAAATTGTGCTTCTGCTCTAATCAAGGAGAAAATGCTCCTAAAGGAAAAAATCAAGGAGAATGTAAATCTCACCATTCACCTTTCATCTGTGTGTGTGTTCTGCTTCGTTTTGTATTTGGGCCTGACAGTGTGGGTGAGGGGCGGTGGACCAAAAATGAGCCTGGAAAATATAAAGGGTCTCAAGACTAGGAGTGAGAAGTTAAGAATGGTATTTAAAAAAAAAAAAGAAAGTGTCAGGGAGGATATGCATCGGTTATATGAAAATACACCATTTTGCATAAGGAACTTGAGCATGCTTAGATTCTAGTATCTGCAGTGAGGCAGGGAAAATTTGAAGGGGGAAATTATGCTTTAGATAAAAATTTTTACAATTATTTTTAAACCGTATGTGTTTTTTACTCTTTGGATTATCTGCTCAATTACTTTTCAACTTGTTTTATTTAATGATACATTAATATAATGTATATTAATAAATAAAACAATTAACAGAATGGTNAGTGTCAGGGAGGATATGCATCGGTTATATGAAAATACACCATTTTGCATAAGGAACTTGAGCATGCTTAGATTCTAGTATCTGCAGTGAGGCAGGGAAAATTTGAAGGGGGAAATTATGCTTTAGATAAAAATTTTTACAATTATTTTTAAACCGTATGTGTTTTTTACTCTTTGGATTATCTGCTCAATTACTTTTCAACTTGTTTTATTTAATGATACATTAATATAATGTATATTAATAAATAAAACAATTAACAGAATGGTGTTTTGAAGTGAAGTATTACCTTCAAATATGTCACATGCAATTTAAGCAAAAAAAAAAATATTGTCAACTACATTTTCATAATGAAATGAATCTGTTCATAATCAGAAAACCAGGCTTCAGGAGCCATTGTGGCTCTGAATTGGCAGGTAAGTAGTTAATTCATCTAGTCTGAGCCACCAGGGAAGCCCCCATTTAAGCACTTACTAGGTATGAAATGAAACTTTCAAATCTCCCTAACCCCATCCTCTTCCGTTTGTTAGTACCTAACAGCAAAATCTGAGATGAAATTCTTGGTTCCTGGTATTTTAAGTTATATTCGTATTTCTATTTCAATGTAGTTTTTGATGGTTTTTAATCATCTGGGAGATAGATTCGAAACAGTACAATTTTCTCCTTTAAATCGCGTGCTTAACTCTTGTCAATGTTAATACATGTTTTCTGTGCACATCAAAGTAAAGCTATGAATAGGGCATGCCTTGGGAGATAAAATGTTACAGATTTCACAGACACTGTCAGAAACTGCTGTCTTTCTTTCATATTTCGTTAATTCAGCAGAGTTCTCATGTATCCTAAGCATAAATGATGGTGTAATTTTTTGAGGTAAAAATGCTGTTCTCCAAGAAATCATCTTTTTCTAAANAATGTTACAGATTTCACAGACACTGTCAGAAACTGCTGTCTTTCTTTCATATTTCGTTAATTCAGCAGAGTTCTCATGTATCCTAAGCATAAATGATGGTGTAATTTTTTGAGGTAAAAATGCTGTTCTCCAAGAAATCATCTTTTTCTAAAGATTCATTAGACTTTGTTTAAAACCATAGCTTCGAGGAGCAGTCATATTTTGAAAACATGTCAACTTGCCATAGTCATCATCCTTTTATATTCTGGAAAAACGATGAAAGCTAGAACAAGTTGACTTTAATTAACATTCTCATCAATCTCTCCAGAGTGCATTGTAATTTCCATTACTTTTAAAGTGCTTCTGGAACCACAGGGGATGACATTCCTTAGTCTAACTGCATAGTTACATACAAGTAAGTGCAGTAAATGTTATTATGGTATTTTGACTTAAAAAAATTTATTGGTCACACCACCTGACATGCAGGATCTTAGTTCCCTGACCAGGGATTGAACCCATGAGCCCTGCAGGGGAAGTCTTAAGCACTCGACCACTAGGGAAGTCCAGTATTTTGATTTAAGAAACTCATTGAAGCTACTCAAAGCTGCTTGGTCAAAAAACAGGATTCAGTTCAGTTCAATCGCTCAGTTGTGTCCAACTCTTTGTGACCCCATGAATCGTAGCACGACAGGCCTCCCTGTCCATCACCAACTCCTGGAGTTCACCCAGACTCATGTGCATCGAGTTGGTGATGCCATCCAGCCATTAGATGCCATGATCTTCGTTTTCTGAATGTTGAGCTTTAAGCCAACTTTTTCACTCTCCTCTTTCACTTTCATCAAGAGGCTTTTTAGTTCCTCTTCACTTTCTGCCATAAGGGTGGTGTCATCTGCATATCTGAAGTTACTGATATTTCTCCTGGCAATCTTGATTCCAGCTTGTGCCTCCTCCAGCCCAGCATTTCTCATGATGTACTCTGCATAGAAGGTAAATAAGCAGGGTGACAATATACAGCCTTGACATACTCCTTTTCCTATTTGGAACCAGTCTGTTGTTTCATGTTCAGTTCTGACTGTTGCTTCCTGACCTGCATATAGGTTTCTCAAGAGGCAGATCAGGTAGTCTGGTATTCCCATCACTATATGTTATGTTTTATGAACAAGTTAGCTATCTGCACATTTAAGAGTACAAATGAAGATAGACTATCTTTTGTCTGAAATAAAGAGGTATGCTTAAAGGAGAGGTTCAATTACAAAAGCTCATGCACTATTTCTATAGAGCATGGAGTGATCATTAGTTTGGATATGTGTGGGGCAAAGACATAGAATGGTTTCTGTGGTACAAATCCTCCTCAAAGAAACCAGAACAGTGCTTGACACCTGAGGGTAAACAGGGCTGAAATCTCTCTGCATCTACCTGGAAACAATCTATCACTCATCCTGTTATATAAGAAATTATTACTTTTTTTAAAGTATGCATTTGCACTTGGACACTCTTTTGGCTGATATCACTCTCCCATTGTGGTCCTTGAAGAAGAGAAGCTGACTCACACCAGAGTATCACAGTTCCCAGTTAGGTCAGGTGCCCCCAGATCATCCTGGGCTGTCTTTTCATAGTCTCTAGTCACAGATCCTTAGAAATCCTAAACACTAGGAATGGATAAAAGAGATGTAGTACATATACACAGTGGAATATTACTCAGCCATAAAAAATGATCTAATGCCATTTGCAACAATGTGGATGGAACTACAGATTATCATACTAAGTAAAGTAACAGAAAAAGACAAATATCATGTGATATAATCTATATGTGTAATCTAAAAAGATAATACCAATGAATTTATTTGCAAAACAGAAACAGACTCACAGACTTCAAATACAGACTTTTGGTTACCAAAAATGAAAGGCAGAGGGAAGAGGGATAAATTAGGATTTGGGGATTAACAGATATGCACTACTGTATATGAAATACATAACTAACCGGGACCTACTGTAGAGCACAGGGAACTCCATTCAATATTCTGTAATAACTTATATGGGATATGAACCTGAAAAATAGATATATGTATAGTATATGCATGTGTATACCTGAATTGGACTTCCCAGGTGATGATAGTGGTTAAGAACCTGCCTGCCAATGCAGGAGATATAAGAGACCCAGGTTCAACCCCTACGTCGGGAAGATCCCCTGGAGGAGGGCACGGAAACCCACTAAAGTATTCTTGCCTGGAGAATCCTCAGGAACAGAGGAGCCTGGAGGTCTACAGTCCATGGGGTCACAGAGTCGGAAACAAGTGAAGCAGTTTGGCACACATACACATAACTGAATCACTTGGCTCTACAGCTGAAACTACACAACACTGTAACTCAATAATACTCCAAACAGAATAAAAATTAAAAGAAAAAGAAATCCTAAATACTGAAAAAACCCACAATACCTCATCTCCACATGTGATTCTAAACAAAAACAACACCCATTTATAAGATAGCGTCTAAAAAGTTCTGTTTTGTTTTAACACTTTTTCGTTTTTCTTTCTTCTCTCCTTTCTCTCTCCCTCCCTTTGGTTTATTTTTTCCTTTCTTTCTATTGAATTCTCTCAAAATATATTTTAAAAAATTCCCCTGCTATGCTAGTGCCCTAATATGTACTGCTTTAGCCAGTCTATTTGGTTATTCAACACTCCTTTCAAAGGAACACACCTCAAAATGTCCCTGCTGAAGCCCCTACACGCCATTTCTAGTATAAATTTCAATATTATGTCTAAATGTCTCTGCTCACTCAATTCATGAAATGAGTCCACTGATGCTCTTTTCTTCTTCCTTCAAAAGGGAAAAGAAACCAGATGAAATGCATAAGCCTGGTTGGAATCATTGGCAACAATAAAAAGGTATTTTAGGGGTAACTGAGTGACTGATTATAGACCAAAATTTAGATATTATTGGATTAAATTTCTTAGAAATTATACTGGTATTGTGATCATATAGGAAATGTTCTCATCAGTAGGAAGTGTATGCTGAAATATTTAGGGGTTTACTGTCACTGTAATGCTATTTGTAACTTGCAAGTTGTTCAGCAAAAAAAGAAAAAGTGTGTGTTATATTTATATATATATATAGAGAGAGACAGAGAGAGAGGAAGGGAAAGACAAAAACAGAGATAGAGAATGCCAAAGTGTGACCAAAATGTGTAAAATATTTACTTTTCTTTCAACTTTTCTATAGGGGAGAAACCACATAATCATTCAAAGTAGAATGCCAAGTATCAGAAAAGATACAGTTGATATTATGTGGAGCTAATATTCTGGGGTTTTCTTTCCATAGTCTGTAAGAGAGCTGGAGGACTATAGTTTGGGTTCATTAGATGCATCAAAGAAATCTGAGACTTAAATATCTTTTCAGTCATTTTAAGTCATTTAGATAAATGGATTTAAGCACACATATGTGTGTGCTCAGTCGTAACAGACTGTTTGCAAACCCATGGACTGTAGCCCACCAGCCTCCTCTCTCCATGAGATTTCCCATGCAAGAATACTGGAGTGGAGTGCCATTTCCTACCTTAGGGGATCTTCCCGACCCAAGGATCCAACATATGTCTCCTGAATTGGCAGGCAGATTTTTTACCGCTACAACACCTGGAAAAACCGCTTAAGCATACACATAAGCACACAAAGACTTGAGTTCAAAAACCCTGCAAGTCACTGTCCAAATGCCCATTGCTTTCTGAGGAAGTCCAGATCTTTAAAAGCTAGCTAACTGGTTTTCTTTTGATGACTCTCTTTTACAACATCAGCTTTCTAGGAGCTCAGAAACTGCTAGAAATCGATAAAGCAATATTTTTTTTTTACTCTCCCACTCAATAAAATATTGTTGCTTCTTTTAGTCATCCAATTATTAAAAATTTAGTGACTGCTCTGAGCCAGGGCCAGCGTTAGTCTCAGAACATACAAAAAATTCATGAACCCTGCCCTCAAGGAGTTCAGGGTCACCTGGAGAGGCAGTTGTATGACACATAATCAGAAAATACTGTAAAAAATACTGCAATTATGGTACATATAAGCTGCTTTGGGACCACAGAGTAAGAAGCTCTCTACTGCCTGGTGGATGAGTAATGGTAGCGAGAAATCAGAGGATAAACATTCAATAACAAACAATAACCATAACAGCAACAATAATTGTGGTCCTAGCCCAGGAAAGTCTATAATAACTGTACTTAAGAAGAGGTAGAGGGGGGCTTCCTTGGTGGCACAGTGGTAAAGAGTCTGCTTGCCGAAGCAGGGGACATGGGCTCTATCCCTGATCTGGGAAGACCCAACATGCCTTGGAGGAGCTAAGCCCATCCACCAGAGCTACTGAGCCTATCCTCTCGAGCCTGTGAGCTGCAAATCCTGAAGGCTGTGTGCCTAGAACTTGCGTTCTGCAACAGGAGAAGCCACTGCAACGAGATGCCCACATACCACAAGTAGAGAGTAGCCCCCATTCTCTCCCAAAAAACTTGTGCAGCAACATAAATCTATTATAACCAAAAATAAATAAATAAAAAATCTAAAAAAGGATTGACATTTATTTAGGAGGAAAAAGAGAGAGAGAGAGAGAGGCTTCCCTTGTGGTCCAGTGGTTAAGAATGTGCCTTTTAAGGCAATGGACACAGGTTCAGTCCCTGGTCCAGGAAGATTCGACACGCCTCAGGGAAACTAAGCCCCCATCTAGAGCCTGTGCCGCACAGCAAGCGAAGCCACGGCAATGAGAGGCTCTCGGACTGCAACGAAGAGTCGCCTCCGCTCACTGCAGCTAGAGAAAGCTGATGCAACAAAGACCCAGTGCAGAAAAAAATAATAAATAAGGAAGGAGTAGAGAAGGGTGGCATTGGCAGAAGTCAACTCAAATTACCAGTAGGGAAGGTGCCTGGACATATCAATACAAATCTCGGGAAAATGTTAATAGGTCTGCCAGGCTAAATTATTTTGCCGTGACCCCAAACTCCTTTCCCAGGTGCTCTTCCGGTGTTATCTAGATGATACTGTTTTTTTTTTTTTTTTTTTCCCCCACTTAAACAGGCCCCAAGGCCCATGAAAGGCATGTGAGTGGCCTCTGGACAAGCAGCTGGTATGTAGCAAGACAGAATCTAGGTTAGGATTCGTGTGTCCATCTTGTTACGTAACAGCACATACCCATAGATTTTTGCTCAGGAAGATCTTGAAGGAGGAGTAGGAATTTCATAGGCGAACCTTGTAGGGAAGGAGCTCTAGGCAAGAGGTGAACCCACAGGCATTAAGGAATTAAGAGAGTTTGGCAAATCCTTGTAGACCTGGTTGTTAGGAATGATTGGAATAGACGCTATCCTGGTAGAGAGTTGGGGAGGAGAGAAAACTTGACAGGGCTCTTGAGTAAGATACAAGGGACCTGGGACTTCTCTGGTGGTCCAGAGGTTAAGAATCCTGCCTTGCAATGCAGGGGACATGAGTTCTATCCTTGGCTGGAGAACTAAGAGCCCACCAGCTGCAGAGGAACTAAGCCCGAGTGCCGCAACTACTGAGAGCAGTACCATGACTAGAGAGTCCACACACTGCAATGAAAGACCCCCACGTGCCTCAACTTAGACCCAATGAAGCCAAAAAAAAGATACAAGGGGTTTGTATCTCATGGAGGAAATGTTGAAAAGACACTGGTGGGATTCAGCTTTCAACTTTGTGATTATATGATCAGTTTGTCTTTTTCAAAGATCCTTCCGTGCAAAGGTCCAGGCAGTTTCTAACAGGAGGGGAGCCCCCCGAGGGGCAGGAGCCAGGCACCTGTCTCTTATACACATCTAGATGTGTATAAGAGACAGGTATATGCATGTGTATACCTGAATTGGACTTCCCAGGTGATGATAGTGGTTAAGAACCTGCCTGCCAATGCAGGAGATATAAGAGACCCAGGTTCAACCCCTACGTCGGGAAGATCCCCTGGAGGAGGGCACGGAAACCCACTAAAGTATTCTTGCCTGGAGAATCCTCAGGAACAGAGGAGCCTGGAGGTCTACAGTCCATGGGGTCACAGAGTCGGAAACAAGTGAAGCAGTTTGGCACACATACACATAACTGAATCACTTGGCTCTACAGCTGAAACTACACAACACTGTAACTCAATAATACTCCAAACAGAATAAAAATTAAAAGAAAAAGAAATCCTAAATACTGAAAAAACCCACAATACCTCATCTCCACATGTGATTCTAAACAAAAACAACACCCATTTATAAGATAGCGTCTAAAAAGTTCTGTTTTGTTTTAACACTTTTTCGTTTTTCTTTCTTCTCTCCTTTCTCTCTCCCTCCCTTTGGTTTATTTTTTCCTTTCTTTCTATTGAATTCTCTCAAAATATATTTTAAAAAATTCCCCTGCTATGCTAGTGCCCTAATATGTACTGCTTTAGCCAGTCTATTTGGTTATTCAACACTCCTTTCAAAGGAACACACCTCAAAATGTCCCTGCTGAAGCCCCTACACGCCATTTCTAGTATAAATTTCAATATTATGTCTAAATGTCTCTGCTCACTCAATTCATGAAATGAGTCCACTGATGCTCTTTTCTTCTTCCTTCAAAAGGGAAAAGAAACCAGATGAAATGCATAAGCCTGGTTGGAATCATTGGCAACAATAAAAAGGTATTTTAGGGGTAACTGAGTGACTGATTATAGACCAAAATTTAGATATTATTGGATTAAATTTCTTAGAAATTATACTGGTATTGTGATCATATAGGAAATGTTCTCATCAGTAGGAAGTGTATGCTGAAATATTTAGGGGTTTACTGTCACTGTAATGCTATTTGTAACTTGCAAGTTGTTCAGCAAAAAAAGAAAAAGTGTGTGTTATATTTATATATATATATAGAGAGAGACAGAGAGAGAGGAAGGGAAAGACAAAAACAGAGATAGAGAATGCCAAAGTGTGACCAAAATGTGTAAAATATTTACTTTTCTTTCAACTTTTCTATAGGGGAGAAACCACATAATCATTCAAAGTAGAATGCCAAGTATCAGAAAAGATACAGTTGATATTATGTGGAGCTAATATTCTGGGGTTTTCTTTCCATAGTCTGTAAGAGAGCTGGAGGACTATAGTTTGGGTTCATTAGATGCATCAAAGAAATCTGAGACTTAAATATCTTTTCAGTCATTTTAAGTCATTTAGATAAATGGATTTAAGCACACATATGTGTGTGCTCAGTCGTAACAGACTGTTTGCAAACCCATGGACTGTAGCCCACCAGCCTCCTCTCTCCATGAGATTTCCCATGCAAGAATACTGGAGTGGAGTGCCATTTCCTACCTTAGGGGATCTTCCCGACCCAAGGATCCAACATATGTCTCCTGAATTGGCAGGCAGATTTTTTACCGCTACAACACCTGGAAAAACCGCTTAAGCATACACATAAGCACACAAAGACTTGAGTTCAAAAACCCTGCAAGTCACTGTCCAAATGCCCATTGCTTTCTGAGGAAGTCCAGATCTTTAAAAGCTAGCTAACTGGTTTTCTTTTGATGACTCTCTTTTACAACATCAGCTTTCTAGGAGCTCAGAAACTGCTAGAAATCGATAAAGCAATATTTTTTTTTTACTCTCCCACTCAATAAAATATTGTTGCTTCTTTTAGTCATCCAATTATTAAAAATTTAGTGACTGCTCTGAGCCAGGGCCAGCGTTAGTCTCAGAACATACAAAAAATTCATGAACCCTGCCCTCAAGGAGTTCAGGGTCACCTGGAGAGGCAGTTGTATGACACATAATCAGAAAATACTGTAAAAAATACTGCAATTATGGTACATATAAGCTGCTTTGGGACCACAGAGTAAGAAGCTCTCTACTGCCTGGTGGATGAGTAATGGTAGCGAGAAATCAGAGGATAAACATTCAATAACAAACAATAACCATAACAGCAACAATAATTGTGGTCCTAGCCCAGGAAAGTCTATAATAACTGTACTTAAGAAGAGGTAGAGGGGGGCTTCCTTGGTGGCACAGTGGTAAAGAGTCTGCTTGCCGAAGCAGGGGACATGGGCTCTATCCCTGATCTGGGAAGACCCAACATGCCTTGGAGGAGCTAAGCCCATCCACCAGAGCTACTGAGCCTATCCTCTCGAGCCTGTGAGCTGCAAATCCTGAAGGCTGTGTGCCTAGAACTTGCGTTCTGCAACAGGAGAAGCCACTGCAACGAGATGCCCACATACCACAAGTAGAGAGTAGCCCCCATTCTCTCCCAAAAAACTTGTGCAGCAACATAAATCTATTATAACCAAAAATAAATAAATAAAAAATCTAAAAAAGGATTGACATTTATTTAGGAGGAAAAAGAGAGAGAGAGAGAGAGGCTTCCCTTGTGGTCCAGTGGTTAAGAATGTGCCTTTTAAGGCAATGGACACAGGTTCAGTCCCTGGTCCAGGAAGATTCGACACGCCTCAGGGAAACTAAGCCCCCATCTAGAGCCTGTGCCGCACAGCAAGCGAAGCCACGGCAATGAGAGGCTCTCGGACTGCAACGAAGAGTCGCCTCCGCTCACTGCAGCTAGAGAAAGCTGATGCAACAAAGACCCAGTGCAGAAAAAAATAATAAATAAGGAAGGAGTAGAGAAGGGTGGCATTGGCAGAAGTCAACTCAAATTACCAGTAGGGAAGGTGCCTGGACATATCAATACAAATCTCGGGAAAATGTTAATAGGTCTGCCAGGCTAAATTATTTTGCCGTGACCCCAAACTCCTTTCCCAGGTGCTCTTCCGGTGTTATCTAGATGATACTGTTTTTTTTTTTTTTTTTCCCCCATTTAAACAGGCCCCAAGGCCCATGAAAGGCATGTGAGTGGCCTCTGGACAAGCAGCTGGTATGTAGCAAGACAGAATCTAGGTTAGGATTCGTGTGTCCATCTTGTTACGTAACAGCACATACCCATAGATTTTTGCTCAGGAAGATCTTGAAGGAGGAGTAGGAATTTCATAGGCGAACCTTGTAGGGAAGGAGCTCTAGGCAAGAGGTGAACCCACAGGCATTAAGGAATTAAGAGAGTTTGGCAAATCCTTGTAGACCTGGTTGTTAGGAATGATTGGAATAGACGCTATCCTGGTAGAGAGTTGGGGAGGAGAGAAAACTTGACAGGGTTCTTGAGTAAGATACAAGGGACCTGGGACTTCCCTGGTGGTCCGGAGGTTAAGAATCCTGCCTTGCAATGCAGGGGACATGAGTTCTATCCTTGGATGGAGAACTAAGAGCCCACCAGCTGCAGAGCAACTAAGCCCGAGTGCCGCAACTACCGAGAGCACGCGACACGACTAGAGAGTCCACACACTGCAATGAAAGACCTCCATGTGCCTCAACTTAGACCCAGGGAAGCCAAAAAAAAAAAAAGATGCAAGGGGTTTGTATCTCATGGAGGAAATGTTGAAAAGACGCTGGTGGGATTCAGCTTTCAACTTTGTGATTATATGATCAGTTTGTCTTTTTCAAAGATCCTTCCGTGCAAAGGTCCAGGCAGTTTCTAACAGGAGGGGAGCCCCCCGAGGGGCAGGAGCCAGGCACTGGCCAGGTACCCACTGGAAGGTGGAGCCTGCACTTTGACGGTAGACAGCTGCAGGATAAAGAGGTCTTATCCTTGCCTGCTGTTTTCTACCCGATCCTGCTTTCAACATGACTAAGCCCAGTATGTTTTCATCATAATCATAAAAAGCATTATGGAAACATTCTTTTAAAAAATGATGACTAGGTATCGCTTTTGCAAATGGTGTTTGGGAATCAATAGTTTCCTCTGCTAGTTCCATGGGAATATTCTCAAATTCCCATGTTGCTCCTTTGGAGGCATTTTGTGTGGGTGGTGGGAGAAGGAACTAGAGATTAAGAGATAAGGTTCAGGGGGAAGTAGAGGTGTAGGGAGCGTTGGATTGCAAGTCAACATAATTTAATAAATGATTCAGCATTTTTTTTTTTTTGCCACACCATGCCTCTTGTGGGATCTTAGTCCCCTGACCAGAGAATGAACCCAAGCCCTCAGCAGTGAAAGCACAGTCCTAACCACTGGCTCACCAGGGAATTCTCTGATTCAACGTAATTTTAAGGATAGAACTTGGGGGCTGGAAGTGAGTCAAAGATGGTTCTTGGTTTTGCCTGAGCAACTGGATGGATGGTAATGTCATTCTCCAAAATACAGGTGTTATTTGGAGAGAGATTTTGAAATAAAGATATTTGAGTTCAAATTTGAGCGTGTTAATTTTGCCTAAATAGAGAAACATGAACATCTTAATATTGTCTTACAATTTATGAACGTGGTATTCTTCCCCATTTTCCTTAGACATTTTTTAAGTCTTTTTTTTTAATTGAAGGATAATTGCTTTACAGAGTTTTGTTGTTTTCATGATCAAGTTGGGTTTTGTATTCCAGGGGTACAAGGATTCTTCAATATATACAAATCAACCAACATGACACACCATCTTAACAAACTGAAAGATAAAAACCATATGATAATCTCAGTAGATGCAGAAAAAGCCTTTGATCTCTTGCAGTAGAGCTCTTGTAGTTTTCTGCATTTAGCTCTGCAAGTAATTCATCCGTTTCTCTTGGCTGTGTCTATCTTGAGGAGCCTGCGTACTTCTCTGTGGAGATGTCCTGTGGCCAAGCCTGGGGGTCTGGCGTACTGTCTGGGCTGGAATTTAGGTTTAATATAATCACATTTGTTACGACTGTCATATTTCTCAGGGGCAGAAGAAAATAAGATTGAGGATTAAAAGTCACCACGATCACTATCAAATGGTTAATCCTGGTGCTTATTTTAAGTTTAGGAAATAAGTCGAAGAAGAGCTGAGAACACCACAATGATGACTGAACACATGGGTTTTGGCACCAGAGAGCATGTGTTTAGCTCCTGGCTCTGGGACTTTAAGTCCCAGGTCCTGCTAAGGGTAAAGTGTGTTTGATAACAGTGCTCACCTTACAGGGTCACTGGAAGATTGGTAAGGGCTGTGCACCTAAGGCCTGAGGACACAGAACAGTGATTGTCACAGTGAATCCTCAATACCTATCAGTAACTGTTATTATTTATATAACTGAATTGCCAGAACCCCATTTGGGGGATGCCTTGGAAAAACCTTGACGGTCTTTGAGAGTCCTGGCATTGCTAGGTAGTGACTATTGATCTTCACAAGAAAAGATGATATTCATTGCCTGTGATAA
>SJYT01018762.1:0-62444 GCA_006410635.1 Cephalophus harveyi
TGCATGTGAGTGTCAGTTGCTCAGTCATGTCTGTTGCTCTTTGTGACCCCATGACCCATAGCCCACCAAGCTCCTCTGTCCATGGAATTCTCCAGACAAGAATACTGGAGTGGGTAGCTATTCCCTTCTCCAGGGGGTCTTCCTGACCCAGGGGTTGGACCCGGGTCTCCTGCCTTGCAGGAGGATTTTTAACCACTGCACTACTGCTGGCTCGGATGGGAAAGAATCTGCCTGCAGTGCAGGTGACCCGGGTTCAATCTCTGTGTCAGGAAGATGCCCTGGAGAAGGGAATGGCTACCCACTCCAGTATTCTTGTCTGGAGAATCCCGTGGACTGAGGAGACTGGTAGGCTACAGTCCATGGGGTTGCAAAGAGTTGGACATGAGTGAGCAATTAGAGACAAGGATTTGACCTTATGCAATTGTGGACCCTGTTGTTTTGGAGTCTGACGCTGGAGCTCGATGTCTACAAGGCAGGCAGTTAGGAAGACAAGAGGATTATAAGCTGGAAGAGTTCAAGGACGAGCTGGTTCCCATCTTGTGTCGGGTCTTGTTGCCTATGAGCTTAGTGATACAGGTGTGCTGAAGAAGTCTGCCCCTTTGTCCCAAGACTAAACCACACATGAGCCCAGAATAGTAGACACAGGTCCCTTGGCTGCCACTTGCCAACATGCCAACACATCAGTGACAGCACATATAAGCTACAAATAGCTTCATTTCTACCCTCCAGATCTCCCAGGAGAATCCTTCTTATGGGCCATCCTGACTAGAACCAGATAGCGAAGAGATTCTGACATATTGCCAACCCACCTTACCTTGGCTGTATAATAAATTACCTAAAACTCAGTGCTGTAAAACAACCATTTGTTATCCTCCTGTATGCAGTGGGTCAGGAATTGAACAGGGCACAGCAGCCGTGGCTCACCTCTGCTCCACAGTGTCTGGGGTCTTGAGGCCTGGGGCCTGCAATGATCTGAAGCTTACTTATTCACATTGTCTGCTGGGTGATGCCGGCTGAGGCTGGGGGCCCAGCTCTTCTCCTTGCAGGACTCTCCATGTTTGACCTTCCTTGCAGAATGGTCACTGAGTTCCCAGGGCAGACATCTGAAGGAGTGTCAGGTGGAAACCACATCATTTTTATGACCTAGCCTGGGCAGTCACACGGTATCAGCGTCCCCATTTTGTCTTAGTTGGAGCGGCGCAAAGCCTCATCCTGGTTCACGGGGATGGAACACAGAGCCCCACCTCTCAGTGGGAAGATAGACATTTGCATTGTAATACGAGACCATGGGGTGACATGTAAGTATAGGGGCAACTGTCTTTGAAAACAAGCTGCCACAATGACGTGGATGAGTAATGACTGGGGTCACGCCTCATTATAGGGAAATCCATCCCAGTGTCATTTTGTTTGTTGCAAGGAGTAAGAATTCTGAATGACCCTGTTATCTCCTGTCCCAGCTTGGCTCCATAGTTTTCAATGAGACTTCCACTCCAAAACAGAAATCTGCCCTGATCTTGGGACTCAGAATGCCGGGTTAAGAAGAGCATGTTTCCTGATCATGCTAGCAAGTTACTCAGGAACATTCTGATTGGTCTAGCTCGGGTCATGTGCTCATGGCTGAACCAATCACAATGACCAGAGAAATGGAGAACTCTTATTGGTGTTCCTGTAGGCAGGCTGGTGTCATAACAAGATTTCGTTCCCACCGTGGACAGAGCAGAGATTTTACTGAGGTTCAGGAATGTCTCCAAAATGAGGAGATGTGAAGCAGATCAAAAGTATCTCACGTCACCATGCAGAGGTGAAAGATTTAATCACACTAATATTGCATTACCAATAGCTAATCACTTATATTTTCTGATTAAATCTTTGTGCATATCCACATAAGACTTCCCACGCGGCTCAGTGGTAGGGAATCCCCCTGCCAATGCAGGAGACACAGGAGATGTGGGCTCAATCCCTAGCTTGAGAAGATCCCCTGGAGAAGAGAAAGGCAACCCTCTCCAGTACTCTTGCCTGGAAAATCCCATGGACAGAAGAGCCTGGCAGGCTACAGTCCATGGGGTCGCAAAGAGTTGGATACGAATGGATGATGGAGCACAGTTAGTGCTTCACAAGTTATAAGCTATTAATACAATCCACACAATTCACTGCAAAGTAAAATAGCCAATTTAACTCCAAAGAAACTCGAGGGAAAAGTCTCAAGTAAATGTATGGAATACAGTAACTTAATACTACCAAGTTCCATGAGGGAAATTTTACACTAACATTGGTTATAGCCCAGTTAGTGCAGAAACTCCATGTCTCAGAACCCCAAAAGTGAGAGTGAAAGTGAAGTCGTGTCCAACTCTTTGCAACCCCATGGACTGTACTTGTACTTGCCTGTACACCCCCAGGCAAGAGTACTGGAATGGGTTGCCATTTCCTTCTCCAAAGGATCTTCCCCACCCAGGGGTCAAACCCAGGTCTCCCTCACTGTAGGCAGACACTTTACCATCTGAGCCACTGGGAAAGTCCAAAGCCCCAAACATCTGCTTAAAATCTCATCCTGGGAATTAGTCTCCTGGGGCTGCTAACAAAGTACCATAGACTGGGCGGCTTAAACAACAGGTTAACAGATTTGTTTCAGAGCTCTGGAGGCTAGAAGTCCAAGGTCAGGGTGTCAGCCAGGCTGGTTCCTCCTGAGGTTGGGAGGGAGGATCTAGTCCAAGCCTTCACCTGGCTCCTGGCTTCTGGTGGTTTGCTGGTCATTCTTGGTGTTTCTTGGCTTGTAGAAGCATCTCCCCATTCTGCCTTTATCTGCACGTGATATTTTCCCTGTCTGTGTCTCTGTGTACTAAGTTTCTCTTATTATAAAGACACCAGTTATAATTTATTACAGTCCAACCTAATGACCTCATTTTTTTTTTTTTTTTGGTGGGGTATACTCACATTACAGCGTTGTGTTAAGTTTCTGCTGTACAATGAAATGCAACCAGCTACATATATGCATCTGTCTCTTGGATCTCCCTCCCACCCACCTCTCCCCATTCCTCCAGGTCACCACAGAGCATTGAGCTGAGCCTTTTGAGCTATCCAACAGATTCCCACTATTTCAGACGTGGTGGTGCATATATGTTTAAGGCCTCATTTTCGTCTGATTACCTTTGTAAAGTCCCAATTTTCAAAAAAGACCATATTCTAAGATACTGGAGCTTAGGGCTTCAACATATTATTGAAAGGTAGGGGTATAATTCAACCCATATAAGTCTGGTTTCATATCAGATATTTTAAGTACACTTAAAATATAATAGCTACTCCCTAACATTCACACCTTATAGAAGCACTTTGGCAAAAACCACTATTTCCTTTTGGAACACTTCTGCTGTCATTAATAGTAGCCGCGCCATGAAAGCAAACAATAATACTTCCTCCAATATTAACACAATATGATTATTGACTATTTCTTGCTTATTAGGATATTCTCATATAAGATATTACATAACATTTTCCTCAACCCACAAGAACTAGGAAATAAACACAGTTCCATACCTGAAACCAAACAAGCACATATTACCCCTGTCAGAGACAAGCTAATGTTAATCATTATTGCCAAAGTAATAAAAAATGCCCTGTCATTCAAAGCAAAATTGTCAGGCAACTTAATCAAGTACTTGAATAAAATTCTAGGCTATTAGAAAACTGTATCAACATGAGAAGTCTTGGGGGAAATAAATATGAAGGCAAATTTACATGCTGTATTTTTAAGATTCTTAAAGTTACATTTTTCTGTGGTCAGCAGAAATAGTGATTTATTTCATAGATGGAAAAATAAAGCTGTAATCTGTCACTAGCTCGCCTTTGTAATTGGATCCTTAGCTGGTGGATAGTCTTGAAAATGGAGGTTGAAGCTCCGTCTATTAGATTTTGGCCTGGTGGGAGGCTTTGTATTCATTAAACCGGTAAATGGGCTTCACAGGTGGCTCTAGTGGTAAAGAACCCACCTCCAATGCAGTAGACATTAGTGACGCAGGTTAGATCCCTGGGTCGGGAAGATCCCCTGGAGGAGGTCATGGCAACCCACTCCAGTATTCTTGCCTGGAGAATCCCATGGACAGAGGAGCCTGGCAGGCAACAGTCCATAGGATCACAGAGTCGGACATGACTGAAGTGACTTAACATGCATACACGCAAACTGGTGAATCCCTCAGTTAGGGGTTGCACCTGTAAATTATTGATTAGCCTTAAGCTTACCTGGACTTTTGGAGTGGGGGAAACTAGAGTTCTTATCCACAGAAGCCAAAGCTATTTATAACAAACAGTCTAAATTTCCCAGCCATAACCATGGGCATATCCACAATTACCTTATTCAGTTCAGTCACTCAGTCGTGTCCAGCTCTTTGTGACCCCATGGACTACAGCATGCCAGGTTTCCCTGTACATCACCAACTCCTGGAGTTTACTCAAACTCATGTCCATTGAGTCAGTGATGCCATCCAACCATCTCATCCTCTCTTGTCCCCTTCTCCTCCTGCCTTCAATCTTTCCCAGCATCAGGGATTTTTCTAATGAGCCAATTCTTCACATCAGGTGGCCAAAGTATCAGAGCTTCAGCTTCAGTATCCGTCCTTCCAATGAATACCCAGGATTGATTTCCTTTAGGATGAACTGATTTGATCTCCTTGCAGTCCAAGGGACTCTCAAGAGTCTTCTCCAACACCACAGCACAAAACCATCAACTCTTCAGCACTCAGCTTTCTTTACGGTTCAGCTCTCATGGATACATGATTACTGGAAAACCATAGCTTTGACTAGATGGACCTTTGTCAGTAAAGCAACGTCTCTGCTTTTTAGTATGTTGTCTAGGTTTGTCACAGCTTTTCTTCCAAGGAGCAAGCATCTTTTAATTTCATGGCTGGAGTCACCATCTACAGTGATTTTGGAGCCCAAGAAAATTTACCTTATTAAGAGAGTGAATTCCATTGTTTTGTATATGTATTGGTCATGCAATATATTTTTTAATTAATTTTTATTGGACTATTGGAGTATAGTTGCTATACAATGTTGTGTTAATTTCTACTGCATAACAAAGTGAATCAGCTATATAAGCCCCTCTTGTTTGGATCTCCTTCCCATTTAGGTCACCGCAGAGCACTGAGTAGGGTTCCGTGAGCTACGCAGTAGGTTCTCATCAGTTATCTATTTACCATTTTCAACATATTAACAACTAGGCTTCCTCCTCATCCAAGTATCAATGCCTTCCAAGTGAGAAGAACGGCTGTAATATTTACAGACAATACAGAATGCTAGATTGTTGGAATGCAAATTGAAAATGTTTTTCTCTATTGTCTTTTTATTGGTCAGATAGGGATGGAGAGCAAAGATAAGCCACATTCAATGTGATTGTCAGTTTTCTTGGGTGTGATAACAGTATTGTGGTTATTTAAGAGAATGCTGTCATCTTAAGGAGAGGCATGCTGAAGTATTCAATACTGAGGGATGAAATGCCAAGATATTAGCAACTAGCTTTCACATGACTCAGTAATAACCACATGTACGAATGTATTGCTTTTGTTTAGTCCCTAAGTCGTGTCTGACTGCAATCCCGTGGACTGTAGCCCACCAGGTTTCTCTGTCCATGGGATTTCCCAGGCAAAAATACTGGAGTGGATGGTCATTTCCTTCTCCAGGGGATTTTCCTGACCCAAGGATTGAACCTGCCTCTCCTGCACCACAGGCAGAATCTTTACCACTGAGCCACCTGAGAACCCCATATGTATATGTATATATTTACAAATATATATATATTTGCAATTTTTGAGCTTAGGATTTAGCTCCTCTTGTGTTATTTCCCCCATTTTCTGTATATTTGGCAATTTTTATAATTAAATGTTGTGTGGAAAAGAGATGGTGAGAATGGGAAACATTTCCTTCTTCTGGTAAATGTGTTAATGAACACTTATCCTGCATCCACACTTTCAAGGTTCAACTAATCACATCCCCGCAGCACCCTAAAAGAACATAGTAAGGCTTAAAGACCTAGGAAATATTGTTGGAAAGTGAAAACATCTCCATTTATATTTTCAAATTATTGCCTACTTCACAGAGTGTTTTGAGGATTAAATGAACTATTTCTAGGAAGGTGCTTAGGACAATACTCGGCACAGAGTAAGTGCTCAGTACAAGTTGGCTGTTGCAACTGTTATTATGTACAAAAGCAGTGCATGCTGACGGCCTGGCGTTAGCAGGCAAGTGCCACAAGTGCTGTTCTACCAAGAAATTATAGGCATTTGTAGGAAGAAAAGATTTCCACTGACTGGTGAATAGAGGAGGCGAGACAGCACCGGCAGGACCGTGGCTTCCATGAGCAGGAAGGTTAGAACGCGGAAATGTGGAAGCGACCCGCATGCTCTCTACTCACCTCTCTTTCAATAATTCGAGAAAGAAAATTAATCTTCTATTAAAATGTGAGTCTTTAACCAACACTTCCCTGTTCAGTTCAGTTCAGTCGCTCAGTCGTGCCTGACTGTTTGCGACCCCATGAACCGCAGCACACCAGGCCTCCATGTCCATCACCAACTCCCAGAGTCCACCCAAACCCATGTCTACTGAGTCAGTGATGCCATCCAACCATCTCATCCTCTGTCGTCCCCTTCTCCTCCTGCTTTCAATCTTTCCCAGCATCGGGATTTGAGGATTAAATTCACATCAGGTGGCCAAAGTATTGGAGTTTCAGCTTCAACATCAGTCCTTCCAAAGAACACCCAGGACGGATCTTCTTTAGGATGGACCCTACCCTGACTTCAACCTAGAATGGAATATTAAAAAGTAGAGACATTACTTTGTCAACAAAGGTCCGTCTAGGTCAAAGCTATGGTTTTTCTACTAGTCATGTATGGATGTGAGAGTTGGACTATAAAGAAAGCTGAGTGCCAAAGAATTGATGCTTTTGAACTGTGGTATTGGAGAAGACTCTTGAGAGTCCCTTGGACTGCAAGGAGACCCAACCAGTCCATCTTAAAGGAGATCAGTCCTGGGTGTACATTGGAAGGACTGATGCTGAAGCTGAAACTCCAATACTTTGGCCACCTGATGTGAAGAGCTGACTCATTGGAAAAGACCCTGATGCTGGGAAAGATTGAGGGCAGGAGGAGAAGGGGACTACAGAGGATGAGATGGTTGGATGGCATCATCATCCACCAAAAAGTTAATAAAATCAATGGATATGGGTTTGGGTAAACTCCGGGAGTTGATGATGGACAGGAAGGCCTGGTGTACTGTGGTTCATGGAGTCGCAAAGAGTCGAACACAACAGAGTGACTGAACTGAACTGAAAATGGAATGAAGCATAATTACTGTAGTAAACATTTGTCGGAGTTAAGCAAGGATATTTGAGCCAGAAAAACTACTCCTTTCCAAACATTCATTGACCTATGTCATTAAAAATTTCTACTTTTCTTTGTATAAGAAACTTCAAATTTTCTTGGCAAAATTTTAAGATGTTGAACGTTACAATGTAAGCCATATCCCAGGTGGCTCAGTGGTAGAGAATCTGCCTGCAATGCAAGAGACATGGGTTTGATTCCTGGGTCAGGAAGATCCCCTGGAGATGGAAATGGCAACCCACTCTGGTATACTTGCCTGAAAAATCCCATGGACAGGAGAGCCTGGAGGACTATAGCTCACGGGGTTGCAAAGAGTGGGACACGACTGAGCAACTAACACACACACAAGTCATGTCATGCTGGTCGGCTAAGATTCCACTTAACAAAATAGTACTACATTTTTACAAAGAACGTATGTGCAACACTGCAGTACAGAAAGTGACTTTCCATGTACTGTGCCCTTTGAGCTGCTGACATTCTTGAGGGGCAGTTGAGGGGTGATCCCACCTTATCTCATCCTACACCCCACACTGTTCTATGGCAAATTTTGAAGTGGAAGTCAGCACATGCATTTCTGGAGCCTCACTCTCGAAATTTCTGATGTGAGCATCTGGAGCACGATTGTAATCCAGCCAGGAGATGGATTCCATCTGGGAACTAAATTAACTGAATAACCTTGTGGGTAACTTTTAACATTTCTGAACCTCAATTTTCTCATCCTTATTTACCACCCAGATTATTATGTTGATCAAAGAAGGTGTATGAAGCTGCTTTATGAATTTTAATGCACAGTGTTAATGCTATTGCTGTTGTTCTAAATGACCATTTCTCTAAAGAACTTACAGAGAAAAAGTTAATAAAATCAATGAGTAGTTTCACTCTCCAATCCGCATATACTACAGACCATGACTTAGTGAGCGCTGACTATGGGCCAGGCCCTGGGCCCAGCTTTTTCATGCGTTATCTCAATCCAACCTTCAGAACAATTCTACAAAGTGAGCCTAATGGTGATTCCCATGTTGCAGATGAAGTGTAAATGACTGCTGCCCAGGAGACGGCATCTCGACTGTGGGAACCAGGGTTTGCACTCGAGTGTGTCAGTCCAGAGCCGGCCATCCCCTCTACTGGGCTCCCTGCAGGCTTGCATTCCTGGTTGTACACATGGGCTTGTAAGAAGATGATTGTGGGCATGCGTGCTAAGTCGCTTCAGTCGTATCCGATTCTTTGCAACCTTATGGACTGTAGCCCACCAGGCTCCTCTGCTCATGGGATGCTCCAGGCAAGAATGTTGGAGTGGACTTCCCTGACCTACTCCAGGGGATCTTCCCCACCCAGAGATTGAACCCACGTCTCCTGCAGCTACTGTATTGCTGTCAGATTCTTTACGGCTGAGCCACCTGGGAAACCCAAGAAGATGATTAGTTTTACTAAATCACATCTCACAGACTTGTTTCTCCAACTGCCTCAGATGAGAGGCAACAAACTCGAAGTGCCGAGCTCCACTGTAGTTGCATGGTTACTTGGAGCCCAGCCTCACTGCTACACCACGGCATTCCAACTTGCAGCCAGTGGGGAGATTCACTGCCTCCCTCATCTCAAGGGTCCTAAATACAGCTCTCTGCTGCCAACTGGCTATACTGGCTAATTCATACCCTTCCACAACCCACCCCCCAACACACACCCTTCCGATTCTTGGTCTAAAGATCATGCCGCCTGGAAACATCTTCCCTGATGCCCTCTTTCCCCACAACTCGCCTCGAGTCACACCCCTGCTTCCTACCCAGAGCCTCTTTAATGCTCCTTTCCTGTGCTCTCTGATGGAAAGAGCCAACTCACTGGAAAAGACCCTGATGCTGGGAAAGGTTGAAGGCAAAAAGAGACGAGGGCAGCAGAGGAGGAGATAGTGGGATGGCATCACTGATTCAAGGGACATAAGTTTGAGCAAACTCTGGAAGACAGTAAAGGACAGGGAAGCCTGGTGTGCTGCAGACCATGGGATCACAAAGAGTCGGACACGACTGAGTGACTGAACCACGACGTGTGCCCTCAGGTCACCAGACACTTTCCCCGATGAGCACTTCTCCCATTTCATGTGTAGCCGATGGAGAGCAACTTTATTTTTAGGAGGTGGTGAGGGTATTATGGCTTAATCAAAAAAAGAATTCTGCTAAGTCAGGAGGCTGGATAGTAAAGAAAGGGAAAAAACAGATAGGGGGTTTAGTGAGAATGGTAATGACCCAACTTGTTCATTACACTGCAGAAGAAGCGTTTAGGAAAGAAGGAGGTAGATTGAGAGGAGAGGACCTTATGTGATGATCACTATTAGCTGTCCCTGAAACAGCACTTAATCATTTACACCATGGCTTCTAGGCACAAACTGCTCAATGACTATTTAACCATGATTAGAACTACCTTATGACCTATGTCCTTCTCGATTAATTGAGGGAAACGCTCTACTTGCTGATAAGTGTTCTGTGCTTACACGCAAGCTACATTTATTCATCCACGGCAGTGCCAATTCCAAATCAGATAATTTGGAATGAGAGAATGTTGTATTTCTTATAAAATATATTGTCTGCTATATTAACGCATTGCCGATTCAGAGGTACTAACTGAATCACTTTGCTGTACACCTGAAACTGACGCAACGTTGTGATTCGACTATACTTCAGTAAAATACAAAAACCACAGCAAAACAGCAGAGCACCGCAGAATGGTAAGAGAGACCATTCATTTGGCTTTGCCAGGCATTACAGACCCAAAAATGCAGACACATCTGAAGGAGCTGAGTGTCGGTGGGAACTTGAGGTCCAGGAAGAAAGTCTGCATTTGCAAACTGCATGGCCCTGGGAAAATCGTAACTCCTCAGTTCCGCCATCTGTTGCATGAAGCTAAGAATGCCTACCATACAAGCTTGCTTACTGGATCAAATAAGAGAAAGTGTGGGAAATATTTGTCTACTGCAAGATACTATGCACATGGACGTTTTCAGCTTTGAGTGATTTCTTTCAGCATCTTATACAAACCGGGCATTAAAAATAATGTCTCTCTTGGCCATAGTGAGGCTGCAGTCTGAACATAGGGGTGTGTTTTTATAATTCAAGTCGAAACGCTTCATCCAGAGCAACCTGGTATCAGAAATTGGAATGTTGTTTCACTATTCATTTATTAAACTTCTATCTAAAGCAGAAGACCTAAGAATTGAAAACAATATCCTTTTATTTATTTTTTATTTTTAAAAAATTTTCTTTTGTCTGTGTCTCGCGGCTAGCAGGAATTTAGCTCCCCAATCAGTGATTTCTTTTTTGTTGTTCAGTCTCTAAGTCATGTCTGACTCTTTGTGACCCCATGGAATGCAGCCCATCAGGCTTCCCTGTCCTTCACTATCTTCTGGAGTTTGCTCAAACTGATGTCCACTGGGTCGGTGATTTCTTCTTAATATTGATTTATTTATTTTCACTGCAGCGAGCCTTAGTTACCACATGCAGAATCTAGGTTTCCGACCTGGGATTGAACTCGAGGTCACTGCAGTGAAAGAGCCAAGTCCTAACCATTGGACCACCATGGAGTTCTCAAAACAACATCATTTTAATTCAGAATTCTCTTTCATAATCCTTCAAGGAAATAAAAGATTGCTTCATTTTCATTAGTGGTAAAGAATCCGTCTGCCAACGCAGGAGATGCAAGAGATGTGAGTTCAGTCTCGGGTCAGGAAGATGCCCTGAGGAGGGCATGGCAACCTACTCCAGTATTCTTGCCTGGAGAATCCCACAGACAGAGGAGCCTGGCAGGCTACAGTCCACGGGGTAGCAGAGAGTCAGACACAACTGAAGCGACTTAACATGCAGCACAAGACCAGCTTCGTCATTTTCTGATCAGCTGCTGCCTGCACTTTTCATTTTTATGAGCTTTTCCTTCCAGTGTACATGGCACTTAAGTCTAATTTGTCCTAATTTGGGATCCCCAAATACAAATTTCACACAGGATTTCACTTATCTCTGAAATAGTTATCACTCTAGCTCTCAGCTCCTTCCTCCAAAACATTATTGTTTGTTGCATTATTGATCTTACTCGGAAAATTAGAATATTAGCTTTCAAGTCCTTTACATTAAAATGCCATTTGTTAATTTGCATTAAGTAGCTGGCATTATGGGCCCACTGAGAATTAACTTTGCTTCTAGCTGTTACTAATTATTAACATTTTTTATCCTTGGCCTTCAAGTATTTGTTTTGTTACCCTCCTTTCCTAGCTATTCCAAGTCGTAAGTCATCAGGGAGGAAGCAATTAAGCTACCAGATTGCCCTAATGGCATTCATCCTGGGAGAGCATTCATATTACGAACTAGAGTTTGTGTTTTAACAACTGGTAAAGATCAATCTGTTTAAATATTGAGAATTAAAACCCAGAGACTTCCCAATTTTATGTACAAATATCCAGAAACTTCTGCTTGACCTTGAGCTTCTGACATTGGAGAGAACTACAGGCTCAATTGCTCAGTCGTGTCCAACTCTTTGTGACCCCATGGGCTATAGGCTGCCAGGCTCCTCTATCCATGGGATTTCCCCAGCAAGAATACTAGGGTGGATAGCCATTTTCTTCTGCAAAGGATCTTTCCAACCCAGGGATCAAACCCACATTGGCTGCACTTCCAGCATTAACAGGAGGATCCTTTACTACTGAGCCACACTGGAAGACCAAGAACTGGGGATGCCCATTTCTTCTTCAAACACAGAGAAATCCTTGGTAAATATTATAAGTTGTTGAAAAAGTCCATAATGAAGTTCAAATGTAAGGGAAATTTTCTGGTACTGCAGAAACTAATAGGAAGCTCACCCAGAGAGATGATCAGATTTGGACAAAGACCCTATCAGCTGAGGTTTTAATGCCTGTGGAGGGAGATGGTAGGGTCTTAGACCCTTGAGAGCTAGAAGTAGCTGGAATTGCTAGCCCTACATCAACCCAGCACCTTTGGAGACCTTCCACCTCCATCAAGAAGTCATTCCATCATTGGAAGTGGACTAGTTGTCTATGGCTGTGTAACAAATTACTTCAAAGCCTCCAGTTTAAAACAGCAAATATTTATTATCTACCAGTTTCTGTAGGTTAGGCAGCTGGATGAGGCTTAGCTGAGCCCTCTGACTCAGGGTCCCTCAACAGGCTGAAATGGGGGTATCAGCAGGGAGTGGGTTTGCTTCCAAGCTCACTCATGTGGCTATTTGCAATATTCCCTTCCTCACGAGCTGTTACAGCTTTCCTTCCAAAAAGAAAGTATATTTTAAGCTGTGACAAAACTAGTGTATTAAAAAGCAGAGATATCACTTTGGTGACAAAAGTCCATATAGCCAAAGCTATGAATTTTCCAGTAGTCATGTACAGACGTGAGAGTTGGACCATAAAGAAGGCTGAGCTGAAGAACTGATGCTTTTGAATTGTGGTGCTGAAGGACTCTCGAGAGTCCCTTGGATAAATATTGAGAATTAAAACCCAGAGACTTCCCAATTTTATGTACAAATATCCAGAAACTTCTGCTTGACCTTGAGCTTCTAACATTGGAGAGAACTACAGGCTCAATTGCTCAGTTGTGTCCAACTCTTTGTGACCCCATGGACTATAGGCTGCCAGGTTCCTCTATCCATGGGATTTCCCCAGCAAGAATACTAGGGTGGATAGCCATTTTCTTCTGCAAGGGATCTTTCCAACCCAGGGATCAAACCCACATTGGCTGCACTTCCAGCATTAACAGGAGGATCCTTTACTACTGAGCCACACTGGAAGACCAAGAACTGAGGATGCCCATTTCTTCTTCAAACACAGAGAAATCCTTGGTAAATATTATAAGTTGTTGAAAAAGTCCATAATGAAGTTCAAATGTAAGGGAAATTTTCTGGTGCTGCTAGAAACTAATAGAAAGCTCACCCAGAGAGATGATCAGATTTGGACAAAGACCCTATCAGCTGGAGCTTTAATGCCTTTGGAGGGAGATGGTAGGGTCTTAGACCCTTGAGAGCTAGAAGTAGCTGGACTTGCTAGCCCTACATCAACCCAGCACCTTTGGAGACCTTCCACCTCCATCAAGAAGTCATTCCATCATTGGAAGTGGACTAGTTGTCTATGGCTGTGTAACAAATTACTTCAAAGCCTCCAGTTTAAAACAGCAAATATTTATTATCTACCAGTTTCTGTAGGTTAGGCAGCTGGATGAGGCTTAGCTGAGCCCTCTGACTCAGGGTCCCTCAACAGGCTGAAATGGGGGTATCAGCAGGGAGTGGGTTTGCTTCCAAGCTCACTCATGTGGCTATTTGCAATATTCCCTTCCTCACGAGCTGTTACAGCTTTCCTTCCAAAAAAAAAGTATATTTTAAGCTATGACAAAACTAGTGTATTAAAAAGCAGAGATATCACTTTAGTGACAAAAATCCATATAGCCAAAGTTATGAATTTTCCAGTAGTCATGTATGGACGTGAGAGTTGGACCATAAAGAAGGCTGAGCTGAAGAACTGATGCTTTTGAATTGTGGTGCTGAANTTTCCTTCCAAAAAAAAAGTATATTTTAAGCTATGACAAAACTAGTGTATTAAAAAGCAGAGATATCACTTTAGTGACAAAAATCCATATAGCCAAAGTTATGAATTTTCCAGTAGTCATGTATGGACGTGAGAGTTGGACCATAAAGAAGGCTGAGCTGAAGAACTGATGCTTTTGAATTGTGGTGCTGAAGGACTCTTGAGAGTCCCTTGGACTGCAAGGAGACCCAACCAGTCCATCCTAAAGGAAATCAGTCCTGGGTGTTCATTGGAAGGACTGCTGCTGAAGCTGAAGCACCAATACTTTGGCCACCTGATGCGAAGAGCTGACTTGTTAGAAAAGACCTTGATACTGTGAAAGATTGAAGGCAGGAGGAGAAGGGGATGACAGAGGATGAGACGATTGGATGACATCACCAAATCAATGGACATGAGTTTGAGCAAACTCCGGGTGATGGTGAAAGACAAGGAAGCCTGGCGTGCTGCAGTCCAGGGGGTGGCACAGAGTCAAATATGACTTAGCTCCTGAATAACAACAACACAAAATGTTGGCCTGAAGGCCTCAGTTCACTTTTGGATATTGGCCGGAGGCCTCTCTCAGATCCTAACCACTGGGTATCCCTATGGCAACAAGCTTCCATCAGAAATAGCAAGCAAAACAACGAGAGGGGTTAAGAAAGATGAAAACCAGCATCTTTCCATCACCAATACAGAAGCGACCTCCCACCATTTTTGCTACATTCTGTTTATTAGGTCCAGCCTGTGCTCAAGGTGTGGGACTTATAAAAGGGTGTGAAGACTAGGAGACAGAGATAATTAGGTGCCATCTTAGAAGCTGTTGAACACATGGTTATTGATCTGGACCCATGTGTTCTTGCCCAGGAGTCAGGTTATTAGGATGTAGAACTTTGGAGGTGGGACTTTGCAGACCTAAGATTCAGAGCTCTAAGAAGTGCAGCCCAGCTGCTACTGGTGTCTCTAGGGGTGAGGCTGACACTGGTGGTGTGAGAAGAAGCTAGAAGCTAGAACCACTGTCATCAATGGGATGATGAATCATCGCCAAGGTGACGCTTCCAGAGCAGTGAGCAAACAAGAAGTCTCTTCCCTCTCCCTCAGTCTCCTGCTCCCATTCTGAGCCCCTCACTGGCAAAAGCTGAAAGAGAGGAAGATGGCAAAAGGGAAATGTGATTTGCAGAATCCCAACCCATCCAAAAATGGAGTCTAGAAGGAGAAGGGGTCAAAGCTGACAGCTTATAGCTGAATAACCAGGACAAACTGCAAGAAGGATTACCTTCCCACTGGCCCCAGAAAGTGGCAAGAAGGTTTCTCTCTGCCTGGGGATCTTGGTGAAAAACAATTTTAACATCTCCCAGTGAGAAATCACGGAGAGGGCAATGGCACCCCCCTCCAGCACTCTTGCCTGGAAACTCCCATGGACAGAGGAGCCTGGAGGGCTGCAGTCCACAGGGTCACTGAGTCGGGCACAACTGAGCGACTTCGCTTTCACTTTTCACTTTCATACATTGGAGAAGGAAATGGCAACCCACTCCAGTGTTCTTGCCTGGAGAATCCCAGGGATGGCAGAGCCCAATGGGCTGCCATCTGTGGGGTTGCACAGAGTCAGACACAACTGAAGCGACTTAGCAGCAGCAGCAGTGAGAAATCAAAACACTAACTTTGCACACAACATAGATACAGAGTCTGAATTTATACCATCCAAATGATTCAAATGGAAATCTCAACAAATAACAACAAAAATCTCCGGCAATCACTTGTGAAACCCCTGTGGTTCCCAGCAGAAGCAGATGCAAAAACCCTCTGTAGGGACCCTGCTGTAACTCAGGGCACATGGGCTTCCCACAGAAAGAAAGAAATCCACACTAAAAATGAGCTCATTACCCAAAATTAAAAAACAGAAGAGGAAACAGTTCACCATACGGTTCACGGGATTCTACAACCACAAAAACAGAAGAAAAAATGAAAGAAAACAGAAGCAGATGGCCATGGGCTTGGGAGGCTAGAAAAATCTCGAAAAAATTACAAGCACATCTGTTTAAAAGAATAACAGAAAGATCAAAGGAAACAATCACAATGAAAGAACAAGAAAACATTGGGGGCAGGGAGAGGCACATTTCTCCAACAGTTAAAACAGGACATCTAGAGGAGAAAAATACATCCATTGAAATAAAACACTCAGTAGTCAGGTTAAATAGCAGATTAGAAAAGGAAATGAGAATTAGCCAACTGAAAGTTCAAGAGCTAAACAAATTATCCAGAGTGTGGCACAGAGAGACAAAATGTATTTTTTTCCTTATTTAATTTTATTGTTTTTAAGCATTTTTACTGGAGAAGTGTTAGCTTGCAATGATGTATTGGTTTCAGGTGTACAGCAAAGTGAACCAGTTGACAGAGATATTTCTTAAAGAGAGTTTCTAGTTAAACACAACATTTTTGACATAAGCATTTATCACCCTCCTTCCTGAAGATTCCCCTAAAGTAATAGTGGTAAAAAAAGAAGGCAGAAATCCAAAGGACAGATGGAATAAGAGAGGGGTGCAGTAATAAAATGTTAGCAGTTAACAGTCCAGAGAAAGCCAAAATCTAAGCTAACAATGGCAAAATCCTAAGCAGGCAAATTCATGCTGCAAAGATCTGGTACCTCTGAGAGCAGGTGGGCATGCAGAACCTAACAGAACTGGCTGAGAGTTCAGTTAGAACCTAACAGAACTGGCTGCAGGACCAAAGGTTGGGAGCAGTTCCTCTCTCATTCCCTAGCAGAAAACTCTGTGGAGAAATTGAACTAAACAGACTCTGCACTCAGCAAAACCCAGCTCCACCTTGGACAAGGATCATGCTAAAAACTGAGAAAGCCAGCCAAGTTCTGGAAACTATAAGATGAACCCGGGCCCCTTCCAGCATCTGGGTTTGAAAATATTGTTAGAAAATGTCTACCCTTCGTACCGGCAAGTGCCAGATATCCCCTTTAGGAAACCAAGCAGCTCCAAAGAAAACATCTACTATTTTTTATATAAAATGCTTTACTTCAAAACCTACTAATTTTTGGTTAGGTTCATATTATGAGTGAGAATTAAAAAGCTGATTAGAAGCTCTGCATACCAAAAAGAAAAGGGGAAAAAAGGAAGTAAAAAAGAACAGAAAAGAAAAGAGAAAAGAGGCTCTGAGGAGACAGAAACAATACTTATAATCAGAAGAAACAGAAGCAAGAAAAAAAGAAATTATATCTTCAGAGTTATAAGACAGCACATACATTAAACAAGAACAGGAGATAATTTTAAAAAGGAACAACTGAAGCACAAAAATCATCTCTTGGAAAATAAAAATATGATAGTAGAAAGAAAAATTTGCATGATGAGGTTGAAAGATAACAGAAGGAAGGTGAGTGCTAACCAAGAGGGCATAAATAAGAGCTAATTCCTTTTCTGTAGTAAAAAAAAATCAGATGATATCCAAATCTGAAAAATCAGTAACAGCATCAGCATATTGTAGTAATGAGTAATTAAGTGTTAGTTGCTCAGTTGTGTCCATCTCTTTGAGGTCCCCACTGACTGTAGACTCCTCGGCCCATAGAGTTCTCCAGGCAAGAACACTGAAGTGGGTTGCCATTTCCTACTCCAGGGGATCCTCCCTACCCAGGGATGGAACCTGTGTCTCTTGCATCTCCTGCACTGGCAGGCAGATTCTTTACCATTAGCACCACCTGGGAAGCCTCAAAGTGAAAGTGTTCGTTGTTCAGTCATATCTGAGTCTTTGTGACCTCATGGAGTGTAGCCTGCCAGGTTCTTCTGTCCATGGAATTCTCCAGGCAAGAACACCAGAGTGGGTAGCCCTTCCCTTCTGCAAGGTATCTCCCGAACCCAGGGATCGAACCTGGGTCTCATGCATTGCAGGCATATTCTTTACTATCTGAACTACCCAGGGGCCCAGAGGGCAATATCAGAAGAAACTAGCAAAAGAGTTGAAAACGGTTGTGTCTGGGAGTTGGAATCTAGTATGAGGCAGGGGCTACTCTATCTGGTCATCATCAAGCCATCACGCCACAACCTCCCCAACGGGGAGACCAGAGGGAACTCAGGATGAAAACAGGATGCCCAGCAGCTAGCAGTCACCACCTGCAGCCACCCCAAAAGGTGCACCCTGCGGAGACTCAGGATGAGAAAATAGGATACTGACCCCAGGTAACTGAGATGTAGATCAAAGGAATGATTGCAGTGAGCCCAGACTCTGGCATTTTCCCGTACATAGAAAAGCACTAAATAGCTAAACTAGAGATGCGTGATTTTCTTTAGCAGTAATCCTTTGACATTCCAACTTCCTGACCTTTGCTGCAAAAACTCCTGCCTATCCTGCCCCCGCCCCTTGCCTCTTCCAGAGCAGTGCCTCAGAGCTGTCTGAGATGCTGTGCCTCAGTCTTAGATCCTCAGCTGTGTCTGCCAAATAAAACACAATTCTCAACTGTCGGGTTGTGTTCCTTTTCAGCTCGACAAGCTGTGTTACTCCGGGGGCTTTTCACTTTGCTGACCCCTGGTTTCTCCAGGTGACAGTCTCGCCTGCTCTCTTGTACTACTGAATTCTAATACCTAGCTCACAGGCACTCTAACACCCCAAACACGCTCAGGGAACTTAACTCTGTGCAACAAGAATTTCCTTCTCTTGGATATCTGTGTCCCCAGCACCATGGGATTTCCTGGGTTCTGTCCCAGCCCCCCAGTCTCCCCTTTCACATGCCCAGATTCCCAGAGTTCTGCCTTCACGTCCTTCCTGTTCATCCTCTTATCTTTACCATCTCTAATCACCACTTCGGTTTAGATCCCCCCAACCAGCAGAGTGAATGGGGTTTTGACTAGTAGATAAATGAAAAGGAATAATAAAGCGCAAGAAAGAGAGAGAAGCAAAGTCTTCAAACGTTCAGAGATGCAGTGAAAGCTCTCTGATCTTCTCAAGCCACTCCACTGTACTTATCTCTCTCTTTTTTTTTTTCTTCTGAATATAGTGGCTAGAAGTCAACCCAGAAAATATGTAAAATAAAAACACATGAATAATTACCGAGAACACCAAACTGAGACTCCAAGTCTAGAATCCGATAATTCCTTGCAAAATGTTCCTAACAGATATTCCTTTGAGATTCAGAAGCTCAAACGAAACGTGACATTGAAAGCACCTCTCACTTAAAGCACTGCGTATGAGTTGTCTCCATAGGGAGGGATGAAGAGGATTCAAGTGACAGCCCAGATCAAGGTAGACTGGTCTGCAGGAAAACCAGGAAGTCAGGAAAAAAGGAGGGGAAGGGAGCTGAAATTTCAGGAAGAAGTATTCTTCATTAAAAAGTCCAGAAATCAAATCCAGTTTGCCTTGCTATGTATCATTCTAAAACTTGCAACAACATGTATGTCCACAGGTGCTGTGGGCTGTGATCAGAAATTTTCAAATAGCCAGCATAAAAAAGATTTCCTTCAAACATGGGTTTCAAAACTTCCCTGGTGGTCCAATAGACTTCCCAGGTGGCTCAGTTGTAAAGAATCTGCCTGCCAATGCAGGAGACGCAGGAGATGAGGTTTTGATCCCTGGGTCAAGAAGATCCCCTGGTGGAGGAAATGGCAACCCACTCCAGTATTCTTGCCTGGGGAAATCCCATGGACAGAGGTGCCTGGCGGGCTACAGTCCATCAGGATTCAAGGAGTCAGACAGGACTGAGCCACAACTAGGAACTGGTGGTCCGGTGGTTAAGAATTCGCCTTGTAATGCAAAGTTTGTGGGTTTGATCCCTGTAAGATCCACATGCTGTGGTCCGTGTGCCACAGTGAAAGATCCCGCATGATACAAACAAAATCCCACATGCTGCAGTTAGGAGCCAACGCAACCAAATAAATAAATATTTAAACAAAACCCCCATGCGGTTTCTTCCTGCTAGAAATAGAATAGTCAGTGTACCTACTCTTACAGCAGGATAGGACGAGGGAAATAAAGAAAGAAAAAAAAGTGAATATTCAAGAAAGCAACACATGCTGTGATGCTTTAAAATAAAGCAAAAATATTGACTCTGTGTATTAATCAAGGAGGAACAGCCGCATGCAATTTCCCAAATAAGAAGTAGTTATGGTTACTGCACCTTGGGAAGCAGGAGTGGAGGGAAGTGTGACTTTAAATCACTGCAATTTAAGCAAAACAGCCGCTTAATAAAGTGTCAGCAGCTCCCTCACCGTTTAAAAACAGACGGGCTTTGCTACTCAGGAAGAAAGAATTTTTCGATGTGCTGAGACTTGGACAATCTGTCATTGCCCTTTACTGAATCATGAAAACTCTGCAAAGCAGAATAATGATGTGACTTCCATTTCACTTCAGAAACTTGAGGGCTTCCCTAGTAGCTCTGTTGGTAAAGAATCTGCCTGCAATGCAGAAGACTGGGGTTCGATCCCTGGGTCGGGAAGATCCCCTGGAAAAGGAAATGACAACCCTCTCCAGTACTCTTGCCTGGAGAATTCCATGGACAATGGAGCCTGACGGGCTACAGTCCACGGGATCGCAAAGAGTCAGACATGACTGTGTGACTCGCTTTCACTTTCAGAAATCTTGGTGCTGTATGTTACATGCGGTCAAAAACCATCATCTTTTTCACATGATAATACAGAGAACAGACAGTTATATATTTGCAAACTTTGAATATGATTTCAGCCAAAATATCTTTACCATCCTTTTATCTTTTTTATAAAAAGCACAATCTCAAGATTTTATTGTCTTTGGGAGGAAATAAGATGCGAAGCTGAGAACTGGATCACTTGATTCTATCATTCTCATCTCTTCCCAGTTCAAAACGCTTGCCTCTCTCAGTAGCCAGCATTCTCTGAGATCTGCAGCTGGGCTCAAAGCATTCAGGTCTCAGCACAATCTTCCTGGTAATTGCAGCCCTTGTCTGGAAAACTGCCTTAGTCTGTCGGCCTAGACACGCCGCCTCTTGCCATCACACTGCTTTCCCTGGGCATACGAGAAGCCTCGCCCTGCCTGCTGTGTGGCTCTGGCGCTTGCCACACTTCTTACAGAGAGTCTGACGGGTTTCAGGAATGTACACTATGCTTGAGTAAGCACTACTGGTATGGCTTTTTATCTTTTTTCTGATCAAGTATCCAGGATGCTAATAAAATGGCTAATATTTCAAGTTCAGATCTGTGAAATCTGTGTGTGTGTGCTTGTGTGTATATCAGCGAAGAAGGGTATACATTTCCTTTCTGTCACAGATATGCTGGGCATCTCCTTCGAGGATGGCCAGAATTTTTCCAGTTTTGGCACTGAGACATGCCAGTTTGCTGAGAAATTCCTCAATTTTAGGCAAACCAAGACAGTTAGTTACTCCAGACACAGGAGGCTCTGTCTTAATACTTTCAGATGCTACTCTGAATTGTTACAGAGCCTTTTTTTCCTTCTATTTTCCCAACTTTATTGAAATGCAATTGACATAAAACATTGTGTAAGTTTCAGGTGTGTAATGTCTTGATTTGATACAACGTGATACAGTATCACATTGATACCCAATGTGATCACTATTGTGGCATCAGCTAATACCTCCGTCATGTCACATAACTGCCATTTCTTTTTTCCTGTGATGAGAACTTTTAAGATCTACTGTCTCAGTAAGTTTCAAGTATGTGGTAGGGTACTGACATCCATAAACACAAGGCAGTACATGAGATCCTCAGAGCTTATTCATCTTCTAAGCAGAAATTTGCACTTTTTGACCAACATTTCGCCATTTATCTCATCCCCCAGCCTCCAGTAGCCACCATTCAATTCTGTTTTCATGAGTTCAGCATTTTTATATTCCACACATAAGTGAAATCATACAGTAGTTGTCCTTCTCTGTCTGGTTTATTTCACCTAATAAACCTATATCCTCTAGTATATACTATATATATTTTATCCTCTAGGACCATCCATATTGCTCTCAAAATTAAAACTAGAACTGCCATATGATCCAGCAATCCCACTTCTGGGTATATGTCCAAAGGAAGTGAAAATATCATATTGAAGTCTCTGTACTCCCATCTTTATCATTTGATGTGATCATAGAAAAGAGATTTTTTTCCTTGCTGGAAGGCCCTGGCACTGTAAGGAAGCTGTGAGAACCTATTTATCCCCAATCCTAACATAAGCACCTTGGCATCTGCCTTGGTTTCTATTTGGAGCCAGAAACCAAATCACTGGAGATGGAATGTATAATTCCTAAAAGCTGTCCTGCAAAGAAACCTAGGTGTTTCATAAGACATCCAAGGGGCCTTTCGTCACTAGCTTTGCAGGATATTTAAGAAGAGTGACTATAATGTTCCTCCAAAAAGGTGGAAGCACACTTGGCCAGCTTGGGAGACCTAGGTTTTTAACCTGGTGCTGTTCTGACTAACTGCATAAACTTGAGTAAGTTGCTTCACCTACACAGTTGACTAGCCAACGGGTTGACCAGCCAGCTGGTGGGTTGGGCTGGGGGTTCTCTTCCCAGATGTCTGGTTTTCATTGTCATATCTTCCTAGCTACATGCTAAGAACCCTGTCCAACTCTAATGGGCTCCACATGCTCGTGTGTTCCAGAGACTGGGCAACTTCAGACAATAATATAGACCTTCTATTGGGCATGCTTCTTCAGGCTACCCATAACTTTCCATACGGATGATAAGGTTAGGGAACAACAGCTTTCCAGAAAGTTTTACTCCCTAAAAATCACAATTAACATTTCTCCCCAAATTCTGAGACCGGTTAGAATTTCTACCACATGGAAGGGCTTCCCTGGTGACTCAGTGGTAAAGAATCCACCTGCCAATGCAGGAGACTTGGATTCAGTCCCTGGCAAGGGAAGATCCCCTGGCAAAGGAGATGGCTACCCACTTCAGCATCTTGCTTGGAAAATCCCATGTACAGAGGAGTCTTGCAGGCTGAGGTCGCAAAAGAGTTGGACACGACTCAGTGACTTTAAACAACAATAACAACAGCCACATGGAAGCCAGGTACTAAATGACACTACACTTTGTGTTTCATTACTAGTTAAAAGAGAACAATAAGCATCATTTAATCAAACCAATAGAAAGAACAGCTTTAAGTGATAGAAGAACTGTGTGGGAGTGTTAACTTGTCATCTTTAAATAGATCAGACATAGTTTTGTCATAAGCCTGTACACTTCTTCCCATTACAATCTGATTCTCATTTTGGGGTTAAGAGCCCCATCATGGCATTTTATGTAAAAAGTAAGTTCACACCAACATAGAAATAAGAAGATAATAAGACAACATTATTTCCATTGCAGTTCATCATCAAAGTTGCAGATCCCAAAGCAGCAAAACTTTGTTCCGGACTTGCAAAAGACAGAACAAAGCTTTCAGAGCTTTGCGACTCTGGAAGGTGCTGTCAGCAAGCCCTCAAGTTTCTATGTTCACACCTTTTGTATTAAAGGAGGAATAGGTCAGTAAAAATTAATTAAAAGAGTTACTTAAGCAGAAAAGAGAAATTTGCTGAGCAATTTCCCACTTCTTGGTGAAAACCTTATATCCCAGGCCACAGTCTCTCTTGAGCTTGTGGCTTTATTTCTGATTTAACAGTGGGGTATCTCTCAGCTTCCACATCCCATCTGCATCCATTTTCACAATGACTGAACAAATGCAATTAGCTTGCAGTGAGCCAAGTAATGGTTTTCTTAAAGGATTGGGAACACTTTCTTAGACTCTAATATGCACGGGTGTCTGCCGCGGCTCCTTGCAGCCGTGCTCCCGTTCTTAGCAACCACATGTTTTTCCTAGTGCACCGAGGCAAAAGTTTTGCTGCAAGAAGACAACGCCAAGGGATTGAAGAGCCAGCTGAGGGTGTGGATGGGAAGCTGCGAGGCCTTGCTGCTTTGTCTAGCTGGTGAACTCTGCTGCTGCTGTTGCTAAATTACTTCAGTCGTGTCCGACTCTGTGCGACTCCATAGACGGCAGCCCACCAGGTTCCCCCGTCCCTGGGATTCTCCAGACAAGAACACTGGAGTGGGTTGCCATTTCCTTCTCCTGGTGAACTCTACCCGGAAGGAAAGGAAACTGACATTCACGGCACACGTACTGAATCCTGGGCGTTGCCCTTAGGCTTTACGTGCAGTATGCCTGTTGTCTAGAATGTCTGTCCCATCAGACAAGACACTTCGCCTGCCTTGCCTGCCACTGTGTCCCCCATACCCATGGAAGGCACTCAAAGAATATTTGTCGGGGGCAGCAACCTGAACACCCCTGGGATTCATCTCCATCCTTAGATTTGGGAGAATCTAAGGCATGTTCTCACTGTCCATGGTCCAGGGAACCAGTGAGCCTCTCAGGACTCATCACTCCTGGGAATCCTCTGAAAGCTCAACAGCAGTAGCTCTAAGACGTTCAGAGTTGAAAGAGCTTGGAAACATTTTCATGGATACCTTTGACTCACTGTTCAGTGCAGAGGCCATCATGGATAAAAAATATTTGAATGAAACAATCTAATCTTGAAAGGGGCCCTTCATCTTCCCTGATTAAATTAGCCAACACTATTTCATAAAGTTACTGGCCATTCAGTATTCCTCAGCTCTATTTCTTCACTATGTGTCTTCAGAAATAAGTATTTGATAGTCTGCTGTGAGTGCGTCACACATTCTACTAGGGACAGTGGATTTTGCAAACTGAAACAGATGTATCTGCAGTAGACCAACAGACCAGCATGAAGACTCCTGGATGCATGTACATGTATGGCTAAGTCCCTTCTGTGTTCACCTGAAACCATCACAACATTGTTAATCGGCTGTACCCAATGCAAAATGATTTTGGTGTTAAAAAATAAAAGCAAAATAAAAGACTCCTTCCTACATCCCAGTCTCTTGGTAACTGCATTTCATCAAATCTAAGACGTGTCAAATGTCAGAAACATCTTGATTTCGGAGATGGCCTGATGTGAAATATGATATTTTTACTCTCCCTGCACTTAGTTCTGCTCTGTTCTTTCTCCTATCGCACACATAGGAACAAAAAAATCTGAAAGTGCCTGACAGTTTGGGGCAGAACCAGGGCTCTTCTCACTGGAACGGATGTTGAAGTAAACAGACTAACCACTGAACTCTATTCCGAGCCTCAGTGTCCTTCTAGTACCACGATCTATTAATACAATATCACTTTCATTTGATTACACATTTTGCACACACAAAAAAATTTAACCAAAGTGGGAATTGACAGTAAAAATACATTTTAAAAATTTATTTGCTTAGTTAGGCTGTAGCGGGTCTTTGCTGGGCACCCGGGCTTTCCCCTGCTGTGGGGAGCGGGGGCTGCTCTCTAGCTGCGGTGTGCGGCCTTCTCACCACCATGACTTCTCTTACTGCGGAGCACAGACTCTAGGGAACTCAGGCTTCGGCAGTTGTGGCACATGGGCTTAGCTGCCCCCTAGCATGCAGGATCTCCCTAGGCCAGGGGTACAACCTGTGTCCCCTGCATTCACAGGTAGATGCTTAACCACTGGACCACCAGGGAAGTCCAGTAAAAATACATTTTTAGTGCCAAAGTAAAGTGATAAATTGGGGATAAAACTAGATTTTTATGCTTTTATACTCTTTGGTAGATCCATATTTAAATTTGATTACTGCTGACTTTAAAAGGATTTTATTTTTTTAATAATTAGTGCAAAACTATTTGGCAGGCTAAATTCTTCCTGTTTCAAATACTTTATTCTCAGTAGAAATTTTCAGCTAGCTTATACAACAGGCATATTCTGAGTCTTCTTTCAGAAACTGACACCGATATTGTGTATTTTTGTAGCCCAAAGGAACTTGTCCAAACAGCTTATTTTTAAAGAAAGAAATGAACAGCAATTTTTCTTCAAATCATTTCTACCTTTTCAATTCTTTGTGCGGGAGGTGGGGGGCACGTTCCATTATTAAGTGAATTTTTCCATACAAATAATCAAGACTTCCTCATCATAATGATTTCTAATACTGAATCTTGAAGAACATTTAGTACATGGAAACTTGTTCAGCAAAGTAACTGTGCTGGGGGTGGTTTAGTCACTAAGTTGTATCCAACTCTTTTCGACCCCATGGACTGCAGCCCTCCAGGCTCCTCTGTCTATGGGCTTTCCCTGGCAAGATTACTGGAGCTGATTGCCTTTTCTTCTCCAGATGATCTTCCCAACCCAGGGGTTGAACCCAAAGTAATCATAGTTTTCTGGAAGTGTTCCCTTTTGTAAATTTATCACAGCAAAAGCACTCAGAAAAACAAAAGGCATAAATGTGAAGCCCATGAACCATCAGCCTCCCAAAGTGGAAGGACTGATGCTGGGTTTCATAGCACCTGGCATATAACAGGCTTTTAATAAATAAACATTTATTTTTTGAATGAATGGGTGGATAGAAGGATGGGTGAATGGATGGATGGCATTGCCAGGTAAGATGAAAGTATAATAAGGAAAAGATAACAGTTCCAGGGCTGTAGAGCATTAAAGAATAGCTATAAGAACCCAGTGAGGGAATCCACTGGCTTAACAGAATGTCAAGTTAGCATTATCTGAGATCAAGTTAGCTAAGATGGAGGTTGTTCTTGATTTCCAGAATGAATCATGGATTTATTCTAATCTGTAGAGCTAGAAAGATTGCTCATGTTCATACAGAGCAGGAAGGCAACTCCAACAGAAAGTGGCTGTTGTTGAGTCGCTAAGTCATGTCCGACTCTTTGCGACTCCATGGACTGCAGTGTACCAGGCCTCCCTGCAGAACATGGACAGGCTTTCTATACTGGGATATTTTAAAAGCTTCACTACCCAGTTGTAGTTACTACAGCTCTGTTGGTTTTCCATTGTGGGCTCTGCACTTAGTCTCTCAGGAATGTCCAACTCTTTGCAACTCCATGGACTGTACCCTGTGAGGCTCCTCTGTCCATGGGGAGTCTCCAGGCAAGAATACTGGAGTGGGTTGTGGAGTGGGTTGCTATGCCCTTCTCCAGGGGATCTTCCCAATGCAGGAATTGAACCAGGGTCTCCTGGATTGCAGGCGGATTCTTTCCCAGCTGAGCTACCAGGGAAGGACTCTGCAAGACCCAAATAAAGTTCATACAGACCATTTAGAAAATTAGATGAGTTTATGAATCCCTTCTCCTCCCGTCCATAGGCGGATTGCAACAGAGGCAGTTGCCAAATCCTGGAGTTCTCAGTCCGTGTCCAGAGCTGGTTTTCCTAAAACATAATGCTTTCCTGAGTCTCTAGCAAGAAGCCCAAGGGTTTGACTGATGGACTCAAGTCCTGAAAATAACTGAGGAAAGGAAAGGTAAGTGAAGTCGCTCAGTAGTGTCGGACTCTTTGTGACCCCATGGACTGTAGCTACCAGGCTCCTCCGTCCGTGGGATTTTTCAGGCAAGGGTATTGGAGTGGGTTGCCATTTCCTTCTCCAGGGAATCTTCCCAACCCAGGGATCGAACCCAGGTCTCCCACATTGCAGGCAGACGCTTTACCGTCTGAGCCACCAGGGAAGCAAATAACTGAAAATAACTGATATCAGAAAATAACACTTTCAGGAAATAACTGATACGGTGGGAACAGAAAAGTCCTTTGACTCGACGCTTGTCATTTGCCTTGTCACGTGCCTGACTCAAAGCGAGAGGGCAGAGTCTGATGCTGAACATTCCGCCAGCCAGTGCGGACCCCACCCCACCCCAGGGAGGGTGGGAGGAGGAGGCGCCCGGGAACCACCTGGCTTTGACTAATTCTAAGCCACAAGGCTCAGCGGCAGCAGAACTGCTGAGCTGGGTTTTACTTTGCCTCAGGTGTCGCTGGCAGGGTTGTCAGCTGAGTGGGAATTGCTGCTGAATCTTTATTCCTGGCAATGAGGCAAGAAATCGCAAAGGCACAGCGGGATCTTCGGATCACAGGTTGGGTTTGCCAGGCTTAGGGTTGGGAAAGGAGACAGTTGTCTTTTAATGCACTAACTCAACAGTCAGGCTGGAAGTCAAGATCTCTAAAATCAAAGAGGGAATCCCATATTGTGTCTGTTTCCAGTTCCTAGATGAGGCGGTTCTTTCAAGAGAAATAGCAATGTTCTTTTAGGTGACCAAATGAAGCAACTAAGTCCTCCTCTCCCTGAAAAAAAGTAAAAATCATTCAATTTACATAATTTAAGTACAAATTCTCTCTTCTTTTTATAGCCTGTCTATAAACTTGAGACCTTGTCTTCCCCATCTTTTATTGTCCATAGTACAATTTACCGCGCCACAAACACGGTAAGGAGTGAATAAATATTTTTGGAATAAGTGACAGAAGACAAACCCAGCATAACTTAACTCTCCATCAAACAGAAATGTAGGCATAAAAAGAGGCATAAAAAAGACACACAGAATAAAAACTTTGCAGCTAGTATCAGTTCAGTTCAGTTCAGTTCAGTCGCTCAGTTGTGTCCGACTCTTTGCGACCCCATGAATCGCAGCACGCCAGGCCTCCCTGTTCATCACCATCTCTCAGAGTTCACTCAGACTCATGTCCATCGAGTCCGTGATGCCATCCAGCCATCTCATCCTCGGTCGTCCCCTTCACCCATCTCTTAAACCTGGATGGTGGACTTTGCAGGGCTCTCGTGATCTGGTGAGGACGTGAGTCAGATTACATCATTCCTCTGCCCCAAGACCTCCCTCCAATGACTTCCCGTTTCGTGCCAGGTAAAAGCCAAAGTCCGGACAGGAGCAGTCTTCCCACTCTGCCCTCAACCTGGACTTTCTGGGGGAGAAAGGCTAAGGCAGATCCTATATATCCTAGTGATTTCTTTCAGCTATTTTCTACGTTCGACCTAGAAGGTAAGCTTGGTGAGGTCATAGACTTTGTCCACAACATTTTGAATGGTGCCCAGAACTCAATAACTATTTGCTGAATGAATGAGTGAGTGTCCAGCACTTAGGAGCAGCCCACTAGCTGGACATGTTCACCATGAGTCAGCCCTTAGCGGATCATTGAATCTGCAGATGTGAAACCCAAGCACACGGAGAGCCAACTGTCTTCTTTGCACTGGACCATTTTACACAAGGCACTAGAGCATCCAGGAATGCCAGTGTCCTCGGGGCTCCTGAAACCACCTCCTCTACCCCCTCCTACCTGCCATGGATACCGAGGAACTACTGTGTTCTTATCATCTAGGCTCTCAGGAGGAACTAAGCTAGGTACTGTGTGCTTCATGTTAGACACAAAACTCAGTCTTCGAAGAACAAAATCGTAAACATTTACAGTGAGTTTTTTTTAAATTAACATCTTCTTTCTTTACTTTTGCTTGCCCTGGGTCTTCACTGCTGTGCTTGGGTTTTCTCTAGTTGCAGCGAGGGGGAGCTACTCTCTAGTTCTGGTGGGCAGGCTTCTCATTGCAGTGGCATCCCTTGTTGCAGAGGACAGGCTCTAGGCATTCGGATTCCAGGAGTTGCAATCTGTGGGCTCAATGGTTGTGACACAGGGACTAGTTGCTCCGCAGCATGTGGAATCTCCCCAGACTGGGGATCGAACCTGTGTCCCTTGCCTTGGCAGGCAGTTTCCTATCCACTGTACCACCAGGGAAGTCTGTGAAATGTTTTTATATAAATTATTAGGACCACAGAAACTGATAAAATGAGAAGGAGACACAAACCACAGAGTAAAGAGTAGCTACAAGAAGAACCTTAAAAGGTAGAAAGATGTCAGGATATGCACTGGAAAGAGCTAACATACAAGAAAATGGAGTCAAGGAGGCAGAGAAGGAAGAGCTTCAGAGAAAGAAGAGAGAGACAGGGACCATTAATTACACGTTTTTGCAAAGCCATTTGCAATTTCAAAACTTTGACATACAAATTTGAGCACATAAAAAGTTCTGTTTTCTTCCCTTGCAGATATTTTCCTCAGCACATTGCATGACAAGTGCATTGATGCCATTCAGTGGTTCCTAAGAGGCAAACTTTCTCAGGCATTCAGATATCAAACATTTTCTAGAGTTGCTAATATAAAAAATAACTTCATGATTGCACATCTGGAAAACCCAAATGAATCAAAAGGAAAGCTACCATGATAAAAAAAAAGATTTAGAAAGGTGGTGATTTTTTTTTAACAAATAAATAAATACCCAGTATGTAAAATAATCAAAAAACTAGGAAGATATAAAAGGTCACACTTAACGATAGTGAAAAAGAGAAGACATACATCTTTCAGGCATAAATCTTACAAAGAAGTATCTGAAACACACAAGAGGAAAACAGCAAAACACTCTTGAAAAGACACAAAAATAGAGAAACAAACGGGAAGACACTCTACATTCTTGGGCTGGAAGATTTACCATCAAAAAAGTATGAGTTCTCAACAAGCCCATGGATGAATTTAACGTGATCTGAATTGTAAAATGTATTATGTTTTTCCCCTCTGGATCAGAGCAATTGATTATAGAGATCATCTGTGATAACAAACAAGCAAGCATAACACCCTCAAAAAATCACAGGAATGAGTGAGAAAGGACGGTGGACTTATCAGATATTAAAACTCACTATAAAGCTTCTAAAATCTGAAAGGTTTGCATAGGTGCTTGAATAAATAAATGTTTGTCTGCTGTTGTTCAGCTGCCAAGTCATATCTGACTCCTTGCAGCACCATGGACTGCAGCACGCCGGGTTTCCTTGACTTTCACTACCTCCTGAACTTTGCTCAGATTCATTTCCAATGAGTCAGTGATGCTATCTAACCATCTCATCTTCTGCCACCCTCTTCTCCTTTTTCCCTCAATCATTCTTAGCATCAGGGTCAGCTCTTCAAATCAGGTGGCCAAAGTATTGGATCTTCAGCTTCAGCACCAGTCTTTCCAAAGAATAAGTACTGAATAGACAGAGAAGCCTGGCACGCTACAGTCCATGGGGTGGCAGGGTTGGACATGATTGAGCATGCATGCACACACACATTTTTGCATGTCTAGAGCAGAAATAAATGAACTGAGTTTGAATATTTTTTGCTATCTGGAAAGCTACACTATCAAAGGTAAGCTGCTGCTGCTGCTGCTGCTGCTAAGTCGCCTCAGTCATGTCCAACTATGTGCGACCCCACAGACAGCAGCCCACCAGGCTCCCCCATCCCTGGGATTCTCCACGCAAGAACACTGGAGTGGGTTGCCATTTCCTTCTCCAATGCATGAAAGTGAAAAGTGAAAGTGAAGTCGCTCAGTCGTGCTCGACTCTTCGCAACCCCATGGACTGCAGCCTACCAGGCTCCTCCGTCCACGGGATTTTCCAGGGAAGAGTACTGGAGTGGGGTGCCATTGCCTTCTCCTAGGATCTACCAAAAATGTAAGCTTAGGATCCAAGTGAAAACAACCCAAATGTCCATCATCTGGTGGACAGATGCATGAACTGTGGCACACCATGTTGTTGTTCAGTCACTCAGCCACCGTCTGACTCTTTGCCACCCCATGGGCTGCAGCACAGAGGCTTCCCTGTCCTTCCCCATCTCCTGGAGCTTGCTCAAACTCACGTCCATTGAGTCGGTGATGCCATCCAGCCATCTCATCCTCTGTTGTCCCCTTCTCCTCCTGCCTTCAATCTCTCCCAGCATCAGGGTCTTTTCCAATGAGTCAGCTCTTCACATCAGGTGGGCAACGTACTGGAGCATCAGCTTCAGCATCAGTCCCTCCAGTGAATATTCAGGATTGATTTCCTTTAGAATTGACTGGTTTAATCTCCTTGCAGTCCAGGGGATCCTCAAGAATCTTCTCCAACACCACAGTTCAAAAACATCAATTCTCTGGTGCTCAGTTTTCTTTATGGTCCAACTCTCCCATCCATACGTGACTACTGGAAAAGCCATATCTTTGATTAGATGGATCTTTGTTGGCAAAGTAATGACTCTGCTTTTTAATATTCTGTCTAGGTTTGTCATAGCTTTTCTTCCAAGGAGCAAGTGTCTTTTAATTTCATGGCTGCAGTCACCATCTGCAGTGATTTTGGAGCCCAAGAAAATAAAGTGTGTCACTGTTTCCATTGTTTCCCCATCTATTTGCCATGAAGTAATGGGATCAGACGGAGAAGGCAATGGCATCCCACTCCAGTACTCTTGCCTGGAAACTTCCATGGACGGAGGAGCCTGGTAGGCTGCAGTCCATGGGGTCGCTGAGTCGGACATGACTGAGCGACTTCACTTTCACTGTTCACTTTCATGCATTGGAGAAGGGGATGGCAACCCACTCCAGTGTTCTTGCCTGGAGAATCCCAGGGATGGTGGAGCCCAGTGGGCTGCCATCTGTGGGGTCACACAGAGTCGGACACGACTGAAGCAACTTAGCAGCAGCAGCAGCAGCAATGGGATCAGATGCCATGATCTTAATTTTTTTAATGTTGAGTTGTAAGCCAGATTTTTCACTCTCCTCTTTCACCTTCATCAAGAGGCTTTCTGCCATAAGGGTGGTGTCATCTGCATATCTGAGATACACCCGTAGAATGGTCAAGTCCTTAAATTCATAATAATACTAAAAAGAAAAAAATCTTGGTTATCTTTGGGAAATGTCTGGGAAGCAACTAATTATTATTAATATTAAAATCAGGAGGTAAAAAGAAAAAATACAAGGCTTTACCCTGCCTTTTCTAAATGAACTGTCTCTGAAGATAATTAAATAGGTAATGAGGGAAATTTTCTTTATAGAAATAATTCAACAAATAAATGAAGACTAAAGAGAGACCATCACCATTTTGCAATCTCTAATGAATTAATGTATTTGGTCAGTCATGGATTGTTCCTACAGCCCACCAGTGATTTTTATTAAGAGTTCTAAAGTGAAACAAAGCAAAGGAGGACATGCTCATCCACAGTGCTCAGCACCATGGAGAGAGCCAAGCGATCTTTGTGTACCTCTCTTGGAAGGAAGGGGGCTTCCCTCGTAGCTCAGCTGGTAAAGAATCCACCTGCAATGCAGGAGACCTGGGTTCCATCCCTGGGTTGGGAAGATCCCCTGGAGGAGTGCATAGCAGCCCACTCCAGTATTCTTGCCTGGAGAATCCCCATGGACAGAAGAGCCTGGCGGGCTACAGTCCATGGCGTCGCAAAGAGTCAGACACAACTGAGAGACTGAAGCACAGTTGGAAGGAAGCTCACCCCAGCACCCAAGGAGCAGCCTTGCCAAATAAACCAAATTCAAATCTGATCATTCATCTACCTACCACTTCATAGGAAAAACAGCGGACAGAGGGACAGGATGAATATCACAAGGGAGAAAAATCAGCTAAATCCAGGCTGCTGAAGACCCTACAAAATGAAGACCCAGACATATCTGCCAGCAAGTGCAAGAAAAACCTGTGAATGAAGGCAGATGTAAGAGAGATGTCACCCGATGCCCTGCCAGGACAGTGTTTGCATCCTGATTCAAACAAACAGATGGAGGAAAACCACAGAAATGAACAAGCCAGTCAGGAAAAAGCAGCCCTGCTGGGTGTTTAATGCTATGAAGACATTCCTGTTACTTTAGTTGGGATGTTATGATACATAATGCATAACACACATATACTTGATCTGTTTTAAATAAAGTTGCCCTAAAACCAGCGTATAGAGCAGTCCACCCTGTATACCACCTGAAAGTCATCTCTAACTTGCCTTCCAGCACCGGAGCCCATGTCCCTCCAATCCACCGCAGCCTCCTTTTCACAAAACAGGAAGAGGCCAAGGTGCTCCCACGAGTGTCTCTACTTTCTGAGAACCGACCAGCCCCTGCCCCCCCAAGGCTAAAGTGCCTTCAGTCAGAAAGAAACACTGCTTCTTTTTATTCTCCAAAGAGGAGAGCAGTTTCTCCCTCCTCAACATCACACAACAGGAAAGTGAAGTCGCTCAGGCATGTCTGCCTCTCTGCGACGCCATGGACTGTAACCTACCATGTCCCTTTGTCCGTGGGATTTTCCAGGCAAGAATACGGGAGTGGGGTGCCATCTCCTTCTCCAATATCACACAAGGAGGCTGGGAGAACCCACTTGCCTTGCAAGAACCTCCCTCAGAACCTCAGAACTGGCTGCAGTCTAGGGGGTCCTGTTCTTACTAACTGTCCCCTGTGCAGAGCCTTCTGAACGTGTCTTGGTCTTTAAGCGTGGGTGGGAAGAAGTTCTGCAAACACCTTCAGTCCCGCCCTTGGGATCTGAGATTACTGGATACAGGACGTGTGGCCTGAGAGGGAAACGGGGAGACCACAGCAGTGGGGAGAATTCAGGGGGTACCCCAATCCTCTCCCCTCCCTCCATGACATGGAGAAGTAGGGGCTTTGTGATCCAGATGCCTCTGCAGTCATATTGAGTTGGCCAAAAAATTCATTCCTTTTTTTGTACCAGATTACAGATGGCTTGAAAGAACATTTTGGCCAACCCAGTACTTCCTGTTTTCACTTCTAATGCTGATCCTACATTTCCCACCATTCTGTATCCACAATGACACCATTTCTTCCAATCAGAGACTATGCTGCCCCCTTTCAAACGGGGAAGGAACACGCTTGCATCTCCAGCCATGCCCCCTGCCATGACCATGATCCCGTCCCATCCACCCAGCCTGCCTGAGGCCCCAAGGACTCAGAAAAACTTTTCCCCTTTCCCTGCCTTTCACCTTCTCCTTAGTTTTTCCACTCATCTCCTCAGTAGCATGGCCTCCTTGTGGAGAAAAGTGCTTTTTCAACAGGAATCTGTGCTAAAGATACAAGTGTTTAGCAGCCTTTAGTGCTTTCTGAGAATTATCTCCTCCAGAGGCTGCTGCAGTTGAGAGGAAGGTGCCAGAAGAAACCAGTGGTGAGAACTAAAATGACCTCACATGGGCACTTGCTTTCCAGTTCTACACAGCCTGGAGGCCAGCGGTGCTCTACCCAGGTTCTTCTGACCAGCCTGTAGCTGCACCCACCCCAAGCTGCTGAAAAATGTTGGCTGGTGTTATGGATTGAGTTGTGTCACCCCAAACATTTTTGTGTTGATGTTCTGGCCCCCAGCACCTCATACTGTGACTTTGTTGGAAATAGGGTCTGGATAGAGGTTCACTTCTGGAGAAGGCAATGGCACCCCACTCCAGTACTCTTGCCTGGGAAATCCCATGGACAGAGGAGCCTGGTAGGCTACAGTCCATGGGGTCGCAAAGAGTCGGACACGACTGAGCGACTTCACTTTTACTTTTCACTTTGATGCACTGGAGAAGAAAATAGCAACCCACTCCAGTATTGTTGCCTGGATAATCCCAGGGATGGGAGCCTGGTGGGCTACCATCTGTGGGGTCGCACAGAGTAGGATACGACTGACATGACTTGGCAGCAGAGGTTCAGTTCAGTTCAGTCGCTCAGTCGTGTCTGACTCTTTGCGACACCATGAACTGCAGCACACCAGGCCTCCCTGTCCATCACCAACTCCCAGAGTTTACCCAAATGCCGGGGTCCAGCCCCAGTGGATCCAGGGTGATTCGAAGGGTGGACGGCGTCGGCAAGGAAAACTTATTTATTTATTAATATTAGATTAGATTAGATTAGGAAGAATTAGTGTAGTAGGAAAATTAAGTGGAGAAAAGAGGCTGAATAAGTTGGTTTACGGGGAAGACCAATAAAACTCCAGACAAGGAGCTTGCACCATCTACGTTAGGCCACCGGCGTCCATTTGAATATCGGACAGTGCCCCGCCTTGGGCTCTCTCTCTTACATATCTTAAAAGCCAGGGCAAGTAAGTAGACGAGGCCAAAGTACTGGAGTTTCAGCTTCAGCATCAGTCCTTCCAATGAACACTCAAGACTGATCTCCTTTAGGATGGACTGGTTGGACCTCCTTGCAGTCCAAGGGACTCTCAAGAGTCTTCTCCAACACCACACTTCAAAAGCATCAATTCTTCGGCTCTCGGCTTTCTTCACAGTCCATCTCTCACATCCATACATGAGCATTGGGAAAACCATAGACTTGACTAGACAGATCTTCATTGGCAAAGTAATGTCTCTGCTTTTGAATATGCTGTCTAGGTTGATCATAACTTTCCTTCCAAGGAGTAAGCGTCTTTGCTGCAATCAAGTTCAAATGAAGTCATGGGAAGGGTGGTTCATCCACTATGACTGGTGTCTTTATAGAAAGGTCCCCTTTTATTTGGATACTTAGGGGAACATGACATAAGGAGACACAGCAAGAATATTCTTTTTTAGATTCTTTTGATTTTTTTGATAGTAGGTTTGTTATAAGATATTGAATATAGTTCTCTGTGCTTTACAGTAGGACCTTTTTTTATCTGTTTTATATACAGTCATGTGTATCCATTAATTCCAAACTCCTAATTTATCCCTTCCCCATCACCTTTCCTCTTTGGTAACCCTAAGTTCATTTTCTATGTCTGTGAGTCTGTTTCTGATTTATGAATAAGTTCACTTGTATCATTTTTTAGATTGCACCTGTAAGTGATATCCTATGGTGTTTGTCCTTCTCAGTTTGAATTACTTCCCTTAGTATAATCATCTCTAGGCCCATTTGTGTTGCTGCAAATGACAATATTCTATTCTTTTCATGGGTGTGTGATATTCCATAGTATATACGCACCACATCTCCTTTTTCCATTCATCTGTCGATGGACGTTTAGGTTGCTTCCATGTCTTGGCCACTGTGAACAGTGTTGCAATGATGAACACTGGGGATCTTGACTTTGGACTTTTGGCCTCCAGACTGTGAGTCAATAAATTTCTGTTGTTTAAGCACACTCCCCACCCCACCCCTGGTCTGTGGTCCTTTGTCCCAGCTGCCTGCATGGACTAACACAGCTGGTAATGCACCACTGGCCTCATCTCCTGAACATTCCCCTTACCCCAGTAGAAGCTGCCCCATGACCAAACATGATATACAGGGCCAGCCTTCTTGCCTCTACAGGGACCAACCATGTGGTATGAGGCCTGCTCTGGAATTCCCTGTGGGATCGAGCTGAAGCTGGTCTCCAGTGGAGCCCACGTTCTCACCTGGCTCCTCCCCTGACTTGCTCTCTCCTGGCCCCTCCTGCCCTTGTCCCGAGAGCACTACCTCAACAAACACCTTGAACAATGTCCTGTCTCAGGCCCTGCCTCTGGGCTGTCTGATATCAGACACTCAGCATCTGAGTCAGGGTGTCTGGGTGGCCAGAGGTCCTCCCAGTGCCCCCCAGCCCTTCTCAGCACAGAGGCACGTCCGTGTCTCCAGCTTGTCATCCCTTCTCCCTGACACCTCATGGCTCTGACAGCCGGGACTGTAGGGCACCCCGGAAACCCAGCTCCATCAGGGGGTCTCAGGGCCAGGAAGTACCTCTCCCCTCCACCGAGCCAATCTCAGGGTCCCAGGGACAGCAGCACATGTTACTCCCCAGTGGGGGAGAAAAACTACTGCCCGGCTCCTTCCCCTGGAGCACAGCTGCTCAAGGCGTGCGCATGTCACTGTTCTGGGGAGGCCTGCAGATCATCACAGAGCCTATTCAGGGCCTGCCAGCAGGCCTCACTAATGGCACAGACAAGGGGGGTAGGAAGGAAAATAAAGGTGGAGGGTGGAAATGGTACTCTTTTGAGATTCACTAGGGGAAAAAAAAAAAATCCATCCATTTTCCCATTAGATTTCACGTCGTTAAGAGTTTCATCTCTCGGTTTTCTCCTGCAGTAGTGAAAAGAAAGCATTTTTCCTCTCATTTTGCAGGCATTTTGGAGGAGAGGTAGTATTTTTGTTTTTCCTTTTCCTTTTTCTTTTTTTTTTACCTCTAATTGGGTTCTTCACTCTCATGACAGCACAGAAAGTAAATAGGAAGGGAGAGCTGGTGTAAATCACTCTCCCTTTGATCACGTTTCAGCGAGTCCAGGCCAACCCACATGTACAGTTTATTAATGGTTCCTATGTGTGTGCAGAGCAGATGGTTTTAAGGATGTAGCTTTGCACTCAGCAGCCTGCTCCCTGCTGAATACTGTTGCTCTCACACGCTGCGAAGCATCTCAAAGGCAAGTTAATTCCAGAGGAAAAAGACAGAATCCCCCCCACCGCCCTGCCTCCCATCCAGCCACCTTTCCGAGGCAAAGCCTCTGCAGGATTGTCTCCAGAGATCAAATGTTTTTCTCGCAGAAAACATTCCAGGACACTCAGGCAAAATGCTGTGCTAAGTAGCCTCTATTTTACAACACAGCTACAATAGCAGGTGAAGTACTTAAATTGTGTATTCAGGGTTTCTCCACCCAGAGTTTCACATTTCCCTCTGGGTCATTCCAGAAGGGACACAGTTCAAATTCATCTTTCCTGTTTCTTGCTTTTCTAATGGGATTATTTTAAAATTTTGGCCCCTAATTACAAAATAGAATCAAGGGACTTCCTTGATGGTCCAGGGGCCGAGACTCTGCACTCTCAGTGCAGGGAGCCAGAGTTTGATCCCTGATCAGAGAAAGAGCTCCCACAAGCTGCAAGTAAGAGTTCTCATGCCACAGCTAAAGATCCCGGGAGTCGCAACTGAAACAAACAAACAAACATTAAGACTTGGGGCACTCAAATAAATAAATATTTTTTAAAAAAATAGAGAACAGCATTGAAACAGATCGCCAGCCCAGGTTCGATACATGAGACAGGGTGCCTGGGGCTGGTGCACTGGGATGACCCTGAGGGGTAGGATGGGGAGGGAGGTGGGAGAGGGGTTCAGAATGGGGGACACATGTACACCCGTGGCTGATTCAAGTCAATGTATGGCAAAACCACTACAATATTGTAAAGTAATTAGCCTCCAATTAAAATACGTAATTTTTTTAAAAATGGTAATAAATAGCATTTCAAAATGGAACAAAATTGGACTTCCCTGGTAGTGCAGTGGTTGAACCTGCACTTTCAAGGCAGGGTACATAGATTCAATCCCTGATTGGGGAACTAAGATTTCACACTCACTCTGCAGAGCCACTGAGCCCATGCACTGCAACAGATTATCCTGTGTGCCACAGCGAATCCTGGATGCCCTAAATGAATGAATAATTTAAAAAAAAATAGAGCAAAAAAATTATAAACAATGTTATTTTATCCCACTTAACTTTAGGAGAATATGCTATTCATTTAACTATCCTTGAGCGAAGAGGGAAAGCTGAGCAACATGCAGAAGCTGTGCTTAAGAATTTCACAGTCACATATTAAGGTGATCCAAAATACACCTAAGTACAACACGGGGCAGAATGCAATGGCTGTCACGAGGATTTTACAAAGCAGTACAGGCAAGGGAAAGAGTAGCCCCACCGAATCGTGGGTTTGGGAGAGCAAATGGCTTTATAAAGAAAGCGGTATTCAGGTCAGACTTGAGTAATAGACATGGTTTCGGCAGTTAGAGATGGAAAGGGCATGGCGTGGGAATGCAAACGTGTTTTCCATAAAGGGAACAACCGGTGTGTGTGCCAGGCCACAGAGGCAGGAGATCTCAGGACACGTTCACTGCATGAAAATCAGTCCAGAGTTCTGGGCTGATTCTGAGTTGAAGCACAGAAGGTGGATGCATAAGCAGTGAGACAGTAAAGGCGGGTCAATTTCAGATCCTAAGGTCCCAGAAAGGCCTCCGGGAGGAAGTCTGCTTAATGCTAAGAAACTAGAAACTGTCAAAAAGTTTTGAACAAATGACTGACTTGATCAGAGCTGTCTGTATTTGTTTCCTAGAGCTTCTGCAGCAATGTAACGTAAGACAGAATGTGTGGTTTCAGTTCAGTTCGGTTGCTCTGTCATGTCGAATTCTTTGCGATCCCATGGACCACAGCACGCCAGGCTTCCCTGTCCATCATCAACTCCAGGAGCTTCCTCAAACTCATGTCCATTGAGTCCGTAATGCCATCCATCCATCTCATCCTTTGCCATCCCCTTCTCCTCCTGCCTTCAATCTTTCCCAGCATCAGGATCTTTTCCAGTAAGTCAGTTCTTCGCATAAGGTGGCCAAAGGATTGGAGTTTCAGCTTCAGCATCAGTCCTTCCAATGAATATTCAGGACTGATTTCCTTTAGGATAGACTGGTTTGATCTCCTTGCAGTCCAAGGGACTCTCAAGAGTCTTCTGCAAAAGCATAGTTCAAAAGCATCAATTCTTCGGCACTCAGCTTTCTTTATAGTCCAGCTCTCACATCGATTCATGACTACTGGAAAAACCATAGCCTTGACTAGATGGATCTCTGTCGGCAAAGTAATATCTCTACTTTTTAATATGCTGTGTAGGATGGTCATAGCTTTTTTTCCAGGGAGCAAGTGTCTTTTAACTTCATGGCTGCAGTCACCATCTGCAGTGATTTTGGAGCCCAAGAAAATAGTCTCTCACTGTTTTCATTGTTTCCCCATCTGTTTGCCATGAACAACTGAAATTTATCTGGAGTTCTGGAGGCCAGAAGTCCAAGCCCAACAGGGCAGCACGGTCAGTTTCTTCTGTGGCTTCTCCCCTGGGCCTTTCTCTTAGCCCAATGCCCATCTTCTCTCAGGCTTCTTCACCTGGTCTCCGCTGTGTGCACACCTCCATGCCCGAATCTCCTTTTCCTGTAAGGAAACCAGCCATACTGCATTAGGGTCTGCCTCAATGACCTCATTTTAACTTAATCACTTCTTTAAAAGCCTTGTCTCCAAATATAGTCATGCTCAGAAGTATTGGGGGTCAGGACTTCAACATATGAATGGATGGGGCGGGGGTACAACTGAGTCCATGCTGTAGTCTGTGCAAAATATACCCTTAAAGAGGATGGAGGCAAAGAACAAGAAGGCAGTGGAGTCATGGAGGCCCCTTGAGGCTGGCACCATGGGTCTGAGGGGAAGCAATGGCTGGACAGGAATGAGGAGGTGTTGTGGAAACAGATGCCTAGGGCTTGGCACTGATGGATGCTGGAAATGCTGAGAGGGAAGAAACCAACGGAAACTTCATGAATTTCCATGGGCCAGCCTGCAATGGGCATATGATAGTGTTAGTCACTCAGTCAAGTCTGACTCTCTAAACCCCATGAACTTTAGACTTCCAGGCTCCTCTGTCCATGGAATTCTCCAGGCAAGAATACTGGAGTGGGTTGCCATTCCCGATTACAGGGGATCTTCCTGACCCAGAGATTGAACCTGGGTCTCCTGTATTACAGGAGGATTCTTTACCATCTGAGCCACCAGAAAGTATAATTCACCAGAAAATTGGAAAGAAGCAATGGAATAATGGGGGAGAAGCCTGGGGCAGGGACTAGTGTGGGATGCAAATTTGCTGGTTTTGTTTTTTTTTTTACTTTCTGCAATTTATTTTTTGCCTTTATTTTACTGAAATATAGTTGATTTACAATGCTGTGTTAATTTCTACCATACAGCAAAGTGATTCAGTTATACATATATATATATATATACATTCTTTTTCATATTCTTTTGCACTGTGGTTTATCACAAGATATTGAATACAGTTCCCTGTGTTGTAAAGTAGGATATTGTTGTTTACCAAACTTACTTTTAACAGTACTTTTGTGTTGTGGCTTTTAAAAAATTTTATGTCAATTCAAAAAATCAAAAACAAAAGTAAAAAAAAAATAATTATGGAACTTCAAAGGGTTTTCTCTTCTGGTCTGGCTTTTTATATCATTGGACTCTCTCCTAGATCCCTGGTCACGTATGCTGAGGACATCGTCCAAGACGACAATCCAGGGAAGACATCACCAAGGTCAGAGGTGAGGCCAGCTGCTCTAAAGAAGAGAAGAAACTCACCAGAACCACAACAAAACTGTTATTTAGACAGAGTAATTTGATATAAGAAGAGTTAACCTTGGACTCTGCCTAGGAGTTTCAGTTACTCAAGATCCACCCCTCTTTCTCGAAAAATTTCATTACAGGAAGACTTCTGGCTGTTGAGATGGTGAATGAGATGACACCTATAAAGTGCTAAACACCCCACGTGGTACCGAGTAACTGCCCGATATGTCATCATGTCACGTCACCGTGGCATGATGCATCCTATCTGATGTATTTCTCTGATATTTCCTGGCAGATTCCTCCCCCCATTACCCTTGACCATGACTGCATCCCTTTGCCAAACCTACATCCATCATCCACAAGGGGAGTAACATGGCATGATTGGCCTGAACCAATCAAGATTGGTTGCATGCATCCTACACCGTGCATCCTATCTCTGATGTATGCCGTTTTGAAGAGCATCTCCTGTGAAGCGCACGGACCAGAGGGAAGCAGTGGTGCCTGGTTGATGTCCAGCCAGCAGTTTTCTTGCAGGTTCCTTCATTGCTGCCATCAGAATCCCAACTGTGTTCAGGGATTAGAAGGCCCTGTGCTTCTGTGGACGAGGCTCACTCTAGCTCCTGGGACAATCTTGATTGGTTCAGGCCAATCATGCCATGTTACTCCCCTTGTGGATGATGGATGTAGGTTTGGCAAAGGGATGCAGTCATGGTCAAGGGTAATGGGGGGAGGAATCTGCCAGGAAATATCAGAGAAATTATTTCCTGCTTTTACAAAGGGATAGAGATGTTGTCATCTGTGTGATATGATGGGAACCATAGCAACCACCGTTGGACTATGCAGGAAGCTGATTTAAAAGGACAAACCAAGCTACCTGGTAGCTTAGACTGTAAAGAGGCTGCCTGCTCTGTAGTAGACATGAGTTTGATCCTTGGGTCGGGAAGATCCCCTGGAGAAGGGAATAGCAACCCACTCCAGTATCCTTGCCTGGAAAATTCCATGGACAGAGGAGCCTGGCAGGCTACAGTCCATGGGGGTTACAAAGAGTCAGAGACGACTGAGCGACTAACACACTTTCAAGCCACCAGGGGCAACAGAGACAGAAGGGGGAGTAAAGTGAGTCCTCGATGATTCTGCTGAGCTGCTGATGTAATCAGTCCTGGCACTGGCCCATCGCGGGGCTTCTTTTTAAAGGGTAATGAATGACCTTAGTATTGCTAGCTGTCTGTTATTTGCAGCCCAAAGCACCCTAATTAGTATAACTCTGTATGGTCCACATGGAAAAGTTCATTCACCTCCTCTTCCTCTGGAGCATCTCCGTCTTCTTCGCCCAGACTAGGGGTGGAGTTTGGACACCCTTTTGCGGGGCTCTGTATCCCAGCTTCCCCCACTTCAGAGCAAGGCACACATCCCGGAAACAGCCACCTCTTGGAGGAGCCTGGGAAAACAAGTGCTATTTTCTGGGAGCCAAAGTTCACACGCCCACCCCTCCCAATTTGGATCTTCCATTCTGGAGTGACTCACATGGCTTTTCCCTGGACTGCTTCCAATGTTTCCAGCATCCCAGTGCTGGTGTTTCTAAACCCCAATGCAGAATTCCAACTGTGGGCTCGTCAGCTTTCCCCAGACTATTTTCTTTGTGTTTAGTGCCAGGCTTCTTTTCTGGTCTGAGTCACAATGCTTTGCCTATGTTTATCTGCTGATAAAGAAACAAGTTCTCCTCCCAACCGGGCCACCCTGGGATGTCTGCCATTTTTCCCAGATCCAGTCTCCCCTGCTGGACCTAAAATAGTAACAACCACAACAATGCCTCACATTGTACTACAGAGTTCTCAATAGTTTACAAGGCATTTCCAATGTGCCACCTAATGTCATTCTTGCAATGATGTATGAGATAACTAGAGCAGACAGAATTATTCCTATTTTGTAGAAGAAACACATTTACAGAGGATGACTTGTTGGGCCACAGTCAAATGGCAGATACCTGGCACTAGCAGAAATCAAACCCAGAATTAGTTTCTCTCCATCTAATTCAATTCCGTTCCCCATGTATTTACCCTGTCTTCCCTCTGTGCTCAGCATTTGGGGGCTCGCCTGAGACAATTGTGAGAATGAGGACTGATGTTCCTGCTTTAAGGAAATAGAGGGAGGTCAAATTGATGCCAAATTGCAGGGCCTGGAATCGAGTCGCCACTCATCTTGTACTTTTGTGTCAATGTAATGTGGTTCCAGGAATTTAATATACTCTCCTCTTTCTCACACTAGGAAGGAGCACTTTGATTTGTTTTTCTTTTTTCTTTTTTTGGACTCTATATAGGAAAATGAAATGTGAAGAGTGGATGATGTCTAGTATTTATGAAGCTGACTGATACATGTACTTAGCACAGAGAGCAGAAATAAATGGGGACTAGACCCACTAGTCTAGTGGGTCTGGGGATGGGGACTCACAGTGGTGGAGCCAGGGCTTATTTGATGAGCTGAATACAAATCTAAAAATATTATCTATTTTTACAAACACTTATTGTGCTCCAGGTGTATCAGTTAGTTACTGATGAGTAACAAAAAGCCCCCCAAATTGTGTGCCTTAAAACCACAGCCATGTATTACTATCATTTCCAAATCAGCTAAATGGGCTTGGGTGTCATTGGCTGCCATGCCCACTCATCTGCAATAGGTGGGGAGTGTGGCTGGGGATGGGCAGGTCTGTGATAGTCTTGGGCTCGGATATCTTGGGTCTACTTCACATGATCTTTCATCTTCAAACGGGCTAGCCTGGCCATGTTCTCATAGAGACGCATGAGAGAGAACAGAAGTGCACGGGGTCTCTGGAGGCCCAGGGTCAGGCTTGAACCCAGGGTCTCACCTGCTGCGTTCATTCAGTCACTGCAGACATAAAGCCAGATCATGTGCAGAGGTGAGGAAATACACGTTGCCTCTTAATAAGCAGAGATGCAAGTCACCTGATAAGAGGCTGGGAAAGAGGGAGGAGTAAAGAAGGGAGGCCCATCCCAGGGGCTGAATTTGGAGGGCTGAGAGAAACTGGTGCATAAGATTGTCTTAGCCCTTCAATGTGGAGACAATTTCAGGTTAATCTAGGATTCCTTAGAAAAGTATCAGCTGAGGCGTCTTTGATGATCACAAGGTCAAGGGGATATTTTCACATGAGAGAGGGTAGCAGTTCCTACACCTAAAAGATGAAAGAACAGACCAAGAAGTGGCTTTAGGCAGGGCTGCAATCTTGACCTTGAGCTGGGAAGTGCCCCTTGGGGACTTTGGAATGCTCACACATCCAGATGTGGCTCATGCTCACGTGTGAAGAGGACATCACACACACTGTTGTGGGTCATCCTCACAACACCTAATAGTAAGAACCATTCTAGGATTTGTTGTTGAGTTTTATTCAGCACACCTTTGAGAACTCGGAGGCAGAGAGCAGATGTCAGGTTCGGCTGAGCTCTACTGTACGAGGAAACCTCTTCCTCGTAAGTGAAGGGAAAAAAGAGTCTTCCACACTTTGTGTAACACAAAAGGAACCTCCGTGTTTCCACCCAGGCCACCCAGGCTACAGAATATTTTAAAGCTTGACAGTCTATCTGAAACGGAAGTGAACTCTTAGGAAAATACAGCATCTGAAATGGATGTTTTTGTAATTATCTAGATACCAATAGGAATTTCCCTGGTGGCTCAGTGGTAAAGAATCCGCCTGCAATGCAGGAGACCCCAGTTTGATTCCTGTGTTGGGAAGATCCCCAAAGGAAATAGCAACCCACTCCAGTATTCTTGTCTGGAGAATCCCATGGACAGAGGAGCCTGATGGGCTACAGTCCCCGGGGTCATAAAAGAGTCGGGCATGACTTAGCCATGACAAACTAAGCAACGAGAAAAAATACCAACAGTCAAATGTTTTATGGCCTGCTGAAAATCAGATTTGATCTAACATCTACTAACAAGAAACAGGTTGAGACAAAAACACACCTCTCCACGAACCCTGACATGTCAGTGCCCTTGTTTTATTACAAAGCGTTTCAAAAAAAATAAGAACTGCTGTCTTTGGAACAACTGTCACCAGGAGGGAGATGTGGAATCAGCCCGGAGACTCTGCTGAAAATGGAAAATATATGAAATTCATGAACTTGTGAAATTTGAGCATATTCCCTTTCACACGCAGGCAGCAGAATGACGGCCATGCTCAAACAAAACAAGCAATTCCAGCTGAGGAAAGGAGGACGACCAAGGCTTTATTCGATCCGGGCTGAGGTTAGACTCCTTAGAAGAGGCAAGATTGGAAAAGAAACCATAGAAGACAGTCAAACAGGTGCTCCCTGCCCCTGCCCCGCCACCATCAGGGCTGTCTACCCCTCCTTGCTCTGTTCATCAATTGATGGAGGTTTTAAGCACCTGGATTCCTGGGTTGGGAAGATCTGCTGGGGAAGGGATAGGCTACCCACTCCAGTATTCCTGGGCTTCCCTGGTGGCTCAGCTGGCAAAGAATCAGCCTGCAATGCGGGAGACCTGGGTTCAATCCCTGGGTTGGGAAGAGTCCCCTGGAGAAGGAAAAGGCTACCACTCCAGTATTCTGGCCTGGAGAATTCCATGGACTGCATGCAAAGAGTCGGACACAACTGAGCGAATTTCACTTTCACTTTAGGGAGGCATCATCTCGGAGGTAAATGTCTACCTCTAGCCCTAAGATGGTTCTGAGAGGTCTGGGGGGTGAGGGTGGGGGCGGAGGGCTCAAACACCTGGCCTCCGGCAGCCATGGGCTTTCAGTTCATTTCACCGATGCCCACACGGTGCCCACTGATGACACACATCCAGGGCCTCACGCAGCCCCGCCCACCAGGCACCTGGGACATTTCTGCATCTCTTCTCAGATGGGCCCTGTCTTTCTGTAGCAACTCCTGGGGGATGACAGCGGTGATCTCCTGCTGCCTTTCAAGGTTCTCATGCACCCACCTCCACCCCCAGCAGAGCCCAGAGGTACCCTCTTGTACAGGGAAGTACTCACAAAGGGCCGCAGCTGGCCTGGCGCAGCATGACGTCCACAAGCTGTCCACAATCTCTACTCACCCAGGTCTCCTGCTTGGCAGGTGACTTCTTTACCACGGAGCCACCAGGGAAGCCTGCCATGATTTGTAGGCTTGCCAATGTCTGGGGTGTAAATGCTCCCTTGACGCTAGTTTCAGGCCCTGACATGATGTCACTGAAAGCGTGGTCAGGAAGAGACTCCTCGCATCAACTGTGGTGAGCATCCCTTCTGCTCGGGTACCAGGGAATCACAGGTGATGTGAATGCAAGTTAAAAGACCACAGTACTTAACCCTCGCAAGAAACAGAACCAGTCCAGCTGCTGGCCAAAGTTTATTTATTCAACTGACAATATTTATTGAAGTAAACAAAAACCATGGATCAACCTTAGGGGGGAAAACAGTCTTTTTGAATTTTGCCAAAATATATAATTAACACTGACTCAGTGTTGAGAAAACAACAGGAAATAGTGAAGGACAGGGATGCCCGACGTGCGGTCATCCGTGGAGTTGCAAAGAGTCAGACGTGACTCAGTGACGGAACAACAACAACAATTGTTAACATAGGTGGGATGCTTTTCTGTCTAGACATTGGCAGGATAAACATCACCAGGTAAGCGTAAGCTCAGGGAGACATCATCTCATGAAATTTTTGTTTGTTTTGGTTTAAAATAACTTCAAAAGGCTTTATAACGCACAAAGTCAGAAAAGAACTTACTAGAAAGGCACCCCAATCTAACTGAGGTCACGTGGAAGGAGTCTCTGCCTCAGATGTGTGGGATCGCTTCGTATGAAGGGTGAAGGGTCATGTGAACCTTCTGGAGTGACTAGCTGGGGTGGGCAGATGTAAACTTCCCCCTTCTGAGAAAAAAAACTAAGTCCTTCGGTGAGCAACAGCCTTGTCCCATTGTTCCGCAAAATCCTCATCAAACAGTTTCTTTTCATTCCTCTGCTTTGGCCTAGTTGTTTGCAACTCACATTTTTATTAGGTTTTTAAAATAAACCTGAGATGACTCCCAATGTAAACAGAGAAAACCTCAGTTACAGTCCATTTGAAAAACCGCTCACTAGAATAGGGGAAGAGAAAACACATTTTTGTATTTATCTAAAAGCAATGGAGCCTCAAACAGTAGTTAAGATTATAATATTCTTGAGGGAGGCAAAATCCTCAATTTCAATATACTATACAATTGGTTATCTCTATACTGTTAAGAAAGTGTCCCTCCCAAATGAGCTAAATATACTCTGAACAGCCAGGATCCTTTACAGAACAGCAATCTGAATGAAGGCAAAGAAGACATAGAGACAGAACACCACCCCCAGACAGTAACCCCAAGCAGAAGACTGTAAACCTATCAGAAATGTGGGCTTAATGTCTCATCCTCCAGGAGCTTATTAATGACCCTGTTGGACTATCAGAGCCTAGATTTATGAGGCTCAAACTTTAGGACTGACACACAAACACAAAAAGGTGAATGTACAGCCACAATCCCACTATAGGAGGTAGGAGTCAGGACCAACCCCAAGTTCAAGCTAAATTAGGTCAGGAGGGCATGCAGATGCTGCCTTATCAAAGCGTTCTTTCCAAAACTTTTCTTTATAAAATAACTTCCACCTCTTGAATGTGAAAGTTACAAGCATTCTATCTTGTACATTTCTCCAGAAACTTGGACATTGAATGAATGGAGGTGAATCTGCTTTTTCAGGTAACGGGGGATAGAACAGGAAAAGATGCAGCCTTGTGTTCCTCAAAGGTCAAGGCATGAGGGTCCTGGAGTCCTCTAGTTGATTCCTTCTTCCACCATTTTGAAGTTGTACAATCCTTGGCAAGTTACTTAACCTCTCTGAATCTCAGTTATCCTCGTCTGAAAAATAGAGGTAGTAATAAGGATCATCATATGTAACCAGCATTACTGTTGAAATTATTCAGTGAGATACACCAGGCATATGGCGAAGGTTCACCGGTTGTCAGCTATTGGTTCTACATTTCATTGATCCAGTTCTCCCACATCTTAACATTTCTTCCATGCATATGACAGTCTGCAGCATCCTGGCATTGGGTCAAACTTTAACTGCACATCCTACCATCAACTGAGTCTTGGTTTGATGAAACACGGTGTTGTAATTATCAGTACTATTATTACCAAAGAGATTTGACCATAAAACAATAATGAGACTGCTTTTATGGGCTGTGGACAATAAGCAGCCTTATTATTTTAAAACAGCATGGCACAGATTCCCGACTGGAAGACTCTCCTGGGGGCCTCCATGCTGTGGTAAAGAGGGATGGATGTTGCCTTCTAGCAGTAAGTGACTGGCTATAGATCTGTCTTGTCTTAAGCAGCTCAAGATCTGAAAATCTGGATCTTTAATTTAAAAATTAACTAGGAGATACTACTTTAAAATAGAGACCTTCACAAAAGTATCATCCATTTAAAGTAATGTTTCTCAACTCATTTTTTTATCATCCATCATCTCTACCCCTCAAAGATTCTTTTTAGATATTTTTGTCCTAATCATTCCCCAATGAAATATTAATACTAAAGACATACTGTATATCTACTTATGTATTATATCTGTGCTTCGTTCATAAAAAGCTATATAGATGATGCATTAAAAAATGATTTTTCACCCCCCTTTGAGTGCAGAATTACTCCCCTTTAGAGTGCATGCTTTAGAAACAGATCTTAGAGACCATTTGAAATATTACATGACAGGACAGTTTTATTTGCACTCAATTTTTACATGACATGTCAACTCTGAAAAGAAGGAAACCCAAGTAGCATATTTGATAAAATGTTCACAGTGAGGTGTCCACACCGTGTTCATTACAGGCCAATGTCTCTAGCTGTTTTTTAAACCATTCTACCTGAGCAGTTCACCAGGAAGGTGGGACATATATCAGCTGGATTTGCCTCTATAATTAATGAAAATTTGCCTCAAAGTTAGGTTGACATTTTTTTTATATGCATAAGTGTTTATCCACCCCGTGACAAGTAGCCGTGGATCATGTCACTCATTCATATGATAGTTATTGAAATCATTTCTGCAGTAGCTCCCTGATAATTTTTCTTATCTCACCTTGCTTTGTAGCTAAATCAGCATCCTGGTTAACCATCTTCCTGATTATTTTCTACAGTTTAGCCCCAAGGGCAGGATTCTCTGCATCCGTAATCTCACTGGTCTTGACCAGGATGAAGTTTCTTGGGCCCCAAAGGAAGGAATCTGGAAGCAGCAGAAACAACTGCTTCCTGCTTCTCACTTCCCCCTTGCCGCTTCCGGCTTCTCACTTTCCACTTCCGGCTTCCAGTTTTGGCCCAAGCTTCCAGTGCCTCTGCCTACAGGCAGAGACTTAGTGCAGAGATGGACAGATGACACTCAGGAAATGAGCTCCGTGGAGCTGAAAATCTTTGCACAGGAGGAGGAAAGAACAGAGGCTAAAGGAAGGGGAGGGATGAGGGGAGAAGAAGCCCCAGCCTCTGTGAAGGCAGCAAAGGAAGGGAGCCAGTGGGGAGAGCCAGGAAGAGGGCGGTAACCCCACAGGGCAGAACTCCAAGGAAGTGGAATGGACTCGGGCCTGGGGCTGCAGCCGGGGGAGCCCGGATGCCCCAGCCCCTGCTTGGATTACCCCGCCAGGAGCCCGGAAGTAGCCGAGATGACCTGACCCCATCCAGAGACTGCTCAGAAGCGGGCTGGGAGGTAGCCCTTGGAGCTGCTCGAACCCAGAGCGGGGTCTCCCAGAGACCCGGAGGCTGGGCTCAGGACAGCACCCAGACTCCCACCCCACCCCCAGTGCCCAGCAGACAGGCAGCTTAGGTGGCTCGTGTCTGAGATGTCGTTTAAAGAGGGTAGGACCTCCCACTCTACAAAAGGAGAGTCGTTCCTAAAATGTTAATTTAAAAAAACGGCCTGAGATCATTTTCCCTGAGTTATAGCCCAAGTAAGGGCTCTAGGATACTCTATATGACCATCAGCTCTGTCCTGTTGAACCTCAGGAAAAAGGCCTGAAAGAGCCATCTCTCCCTCCCAGGACTCGAGGGCCTTTGCCCTCCATGGAAGGCAGTGTGTGTTCTGATATGGATCCCATCCCTGGCTGCCTTGTCTGGGCCTTACTGATGTAGGCGGGACCAGCACTGGCCTCATAGCTCCTCTTTCCTTGTGTGATGACCTGCCAGGGTCCCTGACCTAAAACTTGCTTGGCAAAGCTGGAGGTCCTCAAGAATGAGAATTGTGAAGGTTACTGAAAAATACATTATTCCTGAAGAGAAGTTCTCAGGCCTGGTAACCGTGACCCTGATTTTCCTCCTAACCATAAATAAATGATAGCCTCATTTTTCTTCTTTTGATTGGTGGAGAGGATCCAGGATGAAGAGAGCTGAGAGGTGGATGGGGACATTGCCAAGGAGTTGAAAGGGCAGAGGAACAGGAAACAAAGACCATCTTGCTGGACTCTGCGATTTCTCCAGGGCTCTGCTCTGCTTCCACCAGCTCTCACAAAATAGAGGTGGTGTCGAGGAGTTCATATCATATCTGAAGTCCAGAATCGTGCCAGGCTGAGTGAAAACATTGGCAGGAACCACTTGTAGTTTTAAATTGGTTGATTGCATATTTAATTTAACTCCACTATTGGGTTAAATTCAAAAATCACTTTGCAGAACTTCACTTGACAAATGAAGAGGGCTGAGACAGGTGAGCTGGTACTGACACAGGATGTATCAAGAGACCGTAGGTCTGCTAAGAAAGCAAAAATTAGAAGCTGGAAAGTTGAGCTCTGGACAAACTTGGTAGAAGAAGGCTCATATACACACACACACACACACACGCATGCATACACCCTTTGTTATCCTGTTTTTGTCCATCATTGCAGTTAACACAACCTGAGCAAACTTCGTGGGTTTACTTGTTTGTCACCTGTCAATAAACCATTAGAACGCCCCTGAAAGCAGGAACCTAATGTGTCTTGTTCAACTGCAGGGTCCCCAGAATCTAGAACCCTTGGAGCCAGAGCTCATCACTGTTTGGGAGAGAGGGAAGGAAGGAGGGCTAGCAGCTTGGCTGTTATCCCATAATAGATGCTGAAATCAACCACGCTGAACAGCCCTGCACAGGTTCGTGATATCAATCTCCTCCATACTCAGCAGGCCAAGTACAAAACCACGGATGTGAGACAATGACCATCTCTAGAATTCTAAGGTTACCTAAAGGGCAACTGTATAAACCAAAGAGAGTAAGATGGCAAGGAGAGTCCTTCCTAGTTCCAGAGGCTGGAATAAGCCCTAGATAATTCCAAATAATTGCAACCATGATAAGCCCGCTTAAGAGGGGAGTTTGTGGTCAGCACTATTCAGTGAGCTGGAAACCCCAGAAATGGCCCCAACAGTAGGGTCTTGTCCCTGGAATACTGAGGCTCACTTGCCTTGGTTTGTAACTTTGCCCTGGTCAACGCAGTGTGAATGCATTGCTTAGGGTGATGTATACATAGAGTCCTGGCCCACAATGTGTGCTTAGACCATATTCTGATGTACTTACATGGAAGGAACAGAAGCTGTGTGATCTGTCTTGATGGGACAACAAGCACACTTGACTGGGAGATGTTTCTTTACTCTGAGCATAATAAGCCAGCTCATTTATAGCAAGACTGTGTGTAAACCTAGCTCCAGTCTACACCGGGACAACACGTTAAGATGCATATCAGCAAACTGGAGGGTCCAAGAAGTGGACTGTGGTCAGATGACTCTGGGCATGCACCCAAGGAAAGAACAGGGGTGTTAACCCTGGAAAACTAAGGGCTCAAAAGGGCCTAGAAACCTTATGGAAACATCTGACAACAAGGAAAAATGTAGTCACTCAGGCTACAGAAGGGGGACAAAAAGTTAGACCAATGAGACAGGGAAGAAAGACCAGCTAAATGCAAAGAGGCTTTGGTAACAATTAGAACATAAAGAAAGCTGAGCGCCGAAGAATTGATGCTTTTGAACTGTGGTGTTAGAGAAGACTCTTGAGAGTCCCTTGGACTGCAAGGAGATCCAACCAGTCCATCCTAAAGGAAATCAGTCCTGAATATTCACTGGAAGGACTGATGCTGATGCTGGAACTCCAATACTTTGGGCACCTGATGCAAAGAACTGACTCATTGGAAAAGACCCTGATGCTGGGAAAGATTGAAGGCAGGAGGAGAAGGGGACAACAGAGGATGAGATGGTTGTATGGCACTACTAACTCAGTGGACATGAGTTTGAGCAAGGTCCAGGAGTTGGTGAAAGACAGGGAAGCCTGGTGTGCTGTGGTCCATGGGTCGCAAAGAGTCGGACATGACTGAGCAAATGAACTGAACTGAATTGAACTGAGAACTATATAACAATGTACAATAGAGAAAAGCATGGCTTCTAGAATTGTTCTGACCTGGACTGGGGCCCTAACCTGCATCTACTAGCTCTGAAGTGAAAGTCGCTCAGTCGTGTCCGACTGTTTGCAACCCCATGGGCTATACGGTCCATGGAATTCTCCAGGCCAGAATACTGGAGTGGGTGGCCTTTCCCTTCTCCAGGGGATCTTCCCAGCCCAGGGATCAAACCCAGGTCTCCCACATTGCAGGCAGATTCCTTACCAGCTAAGCCACAAGGAAGCCCTAGTTCTGAGGTCTTGGCCAAATTACCCAATTTCCTTATGCCTCAGTCTTATTATCTCTAAATTAGGAGACATGACAGCAATTTCTTCAAAGTTTGTTGTGAAAGTTAAAATAGAATAATGCATGTAAGACACTTTGCACAGCTAGTAAGTGCCCTTAAACATAGCCATGATCATGTTATTATTGTGGAAAATTGAGGACATACTGTCTATCATGGGCTATGGCCATAATAGTCATAACATGACCATACAGTCATAATATGGCCACCCAGCAACCCATTTTTTCTCAACACCTCATTATTGACTGTTGAGGCAGGAAGCTTCTGGAGCAAGTGAAGGGTAAAACTCCAAAATCTAGAAAAAAGTAAAAGTTGGATCCTTTACCATTCAAAGTATTCAGTGGGTTTAATTGTATCCACAAAAAGACATGTTAGAGTCCTGACCCCAGTACCTCAGACCATGACTGTATGTGGAGAGGGGGTCTTAAAGGCTGTAATAAAATTAAAATGAGGTCATTAGTGTGGGTCCCAATCCAATAAGATGGGTGTCCCTATAAAAAGGGGACATTTGGACACACACGGGGCAAGACCCTGTGAGAGACATGGAGAAAGTGGCTGTCTACAAGCTGAGAGACTCCTGAAAACAGGTTCTCCCTCCCAGCCTCAGAAGGAACCAGCCTGAAGGCATCTTGAATCTGGACTGCTGGCCTTCCGAGCTACAAGACAATAAACATCTCTGGTTTAAGCCCATGAATCTATACGGTACGTTGTTACAGCGTGTTTACTCAGTTGCTCAGTCATGTCTGATTCTTTGCAACCCCGTGGACTGTGGCGCGCCTGACTCTTCTGTGCATGGGATTTCCCAGGAAAAAATAGTGAAGTGGGTTGCTGTTTCCTCCACCAGGGGAATCTTCCTAACCCAGGGATCAAACCACGTCTCCTGTTTCTCTTGCACTGGCAGGTGGATTCTTTACCACCCTGCTACCTGGGAAGCCTGTTAACAGCAGCATAAACAAACTAAAACAGGTCACCACTCACCAAACATATATGGCTGCTTGGTGGGTGGAGATGGCTATGGACAAACCACCATCTGTAATAAATACAGACCCCTGGGCGCCAACACCAGCAACTAATTCAACTAGATCAGGACAGGACTCCAAATCTGCATTTAAAAATCACCCCCAAGGTACAGCAAGGGATGGTCGCTTTAAAGGCAGCGGATGGACAAACTCTAGAGGACTCTTCAGCTGTTAACCATCCACATGAAGCAAACATGAGGATGAAGGTGTCTGCACAGACATGTGTGTCTGCGTATGTATCTATGTGCCCAGGGCTGTGTGCTTTCTAAGCATATACCCACGCTCAGAAAATAGCTCCAAGATTCTGCAGATGAGAATGACCGAAGAAAAGTAGAGCATACAAGTTGAGTTGTTTTGTCTTTTCCAGAAGCAGCTTATCTTGGGCCAAGCAGCCCTGGCAGCTGAGTCCTGCTCCCGCTGCCTGCACAGCTCCGGCTGACAGCCACCCAGGTAGCTGCCAGGGTCTGAGGGGCAGCGGGGTAAAAGGATCCAGCTGGGGTGATGCTTGGGCAGCTGCAGCTGCCCAGTGCCCGCTGCGCGCGGCTCCTCTGCAGAGCGCAGGTGCTAGAAGCTGCTGAGCACGACAGCTGTTCCACCAAGTGAACATGGGTCAAAGCGGGAATGTTTGCAAAGTCCAAACCTGTATCTGCGATGTGCCATAGTTTCATTTTCAAAGAAAGAAATAGCAGCAGCTCAATACAAAGTAGGCATTTTTCTGGCATTTTCTTATGTATGAATATAAGCCAGTTCATATGTATAAGGCCTTTTTTCTGCAGGCGCTAAGATATTAGGTCTGTGCATAAAGATAGCTGAAGACCCAGCACACTATGCAAACCTATGAGAGGACAGAGAGACCCAGCATGTGTTTGAAAATAGGTGGGGATGCCTGAACTCATGTCAAATTAACAGTCTGCTTCTACAGAGGGATAATTTATTAATATCTGCAGAATATTCTCCAATTGCATTTAACTTAAGTAAAGCAGACTGAACAAGTTCTATCAAGCTGAAAGCTATACCATTCCCTCATTCAGCTCTGGTTTTCTTTTTTCCTCCTGTGTAATCGTTATCTATAGCTGCAAAACAAATTGTCCCCAAAATGTAGCTACTTATTAACAGATGACTAGATAAAGAAGATGTGGTACATATATATAATAGAATATTAGCCATAAAAAAAAGCACAAAGTAATGCTATTTGCAGCAACATGGGCGGACCCAGAGATGATCACACTAAGTGAAGTAAGTCCGACAGAGAAAGAGAAGTGAAAGTGAAGTCGCTCAGTCGTGTCCAAATCTTTGCGACCCCATGGACTGTAGCCCACCAGGCTCCTCCCTCCATGGGATTCTCCAGGCAAGAGTACTGGAGTAGGTTGCCATTTCCTTCTCCAGGGGAGCTTCCTGACCCAGGGATCGAACCCGGGTCTCCCGCATTCCAGGCAGACGCTTTAACCTCTGAGCCACCAGGGAAGCCCTACCCCTTGTAGCTTTTTACATTTAAGGAAAAAGATGTTAAAAAAAAAAAAAAAAAATGTAAAAAGATAATATCATATGATATCCCTATATGTGGAATCTAATTTTTTAATGATACAAATGAATTTATTTACAAAACAGAAATAGACTCACAGATTTTAAAAACAAACTTATGGTTACCAAAGAGGAAACATGGGAGGGAGGGATAAATTAGAAGCTGGGGATTAACATACACACATTATTATTTATAAAATAGATAATGAACAAGAACCTACTGTATAGCACTTGGGAAATCTACTCAATATTCTCTAATGACCTATATAGGAAGAGAATCTGTGCTCGCTTGTAACAGACCATCCCTTGTAGCTTTTTACATTTAAGAAAAAAAGATCGCAGGCTGATAAACCTGAGACAAACAGACCTGATTACTGGGCTACCTGACAGCAGCTCTAACTGTTTTGAAAAAAGGCAAGAAAAAGAAGAAAGCAAGACTCTCACTGCTTTATTCCTTACCATATACCCCGGACCGTGAGCCCCACCTTTGTGATCCCCGCAACTGCCCATGTTGGGGGTGGGGCACAGTTATTGAGATGATAGCCTGCCGTGTCTTCCCCCTGTGACTGGCAGAGGAATAAAGCCATCTTTCATTCCCTCCAAACTCTGTCTCTGTATTTCTATTCAGCATCGGTTACAGGGAGCCAAGCCTTTGGTGACATCGGCAGAGCTGAAACAGGGAAGAGGCATCCTTTACCTGATTTCACGTCATAAAGAAGCCAGGCTGTGCCTAACCCTGTGAGGCTGTCTCTCTCAGTGTCATTAAGTGATACAGTTGACATGGATGGGCAAACTTCCTGCAAAGAGTCAGACAGTAAAATGTTTTGGCTTTAAGGGCTATACAACCTCTGTCCCAGCTATTCCACCTTACCGTGAGAGCACAAAAGCAGCATTAAGTAATATGTAAAAGAGGGGGCATAGCTGTGTTCCAATAAAACTTTACTTACCCAGCAGGCATCAGGCAAAATTTTGTTCACAGGTGTAGTCAGCCAAACCTTCAGTTGAGAGTAGCCTATATTCTATTTGGGAATAAAATAAAAATTAGCAGTAAATGTACAGTAGTGCTAGTATGGTCCTATTTCTAACAAAAGTAGTTTGGTCACATGTATAAAATGCTTCATCACAAACAGATGCAAATCATATTGAGTCAGTAAGGACATCCAAGTAGAGGACATGTAACTGGTGAATTCTCTTGTTGTTTTTCAAGTTGTGTGACAGTTGAATCATTGGGGTGAGCGTGGGAAGACCTGAAATTACCTGATATTTTCCCTTTGCCATTCTAATAATGAATTTCTACCAAATCAACTAGAAGAGGAGTACTATTTGTTTATTTTAGTTAATGATAAAACAGAAAAACATTGTGCTGTCCATGAAAATCCTATGGGTTTGTGGGATACAGATGAAAGAAAAAGCACATGATCGTAATTACTAAATCTAAAGTGAAGACAGAGGAAGAAGGTTGGTGATGGAGCTCCTTTGAGTCTGAGCACCTGGAAACAGGAGTCAGGCCATTAGCACAAGATCAAGGAAGTTTGATGGAATCTTCTGTTAGGGGAAACACTGACCCAAAGTGCCCACCGTGGCCAGGCACAGTAATAACCACTTACCTTAATCTTACGACAGGATGTCCTGGTAAGGAACATGGAGCTAACAAGCTACCACCAACTGGAAGAATTTGGGAAAGATTAAGAGTAGAGAGGAGATTTCAGTCTGTATGTCCTACCAACCTCCAGAATCCTTCTTGCTGGAATCCATTTGACTGAGTGATGCATGTGCCACCAGGAAAGACCCTGAGTAGGAGTGATTGGTCAGAGACAACCCAGAAATTAAACATTACCATAAAGCCTGAGACTGTGAACCATGTGGCAGACCAGTCCTCCTGGGTTCCCCGACCCTACTACTCTCCACTTCGGTGTTCCTTCTCAGTGATGTCTCTTGCTTTGTCAGTGTGTGTTAAATTCTTGGAAAATTCATTTTTGAGCATTAGATAAGAGCTGGCTTCCACAGGGGCTCCAACAGTAAAGTTTTTGCCTGCAAGCTCTTGCTCCTTGGAAGGAAAGCTATGACAAACCTAGAGAGCATACTAAAAACCAGAAACATCATTTTAATGGCAAAGGTCCATATCAGTTCAGTTCAGTTTCTCAGTTGTATTCAACTCTTTGCCACCCCATGGACTGCAGCATGCTGGGCTTCCCTATCCGTCACCAATTCCTGGAGCCTGCTCAAACGCATGTCCATCGAGTCGGTGATGCCACCCAACCATCTCACCTTCTAAAATCCCCTTCTCCTCCTGCCCTCAATCTTTCCCAGGATCAGGATCTTTTCCAAAGAGTCAGTTCTTCACATCAGATGGTCAAACTATTGGAGCTTGAGTTTCAGCATCAGTCCCAATGAATATTCAGGACTGATTTCCTTTAGGATGGATTTGTTAGATCTCCTTGCAGTCCAAGGGACTCTCAAGAGTCTTCTCCAACACCATAGTTCAAAAGCATCAGTTCTTCAGCACTCAGCTTTCTTTATGGTCACATCCATACATGACTAGTGGAAAAACCATAGCTTTCATGAGACGGACCTTTATAGGCAAAGTAACGTCTCTGCTTTTTAATATACTGTCTAGGTTGGTGATAGCTTTTCTTCCAAGGAGCAAGTCTTTTAATTTCATGACTGCAGTCACCATCTGCAGTGATTTTGGAGCCCAAGAAAATAAAGCCTGTCACTGTTTCCATTGTTTTCCCATCTATTTGCCATGAAGTGATGGGACCAGATGCTATGATCTTTGTTTTTTGAATGTTGAGTTTTAAGTCATTGTTTGGAATATTTTCAAATATTTCCACTTTTTTACTCTCCTCTTTCACTTTCATCAAGAGGCTTTTTAGTTTTTCTTTACATTCTGCCATAGGGTGGTGTTATCTGAATATCTGAGGTTATTCATATTTCTCCCAGAAATCTTGATTCCAACTTGTGCTTCATCCAGCCTGGCATTTCACGTGATGTACATATAAGTTAAATAAGAAGGGTGACAATATACAGACTTGATGTACTCCTTTCCCAATTTGGAACCAGTCTGTTGTTCCATGTCCAGTTCTAACTGTTGCTTCTTGACCTGCATACAGATTTCTCAGGAGGCAGATAAGGTAGTCTGATATTCCCATCCCTTGAAGAATTTTCCACAGTTTGTTGTGATCCACACTGTCAAAGGCTTTGGCATAGTCAATAAAGCAGAAGTAGATGTTTTTCTGGAACTCTCTTGCTTTTTTGATGATCCAGTGGATGTTGGCAATTTGATCTCTGGTTCTTCTACCTTTTCTAAATCCAGCTTGAACATCTGGAAGTTCACGGTTCATGTACTATTGAAGACTATCTTGGAGAATTTTCAGCATTACTTTGCTGGTGTGTGAGATGACTGCAATTATGTGGTAGTTGGAAAATTCTTTGGCATTGTCTTTCTTTGGGATTGAAATGAAAACTGACCTTTTCCAGCCACTTTTGAGTTTTCAAATTGCTGGCATATTGAGTACAGCACTTTTACAGCATTGTATTTTAGGATTTGAAATAGCTCTACTGGAATTCCATCACCTCCTCTAGCTTTGTTGGTAGTGATACTTCCTAAGGCCCTTGACTTCCATATATTCAAAGCTATGGTATTTGCAGTAGTCACATACAGATATGAGAGTTGGTCCATAAAGAAGACTGAGCACAGAAGAATTGATGCTTTTGAATCACAGTGCAGGAGAAGATTCTTGAGAGTCCCTTGGACTGCAAAGAGATGAGACCAGTCAATGCTGGTCTGGAAAGGAAAATCAACCCTGAATACTCATGGGAAGAACTGCTGCTGAAGCTGAAGCTCCAATACTTTACACCTGATATGAACAGCCAACACAGTGAGAAAGATCCTGGTTCTTAAAAAGATTGAAGGCAGAAGGAGAAGGGGGAAACAGAGAATGAGATGGTTGGAAGGCATTACCAACTCAATGGGCATGAGTTTGAGCAAACTCAGGGAGATGATAGTGGAGGACAGGGAAGCCTGAATGCTGCAGTCCAAGGGTTTGCAAAGAGTCAGACACAACTTAGCAACTAAACAACAACAGATAAGAGCCACTCCCGGACCCTGGAAGGGGTCCTCCTTCTTGCAAAATTTTCACTCATCATTCATCTACATAGCCAGGGAAATATTCCAAACAATGGTCTAAAGTCTTCCAGTGCTCACTCTTCCATTTCCTCATTTAGACTACACTTTGGAAATCCCAAGCATTCAAACTCAGTGTGCCAAGAGGCAGGGCAATTTTTCCTTTAAAAGAGGATAATAGTGGGCAAGTCAGCAGCCTCAGGGGCAGCATCAACCTTACCCAGGACAAGAAGGGTGCAGCCATTGCCTTCCCTTTCTTGTTGCTTTTGTTCAGTTGTTCAGTCATCTCTGACTCTTTGACTTTACATGGGAACCTGTAATGAGACTCATTCACAGCCTTCTGGGACAATATGAGGAGTTGTTTGTAGTCACGGAAAACTAATACACATAATCAATCAATGTCTTCTCCTCAACTGTGATCAAAAACTAAAGAGATTTAACTTTTAAAAGGGACACTGATGCGATGTTCATAAATCAGTGAGTTAAACATTAGCCCTCGTAAGTGTCATAAAATCAGCTAATGATCCTTTCTGTGGTGAATACAGCTCTTAATCAGTAATGCCATTACTGTATATGATGTCTCCCTTAAAATGTCTCAGCCAATGCATCTCAACATGCAGCATGCACTTTCTTAACAATCACATGAAAAAATAAGGGTATATCAGGAATTCAAAAACTGCTTTGGGATTTTGACTTCCAAGTAGGTCCGGAAAAATTATAGGAAAAAAAAAAAAAAAAAAATCAACCCTGAATACTCATGGGAAGAACTGCTGCTGAAGCTGAAGCTCCAATACTTTACACCTGATATGAACAGCCTACACAGTGAGAAAGATCCTGGTTCTTAAAAAGATTGAAGGAGAAGGGGAAAACAGAGAATGAGATGGTTGGAAGGCATTACCAACTCAATGGGCATGAGTTTGAGCAAACTCAGGGAGACGATAGTGAAGGACAAGGAAGCCTGACATGCTGCAGTCCAAGGGTTTGCAAAGAGTCAGACACAACTTAGCAACTAAACAACAACAGATAAAAGCCACTCCTGGACCCTGGAAGGGGTCCCCCTTCTTGCAAAATTTTCACTCATCATTCATCTACATAACCAGGGAAATATTCCAAACAATGGTCTAAAGTCTTCCAGTGCTCAGTCTTCCATTTCCTCATTTAGACTACACTTTGGAAATCCCAAACATTCAAACTCAGTGTGCCAAGAGGCAGGGCGATTTTTCCTTTAAAAGAGGGTAATAGTGGGCAAGAGTCAGCAGCCTCAGGGGCAGCATCAACCTTACCCAGGGCAAGAAGGGTGCAGCCATTGCCTTCCCTTTCTTGTTGCTTTTGTTCAGTTGCTCAGTCATCTCTGACTCTTTGACTTTACATGGGAACCTGTAATGAGACTCATTCACAGCCTTCTGGGACAATATGAGGAGGTGTTTGTAGTCACGGAGCACTAATACCCATAATCAATCAATGTCTTCTCCTCAACTGTGATCAAAAACTAAAGAGATTTAACTTTTAAAAGGGACACTGATGCGATGTTCATAAATCAGTGAGTTAAACATTAGCCCTCATAAGGGTCATAAAATCAGCTAATGATCCTTTCTGTGGTGAATACAGACATAATCAATCAATGTCTTCTCCTCAACTGTGATCAAAAACTAAAGAGATTTAACTTTTAAAAGGGACACTGATGCGATGTTCATAAATCAGTGAGTTAAACATTAGCCCTCATAAGGGTCATAAAATCAGCTAATGATCCTTTCTGTGGTGAATACAGTTCTTAATCAGTAATGCCATTACTGTATATGATGTCTCCCTTAAAATGTCTCAGCCAATGCATCTCAACATGCAGCATTCACTTTCTTAACAATCACATGAAAAAATAAGGGTGTATCAGGAATTCAAAGGCTGCTTTGGGATTTTGACTTCCAAGTAGGTCCGGAAAAATTATAGGAAAAAAAAAAAAAAGTCAAATGTTTGATGGTTCTCAAACTTTAGCATGGATGGGAATCAACTGGAAGGCTTGCTAAAATACAGGTTGCTGGGCCCCACCCCAGAATTTCTGACTGAGTAGCTCTAGGGTTGAAAACTTCCATTTTTGCAAGGTCTCAGGTGACACAGGTGCTGCTGGTCCAGGGACCACACTTTGAGAACTGTCGACTGAAAAGAATTGCACAAGCTAAAAATTAGATGAGCATTCTGCATCTCTGAATGTTTGGAGACCTCCCTTCTCTTTCTTTTCTTCAGTTCAGTTCAGTTCAGTCGCTCAGTCGTGTCCAACTCTTTGCGACCCCATGAATCACAGCATGCCAGGCCTCCCTGTTCATCACCATCTCTCAGAGTTCACTCAGACTCACGTCCATCGAGTCCGTGATGCCATCCAGCCATCTCATCCTCGGTCGTCCCCTTCTCCTCCTGCCCCCAATCCCTCCCAGCATCAGAGTCTTTTCCAATGAGTCAACTCTTTGCATGAGGTGGCCAAAGTACTGGAGTTTCAGCTTTAGCATCATTCCTTCCAAAGAAATCCCAGGGCTGATCTCCTTCAGAAC
>SJYT01018762.1:62696-161453 GCA_006410635.1 Cephalophus harveyi
ATGGACATGAGTTTGGGTAAACTCTGAGAGTTGGTGATGGACAGGGAGGCCTGGAGTGCTGCAGTTCATGGGGTGGCAAAGAGTCAGACACGACTGAGCGACTGAACTGAACTGAGCTGAACTGTGTATGGAAAGATGCAAGATTCTGGGCTCGCTGAAATCATTCCTTTGACCTGCCCGCAGCTGTCTGGAGCCAGCATCCTCCTCTTTCCCACCCGGATGCCCTCAGGCTGCGCAGTTGGTGGGGGCTGCAGTCACAGAGGCAGCCTGCTGGGCTCCCCCTTGAGCGCCCTCAGGGCTCGCCACTGGGGACAGCTGCAGTGGCTTGAACTCTGCAGCTTCCTTTGTTTACTGATGGCAGGCAACATTTTTCATGCACAGATCCATTATTCTGAAGGAGTCTGTAAACTTCCTATGAAGGCTCAAATAATAAAATTTAGGCTCTGCAGCCCGCTTCATATCTGCCATATCTCCTCAACTCCACCACTGCAGCATATGGCTAGTAACTATAGACAATACACAGACGAATGCACATGGCTGAGTGTCTATAAAACTTTATTTAAAACCAGAGGCAGGCTGGACTTGGTTCATGGGCTGCAGTGTGCCCATCCCTGTCCCAGAGAAGGAAGGACTCTCACCACCAGACCCACCCTGGCTCTCAGGGTCTGAGTTACATCTGAAAGGCATAAATCCCTCCACATCCACAGTTTCCTCCTGAAGGGTCTCGCTTGACCTGAATAGAGAACCAGAAACACCATCACACCTGGATTTTATCTTTTAAAATGTGTCCCAGAGGAACTCTTTGTTCAGTACACCAGCACAAACAACACAGCATGTTAACATCTCAAAGCTTCAGGATCTGGGGAGCTGGCGGGGGTTTCAGCTGGTTTAGAGGAGAATATCAGAAGCTGACCTCTGTCACTTGTCACCTTGCAGCCTTTCAGCCTCCAGTCATCCAGAATACAAGCTCTGAAAAAGCTGAGAAAAGGGAAAGGGAAAGTCACTCAGTCGTGCCCGACTCTTTCCGACCTCATGGACTATACAGTCCGTGGAATTCTCCAGGCCAAAATACTGGAGTGGGTAGCCTTTCCCTTCTCCAGGGATCTTCCCAACCCAAGGATCAAACCCAGGTCTCCCTCCCTGCAGGCGGATTCTTTACCAGCTGAGCCACAGGTAGCCCCCCAAAAGCTGAGAATTTATCTTCAATTTCTAGAAAAGTGCTTGGCATGGAGTAGGTCCTCAAAGGTTTCTGCTGAATTAAATAAAGTCTATAAAATCAGGAAACCCCTTTCTAGTCTTGAGATTTCTAGGTTTGTCCTCAGAGTCTGGTAAGGGACTGTGGTTCCCTCCTCCTGCCCTTATAACCCTGGGATGGTAGCAAAACCGCACAACTCAGATAGGACTCAAACCCAGCCAAAACCCAGACTGGGACCTGAACCCACGGGCTGGGATTCAAATCCACCATCTTTTAATTAAAATCACACACATGGTCTCAGGACTTAATGAAGCTCAGTTTTTGTTGTTGTTTTTTTGGTTTTTGTTGTTGTTGTTGTTGTTACTGTTGTTATTGTTTTTGTCTCAGCACAGAAGGAATTTGGTGAGAGGCTAAGTGATAGGTATTTGGGTTCACTTAGTGAGAAAACACATTCCATAGACAGAATGTGGTCCTTCTCAAAAGACCAAGAGTGATCCTGGGAGAAACACACTTTACAGACATTGTGTGGGCCATTTCCGAAGGCAGGAGGCTCTGAAATGCTGCGTGGTTAGTTTTTATGGGCTGGGTGATTTCATAAGCTAATGAATGGGAGGATTATTCCAACTATTTCAAGGAGGGGCAGAGATTTCCAGGAATTGGACCACCACCCGCTCTTTGGCCTTTTATGGTTGGCTTTGGAACTGTCAACTGGCGGGCACGTCATTAGATGCTAATATATTATAACAGGGGTTTGTTGTTATTTTTCAGTTGCTAAGTCATGTCCAACTCTGTGACCCCATGGGCATGCCAGCCTCCTCTGTCCTCCACTATCCCCCAGAGTTTGCTCAGATTCTTGTCCACTGAGTCAGTAATGCTATCTAACCATCTGATCTCTGCTGCCTGCTTCTCCTCCTTCCCTCAGGCTTTCCCAGCATTGGGGTCTTTTCCAATGAGTCAGTTCTTCACATCAGGTGGCCAAAGAATTGAAACTTCAGTTTCAGCATCAGTCCCTCCAATGAATATTCAGGGTAATTTCCTTTAGGATTGATGGGTTTGATCTCCTTTCCAAGGGATATAGGCTATTGGAAGTCAAATCTTTCACCGTCTTGGACCTAGCTGGTTCTAACCAGTTTATGTCACATCCCTAACAGCAATGTCATTCTTTTAAAGGTTATGCCTTGCCCTCTTCCCTTCTGGTTCAGTAGGAAGGACAGGGCTTCCAGGAGGGGGACTTGGGGCCAGCATATGTGTATCAGGACCATCCCCTGTGAGTGGGTAATAAGGACAAGTTTCCTTCCTCTTTCTCAGCTACAAAGCTGAGGATCCTGCTGGAATCTCAAGGACCATTCAGTTCTCCAGCCATGTAAATGAACATTGGAAAAGCTTGTGAAGAACACCAGGGAGGAGCCCAGGATAAAAGCAGAGAGCTGTGGGCAGATGACAGAGAGCCTGGAACCAACACTGTGTCTCATGGGATGGGGCATATTTTAGCACCAGAAACTCCAGCAAGGCAGTATCAAAAAGAGAGTGGCCGAGGGGAGAACAGGGTGTAGAGCAACACCTTCTATTTATGTCACAGATCCACTAGCTGCTAAGTCGCTTCAGTCGTGTCCGACTCTGTGTGACCCCACAGATGGCAGACCACTGGGCTCCGCCATCCCTGGGATTCTCCAGGCAAGAACACTGGAGTGAGTTGCCATTTCCTTCTCCAATGCATGAAAGTGAAAAGTGAAAGTGAAGTCGCTCAGTCGTGTCTGACTCAGCAACCCCATGGACTGCAGCCTACCAGGCTCCTCCGTTTGGAGAAGGCAGTGGCATCCCACTCCAATACTCTTGCCTGGAAACTCCCATCGACGGACGGAGATCCACTAGAGACAATACTTTTTATTTATCTGCAACCGGCAAGCATGGAAAGAGAAAAAACTAGACCCCGAAGTCTGAGAATCTTCCAACAAGCAAGAGATTTGACATAAGATATATAATCTATGGTGGTGAGCTAAATTGATACAAAGCCAGGGAGCTTTTGCAGCTTGAGTTCCTAACAGAAGGCATGATTTATGCACTAACGCTATTCCTCACTAGGTGTGGGTTTAGGACTTGATGCAATTCTCTTCAATGTATTTCATGACTTGGTGTTATGCAAGGAACGGGGTTAAAGGATTACATTCCCCAGTGAGTAAGCAGCAGATAACAGGAGAACCCGGACTAGTACACTGCCTATGGGAGGCCCTTTTTTTTTTTTTTTTCCCCTATTAAGACCTTCAACTGGTTGGAGGTCCACTCACGTTACGGAAGATAAGCTGCTTTACTCAAAGTCTACTGATTTAAATGGCAATCTCATTCTTTACATGTCTTCAGAGAAATATCCACAGTGCTATTTGACCAAATGCCTGGGTGCTCTGGCCTAGCCAAGTAGACACAAAGAATGAACCTTTGCCTGGAGTTATCCTCTGATGGTGTTGTAGAGACAGAAGCTCGGGTGTTGGTCCACGTTTCTTCCTGAAGCTACGGGAGCCCTCTCCTTAATTCCATGAATGCTTCCAGTAGTCTGCAAGATTCTAGTAAATACTCGGAGTTGGTTTCTCTTTCTGAGAAGAAAAAGGAAGAGGAGAGGGGAGGGGAGGGGAGAGAAAAATGGAAGGGGAGGAGAGGGAAGAACAATAACATCCTTAAGTGAAAAGGGAGCAGTGAATAAGCCAAATCCAGCCCAGGTGTGGCCCAGCAGTTACTCTCCCATCTTGCCAGAGTGACATCACACCACGTTTTAGCTCTTCTGTGGACCCTGCAAGGAACAGCTTAAGTGTAACTTTTCTTTACCCAAATGCTCCATGGTTCTTTGTTTTTCTTTTTTTTGTGAAGTTGCTCAGTCATGTCCGACTCTTTGCAATCCTGTGGACTGTAGCGTACCAGGCTCCTCCATCTATGGAATGGAATTTTCCAGGCAAGAGTACTGGAGTGGGTTGCCATTTCCTTCTCCAGGGGAATCTTCCTGACCCAGGCATTGAACCCAGGTCTCCCGCATTGCAGGCAGACGCTTTACCATCTGAGCCACCAGGTAGGGAGATGAACAGTTATGTTGTAAGTTTCCAGCACGCTACTGAAAGATGTATATTTTCTTTTATCTTTTCTATAGTCAGTGGCAGTTTATTAATTTATGTCAGTGAAAAGCTCTGAATGGTGCCCCAGGGGCCCCTCCAAACCTGAAGGATGGGCTCAGGGTGTGTTCTTAGCTAAATTAATAGCAATCATATTTCCCAAGCTCGGACCTTTTTTAAAACATTGAGCAACAGTTGAGATGACTTTTGCCAACATGGTAAGAACTAGGATAGTGGCTAAAGTCATCACTTACAGACTTCTCTGATCTACAAAAATCACACACAGATACTTTAGCCTGCATGGAATAATTAATCAATTATTTGGCTGAGATAAAAAGATGGCTTAAAAAGAAAACAAGGTAACTTCTGCAGGAAAAATAGGCTTTAAATTTGTAGAAGAAAGTACTTGCTATTTCTAACCCCAGAACTCTGAGAGAGAAGAAAGCTGCAATTGAAAGAGCTCAAAAGTTATCTTCCACAATCAAGGCTAGGTATACATTTTTAAATATAGACTATTATCATTTTTTAGGCAAATTCAAGGTTAGAGTATAAAAAATTTAGTGTATGTTCACACTGATTCCTAATAAAGAGCTGAATTCATGAATAAATTAACCTAAATCTATAAAATATTTGTGCATACTCAGTTGTGTCCAACTCTTTGTGATTCCATGGATTATAACCCACCAGGCTCCTCTCCCCATAGAATTTTTCAGGCAATAATACTAGAGAAGGTTGCCATTTTCTACTCCAAGGGATCTTCCTGACCCAGGGAATGAACCCACATCTCTTGGGTCTCCTGCATTGGCAAGTGAATTCTTTACCACTGGGCCACCTGAGACTCCTTATGAATCTATCAAATAACCATATTTAAAACCCTGTCTGAGACACGTGTGCCCCAGTGTTCATCACAGCACTGTTTACAATAGCCAGGACATGGAAGCAACCTAGATGTCCATCGGATAAGAAAGCTGTGGTACATATACACAATGGAATATTATTCAGCTATTAAAAAGAATGCATTTAAATCAGTTCTAATAAGGTGGATGAAACTGAAGCCTATTATACAGAGTGAAGTAAGTCAGAAAGAAAAACACCAATACACATATATGTGGAATTTAGAAAGATGGTAACAATGACCCTATATGTGAGACAGCAAAAGAGACACAGATGAACAGACTTTTAGACTCTGTGGGAGAAGACGAGGGCAGGATGATCTGAGAGAATAGCATTGAAACATGTTTATTATCATATGTGAAATAGATCGCCAGTCCAGCTTCCATGCATGAGACAGGGTGCTCAGGGCTGGTGCACTGGGATAACCTTGAGGGATGGGGTGGGGTGGGAAGTGGGAGTGGGGCTCAGGTTGGGGAACACATGTACACCCATGGCTGATTCATGTCAATGTATGGCAAAACCCACTACAATATTGTAAAGTAATTAGCCTCCAATTAAAGTAAATAACTTGTTTTTAAGCCAGTAACAAAAATAAATAAAAATAAATAAAACACTTTCTATCAGGGAGGTGATCTGGGTGAACATCATCAACATAAAAATGAAACTTCGCTTATATGGCCTTCCATCCCCAAACTCATAACCTCTGTTTAACAATGAAACAGCAAACATAAATTGAAGGATAATTTACAAGATGACATAGTTATCTATGTCATCTTGATAGATAGAATCCTTATCGATTTTTTCCTGGAAGCCTGAGGGAACATACAAAGAATAAATGATAGACTCTAATGCCTCCAGGATTATTGATATGCAGTGATTCACTTTCTCCTTTTGACATAGAGAATACTGCTATTTAGGTTTTCCAAAGTATATTGTTTTCATAATTTTTCAAAACGTATTCATAGAAAGTATTTCTTGAAAGCAGTCAAGACATTCAGATTGCCTAATGAGGAAAGGCACACTGTGCAGGTTGGAAGAGAAAAATGTGGCCAAGGGTATCCTGTTTGAGGTTTTTGCCATTCCTTACTTAAAAGCCTGTGAAAAACGCGTTTTTCTAGTTCTGTGGAAAATGCCATTAGAATTCTGATAGGGATTGCACTGAATCCAAAGGTGGCTTCGGGCATTATGGACATTTTTAACAATATTGATCCTTCCAATCTATGAACATGGAATCTCTTTTCATTTGTTTGTGTTTTCTTCAATTTCTTCCATCAAAGTCTTGTGGTTTTCATATTCATTTCCTTGGTTACACACATTCCTATTTTATTGTTTTTGTTGGTATTGTGAATGGGAAAGACCGTAAGGGCGTTACACTAAGTAAGATAAGTCAAACAGAGAAAGATAAATATTGTATGACATCGCTTACATGTAGAATCTAAAAGGGCTAAACTCATAAAAACAGAGAGTGGAACGGTGAGGGTAGGGGGGAGTGGGGAATGGGAGAAATCTTACTCAACATACAAATTTGGAAAGTGAAAGTGTTAGTCACTGAGTCATGTCTGAATCTTTGTGACACCGGGGACTATAGCCCGTCAGGCTCCTCTGTCCACAGAATTCTCCTGGCTAGAATACTGGAGTGGGTAGCCATTCCATTCTCCAGGGGATCTTCCCAGGGATCGAACCCAGGTCTCCTGCACTGCAGGTAGGTTCTTTACCATCTGAGCCCCCAGAAATAGCAGATAAAATGTCTTGGAGATCTAACACACAGGATAGTGATTATAGTATCTGTATTCTAAACATCACAGTTCCTAGAAGACTACGTTTTAATTGCTCTTACCACAAAAAAAAAAAAAGAGAAATGATAATTATATGACATTATAGAGGTGTTAGCTAACGCTAAGGTGGTAATCATCCTTTGATATATAAATGTATGAAATCAACACATCGTAAGTGTTAAACTTACACAATGCTGTATGTCAATTACATCTCAATTTTTCAAGCCTGTGCAAGGCAGCCCTTTTGAAAAATCATGTCAGCGACACTATTAAAACTTGAAGACTGCTCAGACTGCCTTTTCAAAAGCAAACAGCACAGCGGGTGAGTTGTGTGAATTCAGAACATCTGTCGTGAGTGGGGAAGCCCAGTCAGTGGGGGCTGCTTCTGTCTCTGGAGGCCATCCTCACACTTCCCTCCCAGCTGATGTCGTTGGCCCAAGGCCAGTGAGTGAGTCAGCCTAAAAGAGGGGAGCCCCTGAGAGTCCCCCTGCTGCCCTGGGCTGCTGGGGTCCAGCCCCGGTGAATCCAGGGTAATTTGAAGGTTGGGACGGAGTTGGCGTCCTTGGAAAAAATTAATCAGATATAGAGAGAGATTAGAAACGGATAGTGCAGTAGGAAAATTAGTGGAGAAAAAGAGGCTGAATAACTTGGTTTACATGGGATAGCATCCATGCTCCAGATGGGAATTCAGCCAGAAAAACGGGGAGCAAGAAAGAAGCGACATGGGGGAATCAGTCTTTCCAGAAACTGATCCCCTTTCTTTATTTTTTAGGTTTGCTTATATACCTTTCGTTACACACAGGGATGAATACAGAGTCACGCGGGGGTCAGCAATCCTGACCTTTATCAAAATCAGGTGCTTTACATAAAAAAAACTCCTGACATATATTTCATGTGGTCTCCTTTACTTTTCTAATCTTTTCCTTTCCTTGTCATTTCTGGTAACTTCAGGAGGAGAAAAATTGTCTATTTTGCCGGGGTCCAGCCCCAGTGGACCCAGGGTGATTTGAAGGAGGGGACGGAGTCGGTGTCCTTGGAAAAAACTTAATTAATTACAGATATATAGAGAGATTAGAAACGGATAGTGTGGTAGGAAATATTAGAGGAGAAAAAGAGGCTGAATAACTTGGTTTACGTGGAATAGCATCCTGCTCCAGATGAGAATTCAGCCTGAAAAATGGGGAGCAGGAAAGAAACGACATGGGGGAATCAGTCTTTTCAGAAACTGACCCCATTTCTTTATTTTTTAGGTTTGCTTATATACTTCTTGTTACACATAGGGATGAATACAGAGTCACACGGGGGTCAGCAGTCCTGACCTTTATCAAAATCAGGTGCTTTACATAAACGTATATATTAAAAAAAAAAAGTCTTAGGGGTTTTAGATCACCTTTTGGCCATGAGACCTGCTGACAGTTTATGAACCTTTCTGATAACCAAAAAAAAACATTTTTTCCAAGGGTGTTTTTTCTTAAACCAGGCACCACCCTCCAAATAAAGTTGCACTCCTATAGGGTGGGGGTGTAATGATTTACAATCAAGAAAGGAATTTATTTAACCCAAGGTTAACATGATTAATCTTAAAGGTTAATACTTATCTCTTCTATATGCTAGTTATATTCATTATAAGGGCAGGGAATATGGAGATTTAACAGCAAAATAACAGCCCAACAAATGAAAATCCTTTCACCAATGTTCCCCTTAAGATCTATTTAGTCAGAAGATGGTGGAAGAATAGGACTTGGAGACCACTTTCTCCCTCACAAATTCATCAAAAGAACATTTCAACACTGAGTAAACTCCACAAAACAACTTCTGAATGCTGACAGAAGACATCAGGCACCCAGAAAAGCAGATCGTTGTCTTCAAAAACAGGTAGGAAAAAATATAAAAGATGAAAAAAGAGACAAAGGAGGTAGGGAGGGATCTCCATCCTGGGAAGGAAGTCCCATCCCGGGAAGGGAATTTTAAGAGAGGTTTCCAAATACCAGGAAACTCTCACTGCCGAGTCTGTGGCGAGCCTTGGAAGCACGGAGGGCAACACAGCAGGAAGGAAAAATAAATAATTAAAACCAACAGATTACGAGCCCAACAGTAACTCCCCCAGTGGAGAAGCAGTGCAGACGCTTGCATCCGCCACTAGCAAGTGGGGGCTGAGCAGGGAGGCATGGGAGGCGCAGGCTGCAGTGATTTTTAAGAAGCGGACTAAAACGTCCCACACGTACCCAGAGCGAACTAACTTGGGCTAGCAAACCAGACTGTGGGATAGCTACCACGTGAAAAGCTCGAACATAAGACACCGCCAAGACTGCACACAGAACAAAGGATGAAACAGAATTAGTCGGCTGCAGACCATCCTCCGCCGGTGACAGGCAGCCAGAGCCGTAAGCACTGGAAGGGGGCAATCGCAGCCCAAGAGAGACATTACCTACCAAAATGCAAGCAGGCTTCTTTGCTAACTAAGACTTCTGGGGGTTCTGGGCAGTCAACATCCGCCTGAGAAGGAACACCAGTGGTACTCCCAGAAAACTGAGCAGCAGAGACAGGAAAGGCAATTAGTCGCAGTGACCGTGCTTGCCAAACACCTGAGCTACTCGGACCTGGGAGGCCCAACGGAATCTGCACCTCTGAGGGCTACCTGAGCGCCGAGCCTGAGTGGCTTAGACCGGGGAGGTGCAAGCAGCCTAGGGCCGGCCTCAGATGGTTCCTGGCGGAGCAACATAGAGCCTGAGTGGTGTGTGCCCTGAGCAGGGGCAGGCCCAGCAGGGTTGAGACACTGTGAGCACACACCAATCTTATTTCTTTGCAGCATCCCTCCCCCCCCCCACAGCGTGACTGAACAGGTGAGCCTAAAAAAAAAAAAGTGTCCAACACCACCCCATCTGTGTCAGGGCAGAAATCAGACACTGAAGAGATCAGCAAACAGAAGTTAAACAGAGGGAACTGCCTTGGAAGTGACTCCACACTGCCCACAACACCAGAAAAAGGGCCAGATATATCTTTATTATTTTTATGATCATTCCTACTTTTTTTTTATGTTGTTGTGTGATTGTTTTTTCTTCCTTTGTTTTTAACTTTAAAACATTTTTAAGTCCTCTATTTCTCCTTTAATTNAAAAAAAGTGTCCAACACCACCCCATCTGTGTCAGGGCAGAAATCAGACACTGAAGAGATCAGCAAACAGAAGTTAAACAGAGGGAACTGCCTTGGAAGTGACTCCACACTGCCCACAACACCAGAAAAAGGGCCAGATATATCTTTATTATTTTTATGATCATTCCTACTTTTTTTTTATGTTGTTGTGTGATTGTTTTTTCTTCCTTTGTTTTTAACTTTAAAACATTTTTAAGTCCTCTATTTCTCCTTTAATTTTTATTTTTATTTTTATAACCGAATTCTAACTGTTGCTTCCTGACCTGCATACAGATTTCTCAAGAGGCAGGTCAGGTGGTCTGGTATTCCCATCTCTTTCAGAATTTTCCACAGTTTATTGTGATCTACACTGTCAAAGGCTTTGGCATAGTCAATAAAGCAGAAATAGATGTTTTTCTGGAACTCTCTTGCTTTTTCCATGATCCAGCGGATGTTGGCAATTTGATCTCTGTAACAAAGTACAATGATCTATAACAAAAGAGAAAATTCATTAACTCAAAAAGTCTAGTATTGCTAACATCAAAAAACTACTATATTTCCTTTTCTATATTCCAAATACATTGATTAATATACTCCCAGGTGCCTAAGGATATGGAGACCAGGCTGCAATCATTGACTCAATAATGAGAAAAGCCCTATGCTAATTAAGAGTCTCAAAATACTCCAAAACTCTCTGTGGTTGAGAGGTAGTAAACAATCATGTGAGTAGTGGCAGAAGTATGGATAATCCTGTCACACAAGCTAGTTTGACCTGAGACACCCTTGTCCCACCCAGGGCAGGGAATTAGCAGCAATTATTGGCACAACAAATGAAAAACCCTTCACCAATATAATTCCTAACCAACCCACTATACTAATAATTTCTAACTTCCCAAAAGAATTTGCCTTTAGTAAGTCCAAAACATCTCATGCCTCTCACAGTTGGAGTGTTGTAAACTATCACATGTGGCCGGACGAACCTGTACAGGCAGGCCAGATAACCTTCAGAGGAGTCCGTAAGCTGAAACACTCTTGTCATGCCCAGGAATTTTTATTAACTGGAGCTGCAAGTTAACTCCTTCTCCGAGAGAAATGGTGATGGGGGGAGAGCTCCCCGTAAAGTCAGAGGTGTAGGTGAGAGCATAAAACAGACTCTGGTTTGGGGGCTAGATGCTCGGGAACAGGGGGTTTCCTGAGGCTTGATCACGCCTCTGCGTACGCCAAGCCTCCTTCCTCATGACCTTTGCCATGCCAGCCTCACGCTGGCTCCCAGCACTGGGCCAAGCCGGGGCAACACCCCCAGCCATTGTAATCCTGGCCAGTTGTGGGGTTGACATTACCACTGACTACAGTGTGGTGATTGTATCTTAATCCAAACATAAATATTTTTCTTATTCTTAAATCAACAAGTGTCTGAAGAATGATCTAGGATAGCAGTTCTCAAAATGTGGTCCCTGGAGGTTTTCTATCTATCCACAGCATCTGTGAGGTCAAAACGAATGTTTTTAAATACTACTGAAATGTTATTTGCTTTTCTTCCCCCCCTCTTATTCTCTCTCAAGTGTACAAGGAAGTTTTCCAGAGGTTGTGTGTGTGTTAGTTGCTCGGTCCTGTCCGACTCTTTTGCAACCCCATGGACTGCAGCCTGCCAGGCAAGAATACTGGAGTGGGTTGCCATTCCCTTCTCCCTTCCAGAGGTTACATGACATGGTATTGCAAGAGACTGAATGCAGAGGCAGAGATAAGAGCCCAGTGGTCTCTTCAGCGGGACTTAAACCAGGACCTTGTGGTCCCTCATTACTCCCACCTCAAGTCAGGCTGGACCAACCAGGCCTCTGGCACGTGAGCTGCTGTTCCCTCCACATTTCTCTTCCAGGGTAACGCCCTCCTGCTGCCTTCTGTCACCAGGAAGGTTCCGTTCCACACACACCCTCCCTTGAAACCTGTTCCTTAGCACTATTCCTACCCACCCCCAAACCTGAGGGAATCTCCTTTCTGTCCTAGAACCTTCATTGTCTGTTTTGTATTTTAAAATAAAGGCCTAGTTGGATGTTGATCTAAAATCTCTAACAAGTAATGTGCTTTGGCTAAACTCATGCTTAGCCTCTTAAAGTGGAGCCAGCACTTTCAATGTGGTGTCACGTGTATAATACTTTCTGTGAATATTCTAGAGGGGCATGTTACGATCCCCACCTTTGGGTGAGGGTGCTGAGGCACACAGCGGATGGTTTCTCTGATGTTGTACACTTCGTGTGTGAGAAGGCTGAGTCTCAAACCTCAGTCATTCATAGGTTCTCCTCTGCAGACTGATTTCACGTGGAAAGCTGAGTCGAGGCTCCTGGGCCTGAAGAGACAGGAGGGAAGCCTAAGTGTCCTTTGGCTGGTCATCTGTCACTTAAGCTCTCTAAATATGACATACTCACAGCCTTTCACAGACACGCACACACACAAACTAAGGAGAAAAGGGTAAAATGATGTCTTAGTGCCACTAAACCCAGATGAAAGTGAAAGTCGCTGGGTTGCATCTCATTCTTTGTCACCTCATGGACTATACAGTCCATGGAATTCTCCAGACCAGAATTCTAGAGTGGGTAACCTTTCCCTTCTCCAAGGGATCTTCCCAACCCAGGGATCGAACCCAGGTCTCCTGAATTGCAGGCAGAGTTTTTGCTAGCTGAGCTACCAGAGAAGTCCAAGAATACTGGAGTGGGTAGCCTATCCCTTCTCCAGCGGAGCTTCTTGACCCAGGAATCGAACCGGGGTCTCCTGCACTGCAAGCAGATTCTTTACCAACTGAGCTGTCTGGGAACCTGGCTAGATTCTTTAAAAAGAAAAAAAAAAAAAAAAAAGCTAACAGAAGTACGTTGTTCTTCTATTTCAGATTTCATACTCCCTTGAGAGGATTTTATCCTGCCGAAAGCCTCTTTATTCTTGATGTCTTTGTCATGTTTGTTTTTTGTACTTATAGCAATTCATATACTCTTGTAGGACATTTTATACAAGGGATAAATGCTAAGACATAATATTGAGTAACTATTCGAATCCCTGCCTGAGAGGTGTATTATTGCCTCCACTATAATCACAGAATGTGGAAGTAGCTTGCGCAAGGTCAAATAATGACTCAGTGAAATAGCCAGAAACAAAATTATCCCTACCCTCCACCCCCATTTCTTGCTAAAACACATTTTTCATAAAGAACTTACGTAGCATTTGCAATTCTGTGCCAAATCAGTATTCATGGTTGTCGTATTCCCATCTTTTTTGCAATTTCTATTTTCCAACTTCCAAATAAAGATAAAAGGAATATTTTGCCGAGATTCGGGCTGTTTTTTTTTTTTTTTTCTTCAAATATCCTTAGCTAAAAGATGACCTCAGATGTGATGAAAAGTGACCTTCAGGTCCTCTACCAGCTGTTGAATTACTTTTGCAAAATGCCTCAAAATGCTTTTCAATTACCCTGTGACTAACTGACAAGTCGGGGTCCAATAAAACACTTGAAGGACTCCGTGTGTGTGTGTGTGTGTGTGAGAGAGAGAGAGAGAGAGAGAGAGACAGAGAGAGAGACAGAGAGAGAGAGCCGGACGGAGGGAATGAGATAGTCCACCATTCTTATTTGGCTTTGGGACATGCTTATCTATCTTCAAGTATTGTATATGACTTATGAGTGTCAAATAAATTATACTTAAATATTATTTAAACCCCCACAACATAATATAGTGAGAAACATTCTGAATGTTACAAAGCAAATTTCAGAGTGGCTGCTGCCCTCACCTTCCAAGCAAAATCAACAATGGAAGAGAAATCCTGTGAGGTGAGTAAGAATATAAAAATTCTCATCCATCAGACAGCAGCACAAGAAGACAGAGGTATGGGTCAGCACGAAATGAAAAAGCAATGCTCATCAAACTGATTGATAGGTGGGGTTATTTTCAAACACTGTGGGATAATTCTTGTGTTTAATGAATACAACCTAGACAGCATATTAAAAAGCAGAGGCATTACTTTGCCAACAAAAGTCCATCTAGTCAAGTCTATGGTTTAATCGAGTCTGTGATGCCATCCAGCCATCTCATCCTCTGTCGTCCCCTTCTCCTCCTGCCCCCAATCCCTCCCAACCTAGACAGCATATTAATAAGCAGAGACATTACTTTGCCAACAAAGATCCATCTAGTCAAGTCTATGGTTTATCCAGTGGTCATGTATGGATGTGAGAGTTGGACTATAAAGAAAGCTGAGCACCAAAGAATTGATGCTTTTGAACTGTGGTGTTGGAGAAGACTCTTGAGAGTCCCTTGGACTGCAAGGAGATCCAACAAGTCCATCCTAGAGGAGATCAGACCTGAGTGTTCATTGGAAGGACTGATGTTGAAGCTAAAACTCCAATACTTTGGCCACCTGATGTGAAGGGCTGACTCATTTGAAATGACCCTGATGCTGGGAAAGATTGAGGGCAAGAGAAAAAGGGGAAGACAGAGGATGAGATGGTTGGATTGCATCACCTACTCAATGGGCATGAGTTTGAGCAAGCTCTGGGAGTTGAGGATGCACAGGGAGGCCTGGTGTGCTTCAGTCCATGGGGTTGCAAAGAGTCAGACACAACTGAGCAACTGAACTGAGCTGAACTGAATAAGAACTGCATATAGATTGCATCACCAACTCAGTGAAGGTGAATCTGAGCAAACTCCAGGAGATGACAAAGGACAGGGAAGCTTGGCATGCTGCAGTCCATGGGGTCGCAAAGAGCTGGTCTATGACTTAGTGACTGAACAACAACACGAGAACGCCTTCTGCAGTAATAGCAGTACATCCCATAGTATATTCGACTTATAGAGCACTTTCAAAGGCGCATCCAGGACTGTGGCAAGAGCTGGGCTCTCCCAGGTCTCCCCAGTTAGCTACCAGTCCCTGTGCTCGGCCTTTCACATCCGTGAGGACCAGCCCGAGTTTGGCCTTTCATAGGTTCGACTCCTTCATCCCTGAGGGCAGAGAAGCTCTGGTATCTCAGGATCTTATGGAGAGCAGATGATGGAGAGCTACATGGGTGTGCAGGGGGCACTGGGAAGGCCCTGGATTCTGGGAGGACAACGTTCACATCTCCAACTTGCAGATAAGGAAACTGAGGTTCAGCATGTTTAAGAGACATAACTGAGGGCACAAGACACACACACGGAGGAGAGAATCTGCATTTTCTGTTTCTTCTTTAAATACTTTTCCAGTGTTTACAGCATTCCTATTAAGTAGTGTCTTAGATTCAGTGCCATTTTCCCCAGAATCATTTGGGATGACAAGAGAGCCTTCTTAAGAGAGGAAGGGAAAATTAGCTGCCAAACTTACTGTAAAAGGCAGCCAATGGTGGGAGGCAATGGGTTTGGGGCTTAATGCTCTGGTTTCTGGCACCAGGATGGACTCAGCAGGGTTGTGTCCCACATAAGTCCAACAGTCCTTTCTNAGAATCATTTGGGATGACAAGAGAGCCTTCTTAAGAGAGGAAGGGAAAATTAGCTGCCAAACTTACTGTAAAAGGCAGCCAGTGGTGGGAGGCAATGGGTTTGGGGCTTAATGCTCTGGTTTCTGGCACCAGGATGGACTCAGCAGGGTTGTGTCCCACATAAGTCCAACAGTCCTTTCTTTTCCCCCTTTTTTTTTTTTTGCCTTTTTTCTTGGTAAAAACGGGTCAGTCTATCTTACTCCCAGAGGTATGGTGCACTTGTAAGATTATTCACTCAGGAATTCTAATATTTATTGTGTGCACATCCACATAAAGAGTTTCCAAAGGGTTGTGTCTCACATTTATCCTCAGGATCCAGGACTTGTTTGCCTGGACACACACACACACACGAATACACACATGAACACATAAACACACACACAGGGACAAATGTACTTATGAGTGAAAGTAAAGCATCAGAAAAGATTCATGGCCACCTGAATTCATGCCATCTACATTTGTTGTTGCTGTTCAATCACTAGTTCAGTTCAGTTCAGTTCAGTTCTGTCGCTCAGTCGTGTCCGACTCTTTGCGATCCCATGAATCACAGCACACCAGGCCTCCCTGTTCATCACCATCTCTCGGAGTTCACTCAAACTCACGTCCATCGAGTCAGTGGAGCTACCCCACGTCCGAGACCAGTGGCGGCCAGGAGGAGACACCCCGCGTCCGAGGTCAGGGGCAGTCGGGAGAAGCCACCTCGAGCTTGAGGCCAGGGGCAGTGACCCCGGGGAGCCACCACGAGCCCGAGGCCAGGGGCAGCAGCTGGGAGGAGCCACCCACGCCCGAGGCCAGGGCCGGTGGCTGGGAGGAGCAACCCGAGGAGCGGTGGCTGCGCAGGTGCAGGAGGGCCTAGAGGAGCTATCCCACGTTGAAGGTCAGGAACGGCGGCAGTAAGGAGATACCCTTCATCCAAGGTAAGGAGCAGTGGCCGTGCTTTGCTGAAGCAGCTGTGAAGAGATACCCCCACACCCAAGGTAAGAGAAACCTAAGTAAGATGGTAGGTGGTGCAAGAGGGCATCAGAGGGCAGACATACTGAAACCATACTCAGAAAACTAGTCAATCTAATCACACTAGGACCACAGCCTTGTCTAACTCAATGAAACCAAGCCATGCCTGCAGGGCAACCCAAGGCGGGCGGGTCGTGGTGGACAGGGCTGACAGAACGTGGTCCACTGGAGAAGGGAATGGCAAGCCACTTCAGTATTCTTGCCTTGAGAACCCCATGAACAGTATGAACAGGCAAAATGATAGGATACCAAAAGAGGAACTCCCCAGGTCATTAGGTGCCCAATATGCTACTGGAGATCAGTGGAGAAATAAGTCCAGAAAGAATGAAGGGATGGAGCCAAAGCGAAAACAATACCCAGTTGTGCATGTGACTGGTGATAGAAGCAAGATCCGATGCTGTAAAGAGCAATACTGCATAGGAACCTGGAATGTCAGGTCCATGAATCAAGGCAAATTGGAAGTGGTCAAACAAGAGATGACAAGGGTGAACGTCGACATTCTAGGAATCAGCGAACTAAAATGGACTGGAATGGGTGAATTTAACTCAGATGACCATTATATCTACTACTGCGGGCAGGAATCCCTCAGAAGAAATGGAGTAGCCATCATGGTCAACAAAAGAGTCCGAAATGCAGTACTTGGATGCAATCTCAAAAACGACAGAATGATCTCTGTTCGTCTCCAAGGAAAACCATTCAATATCACAGTTATCCAAGTCTATGCCCCAACCAGTAATGCTGAAGAAGCTGAAGTTGAACGGTTTTATGAAGACCTACAAGACCTTTTAGAACTAACACCCAAAAAAGATGTCCTTTTCATTATAGGGGACTGGAATGCTAAAGTAGGAAGTCAAGAAACACCTGGAGTAACAGGCAAATTTGGCCTTGGAATGCGGAATGAAGCAGGGCAAAGACTAATAGAGTTTTGCCAAGAAAATGCACTGGTCATTCAATCACTAAGTTGCATCCAATTCTGCGACCCCATGGACTGCGGCACGCCAGGCTCCTCTATCCTCCATGACTGTGTTTAGTTTTCATTCTGTGTGTAGACCTCATTTGCTGCTCTTCATTTATGTAACAGTTGTGAGAAAGTAAACGTATCTACACTCCAGAATGATGGGGGAGAATGTCTATCTGTGCCCACCCCGGGTTTGGGTGCTGAGAATGCAGCGGGCAAACTGGACAGGACCTCTCTCCTCATGGGGCTGAAACAGACTGTGCATCAGAGGAGAAAGGCAGCAATGCCCAGGGAGAAAGATGATGGATGAGGATGGAGACAAAGTGGTTAGAGTCAAGGGCCTGGGCTGCCTTCTCTAGATCAGGACCTTCTCTAGGTCAGGCTGCTGCTGCTGCTAAGTCGCTTCAGTTGTGTCCAACTCTGTGCAACCCCAAAGACGGCAGCCCACAAGGCTCCCCCGTCCCAGGGACTCTCCAGGCAAGAACACTGGAGTGGGTTGCCATTTCCTTCTCCAAGGCATAAAAATGAAAAGTGAAAGTGAAGTCGTTCATTCGTGCCCGACTCCCAGCGACCCCATGGACTGCAGCCCACCAGGCTCCTCCATCCATGAGATTCTCCAGGCAAGAGCACTGGAGTGGGTTGCCATTGCTAGGCCCTTTCAAACCCTCATTCAAGAATGGGGAGGTGTTAGCCATGCAAGAATCTAGGGGAGATGATCCTAGGTGGAGGGAACAGCTAATGTTAAGGCCCAGAGGGAGGGACTAGCTTGTTACATGGGAGGAACATCAGAGAGGCCAGTGTCCAGAGTCACTGTTACAGAGGAGCTTCTGGGGACAGGCAGGGAGGGTCCCATCACCGGGCAGGGGTTGCATTTGCCTGCATGTAAAGATACCATCCACAGCGGCTGGATCTAACAGGGGGTTGTTTTCCACAATATAAAACAGTCTGGAGGCAGGGTCAGCTGCTCTGTAAAGCCTCCGCAGAATCTCAAAGCCCCACCTCCATCGGTCTCCCTGCTCTGCCACCTCTTGCATATGGCTTATATGCCTTTGGTTGCCTCGTGGGTGCAGTACAATCACTCTGGCTTCTACCTTCTGTATGAATTCAAGGGCATCTGAACAATGAAATCAAGAGGAAGAAGAGTGGTCCCCATATCAAAAATGTAGAAACTTCCCCAGAAAACCCCAGTCAACTTCCACTTGTATTTCAACGGCCGGAACTGTCTCTTGGCCACTCCTAGGTGCAAGGGAAATATGGGTATTTTTTTCAAGCTCGATTCCTTAAATAACAGTATTTTCTGCAGTAAAATGCAAGGGATTAGGCAGGTACTCCCATCGTAATGAATAGTCTGGATTCCCCTTTAGATGGGAAAGTCTCTGTGGGTAGGTGGGTGACTCAGGAGTTCAGGTTTGACATGTAAAACTAGGCACAGCTGTTACACCAGAAGGTCTTGATCAGTGTAGTCCCAAAACAGGTCTCAGGCAAACATATGGATACTCTCAGTCCTCATTGCAGCCCAGTGGGGACCAGAGCCTCCAGGGCCCCTGGGTAGTTAATTCCTTCCTCAGAAGGTTCCTTACCTCCAGGGTTCCTCGCAATATCATGGGTCATTGAATCTAAACTGCCGTCACTCTTAACATATGACTTTATGTGCCACTAAGGGGAAAAAAGCCATACCAAAATCAGATTGATTATATTCTTTGCAGCCAAAGATGGAGAAGCTCTATACAGTCAGCAAAAACAAGACCGGGAACCAACTGTGGCTCAGATGATGAACTCCTTATCGCAAAATTCAGACTTAAATTGAAGAAAGCAGGGAAAATCACTAGACCGTTCAGGTATGACCTAAATCAAATCCCTTACGATTACACAGTGGAAGTTACAAATAGATCCAAGGGATTAGATCTGATAGACAATGCCTGAAAACTACGGACATAGGTCCATGTCATTGTACAGGAGGCAGGGATCAATTCCATCCCCAAGAAAAAGAAATGCAAAAAGGCAAAATAGTTGTCTGAGGAGGCCTTACAAATAACTGAGAAAAGAAGAGAAGCAAAAGGCAAAGGAGAAAAGAAAGATATACCCATCTGAATGCAGAGTTCCATAGAATAGCAAGGAGAGATAAGAAAGCCTTCCTCAGTGATCAGTGCAAAGAAATAGAGGAAAACAATAGAATGAGAAAGACTAGAGATCTCTTCAAGAAAATTAGAGATACCAAGGGAACATTTCATGCAAAAATGGACACAATAAAGGACAGAAATAGTATGGACCTAACAGAAGCAGAAGATATTAAGAAGAAGTGGCAAGAATACACAGAAAAACTATACAAAAAAAGGGCTTAATGACCCAGATAACCACGATGGTGTGATCACTCACCTAGAGTCAGACATCCTGGAATGTGAAGACAAGTGGGGCTTAGGAAACATCACTAGGAACAAAGCTAATGGACGTGATGGAATTCTAGCTGAGCTATTTCAAATCCTAAAAGATGATGCTGTGAAAGTGCTGCACTCAATATGCCAGCAAATTTAGAAAACACAGCAGTGGCCACAGGACTGGAAAAGGTCAGTTTTCATTCCAATCCCAAAGAAAGGCAATGCCAAAGAATGCTCACACTACTGCACAACTGCACTCATCTCACATGCTAGCAAAGGAACACTCAAAATTCTCCAAGCCAGGCTTCAACAGTACATGAACCAAGACCTTCCAGATGTTCAATCTGGATTTAGAAAAAGCAGAGGAACCAGAGATCAAATTGCCAATATCCGCTGGATCATTGAAAAAGCAAGAGAGTCCCAGAAAACATCTACTTCTGCTTTATAGACTATGCCAAAGCCTTTGACCATGTGGATCACAGCAAACTGTGGAACATTCTTAAAGAGATGAGACTACCTGACCACCTTACCTGCCTCCTGAAAAATCTGTATGCAGGTCCAGAAGCAATAGCTAGAACCGGACACGGGAAAACAGACTGGTTCCAAATTGGGAAAGGAGTATGTCAAGGCTGTATATTGTCACCCTGCTTATTTAACTTCTATGCAGAGTACATCATGTGAAATGCTGAGCTGGATGAAGCACAGCTGGAATCAAGGTTGCCAGGAGAAATATCAATAACCTTAGATATGCAGATAATACCACCCTTATGGCAGAGAGTGAAGAGGAACTAAAGAGCCTCTTGATTAAAGTGGAAGAGAAGAGTGGAAAAGTTGGTTTAAAACTCAACATTCAAAAAACTGATCATGGCATCCAGTCCCATCACGTCACGGCAAATAGATGGGGATACAATGGAAACAGTGACAGGCTTTATTTTCTTGGGCTACAAAATCACTACAGATGGTGACTACAGCCACAAAAATAAAAAATAAAAGATGCTTATTCCTTGGAAGAAAATCTATGACCAACCTAGACAGCATATTCAAAAGCAGAGACATTACTTTGCCAACAAAGGTCCATCTATAGTCAAAACTATGGTTTTCCCAGTAGTCATGTATGGATGTGAGAGTTGGACCATAAAGAAAGCTGAGTGCCAAAGAATTGATGCTTTTGAACTGAGGTGTTGAAGAAAACTCTTGAGAGTTCCTTGAACTGCAAGTAGATCCAACCAGTCCATCCTAAAGGAAATCAGTCTTGAATACTCATTGGAATGACTGATGCTGAAGTTGAAGATGCAAAACTTTGGCCACTTGATACAAAGAACTGACTCACTGGAAAAGACCCTGATTCTGGGAAAGATTGAAGGCAAAAGGAGAAAGAGGTGTCAGAGAATGATGCTTAAATAGCATCACTGACACAATGGACATGAGTTTGAGCAGGTTCCGGGAGTTGGTGATAGACAGGCAAGTTTGGCATGCTGCAGTCCATGCAGTTGCAAAGAGTCAGACATAACTGAGTGACTGAATTGACTGACTGAAGGGGAAAAAAATGAGTCCAGTTAAACTATAACACAGTGTTTTCTAACCCAGAAGTTTTTCCCTGTACTTCTTAGAAATGGTTCTTTTAGACTTAAGTTTTTAACCATATAGCACTCACGGAAATTATTCATACAATTAATTTGGTTACATGTCCTTCAAGTGTCTATTTAGAATCCAGATAGTCAGTGTCTGTGTATTCCTCACTATGTTCTATCAACAGTGTTAGTGATGGAGCATCTCTTAAAAGTGTCCTACTATTGATTTCGGATTTTCTTCTAAGCTGCTGACACCTGTCTGCAAGTTTGGATGTGAATGCAAGACAATGACAACTATATCATGACTGCTGCCTGGCCAACAGCTCTCTCGCTAGTAGTGCTACTGAAATGAGGGGATAGTTCCAGATCCACCTGCCGTGGGCGCATTTCTACACGTGCCCTGAAACAAAGAGCTGGGCAGCACTGGGTGAGACCTCCGGTTAGGGAGGCTGAGGGAGCAGTGGAATGTGAGTCTGGCGCTTAGTGGAGGGACAGGTGTAGAAAGATGGGTTTGCAGACTTGTGACCCACAGCACACAGATGATAACGGGCCTCATGGGCCAGGGAAGCCAAGGCAAGGTGGAGAAAAGGATTGGTTTGAGCCTTGGGATTCTCAAGTGTTTAGAAACCTACAAGAGGAGCCAACCAACCCCACTGAGAGTTAGCAGCAGGTATCCAGTCCAAACACTGGATATCAAGGCAGTGACAGCGAAGCCTGATGTCCCTTGAGGAACAGGGGCATGGTCAGCGAGGTCAAGTGCTGCCCAGAAGTCAATGAGGATGAGAGCTGAAGAATGACCACTGGACTGGGCAGCAGAGAGGTCATGAGTGACGTTGATAAATGGACCTTCCTGCTGGGTGACAGCCTCTGTGGAGCTGGATGACAAACAGATGGATTGGACTGGGTTGAGGAGTGAGAGTGGGTGAGGTAGTCTTCAAGCAGCTGTGCTGTCAAAGCTAGACGTACCGCCAAGGAAGGTGGCGGTATTTCCATTTCAAAACGACACTGGACATGTGTGGACACTAACTTAGTAGAGTGGGATTGACTGTGCAGGAGAGGATACGCCTCGTGGCAAAGTGCTTGAGAAGGTGAGAAGGACGTGATCCAGGGTACGAAACCAACTCAGCTTTGGGCAGAATCAAGACCCATTGCAAAGCCATCATCTGGGCACAAACGCTCAACCTTCCAAGACCTTTATCCAGGTTTCCAGGACAGCATTGCCTCTTCCTCTCTCGGGGGTGGGGGACACCTCCGAATGTCCTGTTTCTAGCATCTTTTCAATAAATTCTGCAGCCATGAAATGAAAAGAAGCTTACTCCTTGGAAAAGTTATGACCAACCTAGACAGCATATTAAAAAGCCAAGACATTACTTTGCCAACAAAGGACCTAGTCAAAGCTATGGTTTTTCCAGTAGTCTTGTATGGATGTGAGAGTTGGACTACAGAGAAAACTGAGCACCTAAGAATTGATGCTTTTGAACTGTGGTGTTGGGAGAAAACGCTTGAGAGTTCCTTGGACTGCAAAGAGATCCAACCAGTCCATCCTAAAGGAAATCAGCCCTGAATAATTATTGGAAGGACTGATGCTGATGCTGGAACTCCAATACTTTGGCCTCCTGATGGGAAGAACTGGCTCATTTGAAAAGACCTTGATTCTGGGAAAGACTGAAGGCAGGAGAAGGGGACGACAGAGGACGAGGTGGTTGGATGCCATCACCGACTCAATGGACATGAATTTGAGTAAGCTCTGGGAGTTGGTGATGGACAAGGAGGCCTGGGATGCTGCACTCCGTGGGGTCGCAGAGTTGGACACGACTGAGCGACTGAACTGAACTTCAGTAAATCCGGGCTCTTCTCGTATCCCTGCTCGGTCCCCGCTGGTGTCTCATTTCCTAACTGCAGCTCCAGATGTGAGCTGGGCGGAGGACACGTGGCAGACGGGCAGGGTCCCCGACGACGACACGCACCACCGGCCTGGGCGCCCAGCTCTGGAGGCTCAGGTTCCCCACCACGGTCACAGTCCTTCAGGCGGGTTGGCGGAGCCCCGCCCACGTGGGTGACACCCTCCCGCTGGACTACGCTCACCCAGTCTCCCGCTCCAGCCTCGCCAGCACCGCAGGCGTCTACCGACGCCCCGCCCTCCCCTCGCCCCCTTCCTCCTCAGCCTCCAGCGTTGGCGTCCTACGTGGCTCCGCGGACTGCGCATGCTCAGTCTACAGGGCGCGCGGTGGTGGGAGGGGCCGGCGGGGCGGGGCGGGGCGAGCGCGGTGACGCCACTGCGCAGCCGCGGGTGGGCGGGACCGTGCCACGTCGGCGCGCGCCGGCCGCGCCCCCTCCCGGCGGCCGCGGTCAGTCAGCCTGTGCGCGAGCCCGGAGCGCTACGCGCGCGCCTCTCGCTCCCGGCGCCGACCCTCGCGCGCTTCCCTCCCGGCCGCCCGAGCCCGCCGCCGCCTAGGTCCGTCTGAAACCGGCTTCGCACCATGTCTTCGCCTCCCGAGGGGAAGCTGGAGACGAAAGCTGGACACCCGCCCGCCGGTACGGACGCGTTCCCACTTTCTCTCCTCTCGCGGGTCCGGAGGGCGGGCTCGAACCCGCGGGCGTGGGGCGCGGGCGCGCGGGGCGCCGGGCGGGGAGGCAGCGGCCCGCCGGCCCGCTCGTGCGGGCTGAGGTAGACTCAGCCCCGCGCGGGCGACACCTGTTTTCTTTACGCGAAAACATCGCAGGTCCGTGGAGTTGCGTGCAGATTAGACTGACTTGAAAGAAGCCCAGCCGAACAGTGTGTTCCCAAAAGTTTGGGCGGTGAATGCTCCCTTAGAGTGCACAGATGCTTTAGAAAGGAAAACGGGGAGCCGAAACAATGACAAATCACAGAGGTCTCCGCGTCTTGGCGGTGCTTAATTGTAAGCTGACAGCATTACAAAAAAGAACCAAAGGAGTGGAAATCTTTTTTTTTTTTTCCTTTCGTTAAACACGCAATATGACTATTTTTCCGCCCTCGAGTTTCTTTCGCCTTCTGCTTTTCCTCAAAAGTGGTTTTGTTTTTGTCTTTGTTTTGTTTTGTTTTGTTTGCTTCTGTACATCCTAAACTTCTGAGGCAAGGAAGTGAAATGCTGGAGTCTTTTTTTCTTCGAAAACGAGACTCTGAGCAGCCTTTATGCTCATAGCGTCTCCTCCCCCTTATGAGCACAGTTCCTGTTTGCTCTTTCGAATCTGCCCAAACGCCCCGATGGCTTTTTTCACCTCTCCTTTGAAATGACCTGATCCATATGGAAGGGCACTGAGGGGATCAGAGGAGACTGCCTCCAGGCTTCGGCGTGTGGGGTTTTTAGGGTCTTCATTCCACACGTCAGTGAAGAGTATCAACTCAGTCTGCTAGAAACAGAGGCCTGAGCCGAACATGGCTGCTTTCTGTGGAACATTTATGCCATCATCTTCTTGAAGGAAAGATTTCCCCAGTTTCTGCCTGCCGCCACCCCCACCATAGGCCACTAATTCTTTGTCTCCACACGGTGAATAGAGCAGTTCCTTAACGTGTGTTGCGTTCCAGAGCAGGTCATAGTTTTCATGACTGAAACAAGCTCTCAGCAGCAAGACAGGCACCAGGAAAGAAAAATGGCTAACCGATGCATGGCGGGTGTTAGAGGCGTGGGATTTTAGAAAACAGTTCCACTGTAATGGAAAATAGACTTTGGGGGCCTCTGTGTTGAATTTGTTTTAAGTTAAAAAAGAACTTCAAAGCGTTTCCTTTCATGATAACTCTGGCCTGTAAGTCCTACCACTGCGGGTTCATGCCCAGCTGCCTGATGACCTGGGCAGCCGGGCAGGAGGGAACACGTTCGTTTACACTGGTGACCCTCAGCCACGCAGCCGCAGTCTACCTGGGGCTCCCCTGTCCCCAGGGAGTGAGGAGCAGTAGAATGTCCATGTTGGGATGATACCAAAGCAAAGTGGCAGCAGTTGCATGCAGAGACAGCCATATGGAGATTTTTAAGATCGGAGGAATAAACTGTCGCTGTTAACTCCCTGGGAGAAATTTCATGAAGGACTGTGAGTTTTTCTGAATTGTAAACAGCTAGGCTGTGTGAATCACGAATTAAGTATCTTAAATATGTCCAAGGAGAAGGGAGACAATGTATTTGTGCTGGCATAGCGGTGAACTTGAATTCTGAGTTTGAGGCTGGTCACTTCTCTAGGGCTCGGTTTTCCTAATCCGTGAAATGGGAGGTTTGTGCCGGATGGTCCCTGAGGAAGTCGCAGGGCAGGGCTGCCTTTCTGTGCTTAATGTCACCATCTATAGGATTGGAACCCAGGAACAGTTAATGCCTCAGGTAAACTCCTCCAGTGACTTCAGGGCAGTGACTTCTTGAGGCTTTGAGACCCCAGTCCAGCAGGAGCCGCTGAGGAAGCCGTCACTGTCATCCTGGTTTTCGCAAGGGTGGTCACGCTTGGCCAGAGCTGGAGGAAGGGCCTGGCATCCTGGCCCAGGGGTGCAGGTTAGAAAGAGACCTTTCATCGGTTGCAGTGTCTTGCCTCTCACTTAGTACCTCACAGAGACCTCTGCGTGGAAGCCTTTTCTGGCAGAAAGGTCTGGGTGGTCTTGTTTACTCCAGCATGACCAGAGAACAGACAGTTCTGCAGAGTAGATGTTTTAAAAAAAAAAAAAAAAAAGCGTCTACTATAATAAAGGGTAATCATCACAGATAGCCCAGAACCCAGTTTCTAAGTCAAAATAACAGCCTTGAAATGTTGGGAACACTTTCATTAAGTGCTTAAGTTGGACGACAAAATCTTGTGCCTAAGCCTGCAATCGAAAACAATAAAATTCTCCTCCGTGACTCTCTTCATGTTCTTTTGTGTTTTCTCATTATTGCTCTCTGAACCAGGTATGCTTCTCTGCACTCCACAACCTCTTCCTGTCTGCCTGTGCCCCTTGCTTCTGGGCCTGGGTTCCGTTGATGAGCAGGGCCTGGCTCTGTGATACCTAATAAATAGCTTGTGAGTTTCTCCAGATCCTCTTACTGCCTCTCACTTCCTCCCTGGCACGCGAGGCCCACAACTTCCCTCCACTGCTGAGCTATCTCCAGCGTGTCCTGGTGGTGCAGGCGGGACTCTCAGCCAGCTTAGGCAGCAGCAGCATCATGGAAATAGTAACTCATATTTGCCAAGTGTTACAGGGCGTGGGGTGCTTCCCGGGTGGCACTAGTGGTAAGGAACCCGCCTACTAGTGAAGGAGACATAAGAGATGCAGGTTCAGTCCCTGGGTTGGGAAGATCCCCTGGAGGAGGGTATGGCAACCCACTCCTGTACTCTTGCCTGGAGAATCCCATGGATGGAGGAGCCTGGCAAGCTATGGTCCAGAGGGGTGCAAAGAGGCAGACAGTACTAAGTAACTTAGTATGTGTGCATGCTTAGGGTGTGGGGTATAGGGGAGAAAAATCACTTTCCTTTTATTCTTCTAGGTTTCTGGCTGAGAGCCCCCTTATGATAAAGAACAGACTAATAAAAAGAAGCAGTTCAATAACATATCTCTCCTGTATACACAGGAGATGCTCAAGAAACATGAGTGACTCTCAAACCCCACCTTAAATACTAATGATAAAACATGCCCTAAAACATGCCCTGGAGTGGAGGTTCCCCTTGTGGGAGGGAGCCAGGAAATGCCTGGTAAACCAGGGGAAGGTCGTTATGCAGAGCAGGATTCTCTGTGACTTAGTCATCTTTCTCTTCCTGTTACACAGAAAAAGAGATACTTACACGTGGAGATCTCCCTTACGAGTGTAAAAGTTCCCAGCAAGGGTGACTTCTGTGTGTCTAGCTTTTCCTTGTGTGCTGTTTCTTAATCAACTCAAAATCATACTTGCCCAAGAGGCCGGTTTTGGGGGTGGCAGCCTGCTCCCTTTCACCAGTCAGTTATAAGCACTTGGCACTAATGAACAGTCACCTTGCAGTTGGGATCAAGGGGACAACACTAGCGCCAGCTGGGAAGCCCGCCTTTGCTCCTGAGATGCCAAGAAAAAAGAGAGACCCTTTTAGTCACAGCTTTTTTTTTTTTTTTTTTTAATTCAAGAGCTTCCAGTTAGGGTGGACCAGGCACTTCTATGACGTGTTTAAGATTTCCCATCTGTGCTCTGAGACTTTGGCTGACACATGCCTCCTCCTCCTCACTTCTGTGAATGTCCTGTTCATTTCAGAAGATGCCTGCACACTCTTACTTGGTCTTGTGAATGGCCTCCCCTTCCCAGCTTCATAGACGTTTGTTTGTATAGGGACTATCCACCTTTGTATCAGGTCCTGTATTCATCAGCTATTTTACATTGTATTCACTGTTGTAACAGACAACCCCAAATCACAGGGGCTGAACAAGTCAAGGTTTGTTTCTCTCCCAGGAGGCCCTCCAATAGAGGCGGAAAAATGCAGAGGGCGAGGCCCCTCCTGTCCAGCGTGTGGACTCCTCGGAGGGGACTGAGTGCAGGCCGAGGTGTGGGGGCCTTGAGGTGCCACCTGCAAGTGACATCTGTCACTGTGTTAGTTTCCCGTGGCTGCTGTAGCAAAGGACCACAAACTTCGTTGTCTAAAACAACACCACTCTATTGTCTTACAGTTCTGGAGGTGAGAAGTCCAAACTGAGTCTCACTGGGCAGACAAGGCATTTGCAGGGCTGGTTCATCTAGCGGTTCCAGGGGAGAACCCCGTTTCTGCCACTTCCACTTTCCAGACGCCCCCACGCTCCTGGGTGCACTGCCTCTTCCTCCACCCGCAACAGCTGGTCCAGCCTTCCTCCCAGTAGGCACGCTCGTGTCCCTGTCTCACATTTCAAGTTCCCCTTGTGAACACAGTTTGCTCAGCCGCGCAATCTAGAATAGCCTTCTTATTTTGAGATCAGCTGATTAACAACCTCAATACCATCTACAACCTTAATTCCTCCTTGCACAGGCAGGGGACTAGAGTGTGGCCAGCTTGGTGGGGAGGGGGTCATGACCCAGCTTACCGCAATCTATTTCCCCTGGAATCAGCCACGACCCAGGTAAAATGGCCCCACTCTCACTGCTGGGAAGACGGGTTGTGGTCAGTGAACACTGTTGGGCTGCCTGTCCCCGAGAACCTGCAGGCAGGGATCTTGCTTTTCCCTGGGCTTTCTGAAACCAGCCTCCTTGAACTCAGGGTTCCCCTGCGTCTGCCTCTCCCACTCCTCAGCTTTGGATCAACCAATGTCTGGCAGGTCTTGGCCCCGTCACCACACAAGCTGAACACCGAAGAATTGATGCTTTTGAACTCTGGCCCTGGAGAAAACTCTTGAGAGTCCCTTGGACTGCAAGGAGATCCGACCAGTCCATCCTAAAGGAAATCAACCCTGAATATTCATCGGAAGGACTGAAGCTGAAGCTCCAATACTTTGGCCACCTGATCGGAAGAGCTGACTTCCTGGAAAAGACCCTGATGGAAGCCACGAGTTGAAGTAGCCAACAGAGGATGAGATGTTTGGATGGTATCACCGACTCAGTGGACATGAGTTTGAGCCAACTTCAGGAGATAGTGAAGGACAGGGGCGCCTGATGTGCTGCAGTCCATGGCGTCATAGAGTCGGATAGGATTGAGCAACTGAACAACGACCAGGCACTCTGACCTCTGGGTCACAGCCGTGGGGGGATGGAGCCCGCATAGAGTGGAAGACCGACCGGCCTCTAGTCCCAGCCCTCGCGCGAAGTCTCTGAACCTCACCCCGCCTCTAGAGAGCTAGCGAGCGAGGTTCCTCCGTGTCAGTTAAGGGCCTTCCCACCCTAACACCTTTCGCCTCTAAGTGGAGAATAGCAGTTTCCCTTCTTTCATTCCCTGTTTGCTCAGAGAGGAAGCCATCAGGGGTGCAAGTTCAGCAATTTATCGGGGACTTATTTTTTCAGGCAAGCATCCCTTTCACCGGTTGTGGAAAGCCCTTGTGGGGACTGACTGAACGTGGCCACAGGGCTGGGGAGCTCCGGGGACCCCCTTAACTCAGAGCCGCTGAGTTAAGGGGGCTAAGTTAACCCTCTTTCTCCCACTCCTTGCGGCGCCCCCTCACTCAGGACGCCAGCCTCCCCGGAGGGGCGTGGCTTCGTTGCTGGCCGAGGAGACCCCTCTGCCTGTGGGGCCCCTCCTCTTCGCGGAGAATGACCGCCTCCCTGTGCCTTGGTCCCACCCACTGTCGCCATCCCGGGCCGTCCGGTCTCATGCCCACTTCGCTTTCCGGCCACAGTGCTCCTCTACCTGGGAGGATTTCATTCACCCCTGGTCTGCACCTTGGGCGTCTCTGGTTTGCTTGCCTTTTGTTCTCGCGGGAACAGTTCTCAGAGCCTTTCCTGACTGCTTTTAGGTGGGTTTGCTTTCCTTTGAATCACATTTCAATAGCACTTCCCAGCAAGAGCAAAGGGAAGCCTCTGCTCAGGGGTCCTGCCCTGCTGGTCCCCAGGGCTGGCCCCTCCCTGGCTCCAGCGCTCTTACTGTCTGAAGCCCGCTGGGGCCATCCTCCTCTTCACCCTGCCTGGCCTGCAGCTGTGGGTCTTCCTAGCCTGCTGGTGAGGGGGTGGAGCCGTCTGTTGGGGACCCTTTCACAGCCAGGCACCCCAGCACTCGGGGGCTACCCTGCCCCAGGGCGGCCCTGTCATCGGTCGCTTCCTCCCCTGACAGAGTCCGAGCTGGAGGCTGTTTCCTCCGCCCGCTTTGCTCTGTGGGCAGGAAAAGCTGCTTCACAGAGAGCTTTCCACATCAAACGCACATTCTTCCCAGGCAGGTTGGGCCTAGAACCTGCCCGGAGGCATCTCTGTGAGGCAAGGCGCACTGGTGCTCTGTTTCCTGGAATGTTCAAGCAGGAAATGGCCTGTGGGGTGAGATTAAGGGCACCGGCTGCTGGAGGGGGTGGGGGAGCGGGGGAGAAGCTTGCTCACTGTGGCTTCCCCTCCTCCTGGGGTTGTGGGGTGGGGTCTGCACCATAGGGTTAGGGTGAAGTGGGTGGGGTGGTAACTGGCCAGTGGTTAGAACAGGGCCTGGCACGTGGCCATCCAGTGGGAAGGGTTATCCAGGGTCCTCGACTCTCCAAAAGCTTCCTTAGATGGTGATGGGCTGAGGACAGCCCTGGCGGTGGTCAGCTGCTGGGGCGAGGCGTCCCTCACCATAGAGGGCACATGACTCACTCAACAATCTGGTGTTCAGGTCCTGCCACCCCCACTTCACACAGAGGAAACTGGGGAGGAGGTGATAAGCCACCAAGGACACACACACACAGGGCCCTCTGAGTGCTGGATGCTCAGTGTTAGAACCCGCTTAATAACAAACCTAGACAGCATATTAATAAGCAGAGATATTACTTTGCCAGCAAAGTCAAGTTGGACCATAAAGAAAGCTGAGCACTGAAGAACTGATGCTTTTGAACTGTTGTGTTGAAGAAGACTCTTGAGAGTCCCTTGGACTGCAAGGAGATCCAACTAGTCCATCCTAAAGGAGATCAGTCCTGAATATTCATTGGAAGGACTGATGCTGAAGCTGAAACGCCAATCCTTTGGCCACATGACGCGAAAGTTGACTCATTAGAAAAGACCCTGATGCTGGCAAAGATTGAGAGCAGGAGGAAAAGGGGATGACAGAGGATGAGAAGTTTGGATGGCATCACCAACTGAATTGACATGAGTTTAAGCAAGCTTCAAGAGTTGGTGATGGACAGGAAAGCCTGGTGTGCTGCAGTCCATGGGGTTGCAAAGAGTCAAACACAACTGAGCAACTGAACTGAGTGAGAGTAGCCAGGAGTTGAGCCTCTGTGGGAGTCAGGCCCTGATGGAGGTGTTCCATGTGGGCTCCCTCTTCAGTCCTCAGAAAACCTCTGGGGGTAGAGCATTGCCACCCTTTCTTCACTGAGGCAGTGCCGGCAGCTTGCCCGGACACACACAGACACACAAACACACACACACATATAGAGCTGGCACTTGAACCTGGGGATCTGGCTCCCAGAATTCATAACTAAACCTTAACTTCTGCTCAGGACTCCTACCAAGAGAAAGCTTCTTATTTACATTTGAAGCTCACATTTGAATAACAACCATCACAACAAAAGTCTGGTTTGTTTTTTACTACTGTCTCAGGAAAATACTTGCATTTGCAAATAATTCTGCAAAGATTTCTGCAGAAGTAACTCTCCCTTTGTATTTCTGACCAATGCAGAGTCCTAGTGACAGTGATAAAACAGTCGATGAATATAAGCTGCCGTATTTTTTGGCAGTCGTGCAAGTTAAAATGAATCTGTCTCATCCTTGAGTTATTATTATTGCCACTTTATTGCAGCATTAATCACCACCCATCCTGTGAGAGATTGATGAAGTTAATTGTTTTTATAAACTGGATTAAATGAGGTGCTGAAATGGAGGTGTGGGTCTGGGAGTGTGTGCTTACTTCACGAGAGGAGTGGACAGGCTCCCTGCGAGCTTCCCAAGACTTGATTATTTTGAACATCACTTTGACATTCATCATCTGTTCCTTTTGCAGTGAGTTGCACACCCTTTTTACTTTTAGCCAGTTGACAGAATACACCCGGGAACACAGAGGAAACTGGGGAGGAGGTGATAAGCCACCAAGGACACACACACACAGGGCCCTCTGAGTGCTGGATGCTCAGTGTTAGAACCCGCTTAATAACAAACCTAGACAGCATATTAATAAGCAGAGATATTACTTTGCCAGCAAAGTCAAGTTGGACCATAAAGAAAGCTGAGCACTGAAGAACTGATGCTTTTGAACTGTTGTGTTGAAGAAGACTCTTGAGAGTCCCTTGGACTGCAAGGAGATCCAACTAGTCCATCCTAAAGGAGATCAGTCCTGAATATTCATTGGAAGGACTGATGCTGAAGCTGAAACGCCAATCCTTTGGCCACATGACGCGAAAGTTGACTCATTAGAAAAGACCCTGATGCTGGCAAAGATTGAGAGCAGGAGGAAAAGGGGATGACAGAGGATGAGAAGTTTGGATGGCATCACCAACTGAATTGACATGAGTTTAAGCAAGCTTCAAGAGTTGGTGATGGACAGGAAAGCCTGGTGTGCTGCAGTCCATGGGGTTGCAAAGAGTCAAACACAACTGAGCAACTGAACTGAGTGAGAGTAGCCAGGAGTTGAGCCTCTGTGGGAGTCAGGCCCTGATGGAGGTGTTCCATGTGGGCTCCCTCTTCAGTCCTCAGAAAACCTCTGGGGGTAGAGCATTGCCACCCTTTCTTCACTGAGGCAGTGCCGGCAGCTTGCCCGGACACACACAGACACACAAACACACACACACATATAGAGCTGGCACTTGAACCTGGGGATCTGGCTCCCAGAATTCATAACTAAACCTTAACTTCTGCTCAGGACTCCTACCAAGAGAAAGCTTCTTATTTACATTTGAAGCTCACATTTGAATAACAACCATCACAACAAAAGTCTGGTTTGTTTTTTACTACTGTCTCAGGAAAATACTTGCATTTGCAAATAATTCTGCAAAGATTTCTGCAGAAGTAACTCTCCCTTTGTATTTCTGACCAATGCAGAGTCCTAGTGACAGTGATAAAACAGTCGATGAATATAAGCTGCCGTATTTTTTGGCAGTCGTGCAAGTTAAAATGAATCTGTCTCATCCTTGAGTTATTATTATTGCCACTTTATTGCAGCATTAATCACCACCCATCCTGTGAGAGATTGATGAAGTTAATTGTTTTTATAAACTGGATTAAATGAGGTGCTGAAATGGAGGTGTGGGTCTGGGAGTGTGTGCTTACTTCACGAGAGGAGTGGACAGGCTCCCTGCGAGCTTCCCAAGACTTGATTATTTTGAACATCACTTTGACATTCATCATCTGTTCCTTTTGCAGTGAGTTGCACACCCTTTTTACTTTTAGCCAGTTGACAGAATACACCCGGGACTTAGACAGTGTCAAGGTGTTTTGTCTGCCAAGTTGAAATGATTCAGAGATTATTTTTAAATGGGCATCTGTATTAGTTTGTGCAGGCTGCTATAACAAAATAGCACAGACTGGGTGGTTCCATCAATGGAAATTTATTTTCTCAGGGTCGTGGAGGCCAGGAGTCCAAGATCAAGGTGCCAACAGGTGTAGTTTCTCCTGAGGCCTCTCTCCTTGGTTTGCAGATGGCCACCCTCCCTCTCTGTGCTCACGTAGCCTTTCCTCTGTGTACATTCGTCCCGGGTGTCTTCCTCTTCTGATAAGAAGACCAGTCCTGTCCGATTAGGGCCACCCTGTGTTTGTGTGACTGTGTGTGTGTGTGTGTGAGTGTAAAGTCTCAGTCATGTCTAACTCTCTACAACCCCATGGGCTGTAACCTGCCAGGCTCCTCTGTCCATGGGATTCTCCAGGCAAGAATACTGGAGTGGGTTGCCATTCCCCTCTCCAGGGGATCTTCCCAACCCAGGGATCAAACCCACGTCTCTTATGTCTCCCGTATTGGCAGGTGGATTCTTTACCACTGCACCAGCTGGGAAGCCCTAGGGCCGCCCTAACAGCCTCTCTTTCACTTAAGTAGTTCTCTCTTTTTTTTTTTTTTTTTTTTTTAAGCTGCACTAGGTCTTTGTTGCAGCATGCAGGCTTTCTTTAGCTGAGGTGCCTAGGCTTAGTTTTCCCGCACCATATGGGATCTTAGTTCCTGAACCAGGATCAAACCCAGATCCCTTGCCTTGGAAGGCAGATTCTTAACCACTGGCCCACCAGGGAAGTCCCCTTAGTCACCTCTTTAGAGGCCTGTCTCCACACCCAGTCAGGTCTAAAGTTCCAGAGATCAGGGCTTCAACGTACGAACTTGGGGAGGTCATAATTCAACTCATAACAGCACCTTTGACCCATTATGGACATGGGATAGGAGTGGGATAAATGGGGCAGGAAAATGCTTTTTTTTTTTTTTAATGTTTAATGGGACGATTCTAGCCTTATTGTTCAAACAAAAGCTTTCATAATCTTACATTTCAAGACAGTGGGTAAAGAATAATGTAAACATAATTGTAGAATTTTCAGTCTCCATTTCTTAAGGTTTGGCAGGCTTCATAACCCTGGAAATCTTGAGAAGCCACCTGAAAATGGTATTTTCGTTTTCTTTTTCATCTTTAAATCTTAGCCCAAAGTGAGGGCGATCTCTAGGAGCAACACCCAAAGAAGAAACTAAATTGAGAACGGTTACCCTGAGCCTTGAGCCCCCGAGAGGCAGGAAATGACTTGGTGTCTCCTCTTCTGATAAAAACACCAGTCATGTTGGGCTTCCCTGGAGGCTCAGATGGTAAAGAATCCGCCTGCAATGCAGGAGACCTGGATTTGATCCCTGGGTAGGGAAGATCCCCTGGAGAAGGAACGGCTACTCAGTCCAGTATCCTGGCCTGGAGAATTCCATGGACAGAGGAGCCTGGCAGGCTACAGTCCATGGGGTCGAAAAGAGTTGGACATGACCGAAGCGATTTTCACTCATGTTCAATTAGACAACCCCTGCCCAACACACACACACAGCCTCATTTAACTCAAGACCCCAGCTGCAAGCTGGGTGCTCAGAGGCCAAACCCGTGGAGCAAGGGTGCAGGAAAAAGTGTCCAGCAGCACCGTGGGTTGGTGAGGAAGTTGGTGTGTTTCAGCCTGGCCTCCAGATGGAGAACTGAGTCTCCTGGAGAATTTGTAACTGCAGATCTGCCTTTACATGGGCAGTCTGCTCAGATTTATGCTTTGGTCTTTGCTGTCCTGAGAAATCAGATGTAAAAAAGGATTTCCTGCTGCCCTTACCCCTGGTTTGACAGAAGCGTGCATAGCATCTCTCCAAGGGGTGCTGCTTAGACCACCCCCGGAGGATCCCCACAGGCAGAGGCTCACTGAAGACGTTCCCCCCAAATGAGCCAGATTCAGAAAAATGAACGGTGAGGGTGAGACCCTGATAGTAAAATAATTACATAGGACGTCCTTGGTGGTACAGTGAATAGGAACCCACCTGCCAATGCAGGGGTCACTGGTTTGATCCCTGGTCCAGGAAGATTCCGCATTCTATGGAGCAACTGAGCCTGTGCCCCACAACTTCTGAGCCGAGTTCTGGAGTCTGTGAACAGCAACTCCCGAGCCTGTACTCCACTTGAGAAATCACCTCTGTAAGAAGCTCGTGAACCACAACTAGAGAGGAGCACAGCCCCAACTAGAGAAGCTTGTGGGCAGCAACTAAGACCCAGCACAACCAAAAATTAAAACTAAAAAAATTAGATACACAACCATAAGACAAGTATGCCTGAAATGATAAAATGTATAAAAGAATCAAAAACAGGGGAAACAAGTAAAATGCTCTCAGATAGAGACCGTATGAATTCGAGGGGGAAATGCTCTAGAAATGAAAAGATAAAATGATTGGAATCAAAAACAGTCAGGATAATTATTCCTACTTCAAAAAATTTCAGGATAAAATCAGATTTTTGAGAGAATTACTGGACAGGATTATATTTCTTTCTTAACAAATAGAATATCCACACTAAAAAGAAGTGGTGGTGGCAGCAGGGAGAGTCTCGTCCCAAACCCAGACCAGCAGACGCGTCATTGCCGGGGTCCAGCCCCGGTGGATCCAGGGTAATTCGAAGGGGAGACAGAGTAGGTGTCCTAGGAAAAAACTTATTTAATAACAGATATATAGAGAGATTAGAAACGGATAGTGTAGCAGGAAAATTAGTGGAGAAAAAGAGGCTGAATAACTTGGTTTATGTGGAATACCAATCACCACCTACATAGGGCACAGGCGTCTTTCTATTCTCCTGAAGGAGAGGAGGCACTGAGGCCTCCCCGGTCCGATCTTAGAAGCCCAGGCAAAGTTAGCAGGCTTGGTGAGTACCCACGTACCAGATGGGAATTCAGCCAGAAGGGGAAAGAACGACACAGGGGAATCAGTCTTTCCAGAAACTGATCCGATTTCTTTATTTTTTAGGTTTGCTTATATACCTTTTGTTACACGTAGAGACAAATGGAAATTTTAAAGTCCCGCAGGGGTCAGCAGTCCTGACCTTTATCAAAATCAGGTGCTTCACATAAATGTATAAAAAAAAGGTCTTAGGGGTTTTACATCATCTTCTGGCCATGAGGCCTGCTGACATTTTACGATCCTTTCTTTCTGATAACCAAAAAATTTATTTTTTCCAAGGGTGTTTTTTCTTAAACCAGGCGCCACCCTCTGAAGGTAGCAGATAAATTTGCATTCCTATAGGGTGAGGGTGTCGGAGAAGGCAATGGCACCCCACTCCAGTACTCTTGCCTGGAAACTCCCATGGACGGAGGAGCCTGGTAGGCTGCAGTCCATGGGGTCGCTGAGTCAGACACGACTGAGCAACATCCCTTTCCCTTTTCACTTTTATGCATTGGAGAAGGAAATGGCAACCCACTCCAGTGTTCTTGCCTGGAGAGTCCCAAGGATGGCGGAGCCCAATGGGCTGCCGTCTATGGGGTCGCACAGAGTCGGACACGACTGAAGCGACTTAGCAGCAGCAGTAGCAGGGTGAGGGTGTAGTGGGTTACAACTAAGAAAGGAATTTATTTAACCCAAGGTTAACATGATTAATCTTAAAGGTTAATACTTATTTCTCCTATATGCTAGTTATATTCATAAGGGCAGGGAATATGGAGATTTAGCAACAAATATTGGCTCAACAAATGAAAACCCTTCACCAATGTTCCCCTTAAGATCTATTTAGTCTTAAGATAGTGATAAAGTTACATTTTTACTTAGCAAGGACGCAGTGATTTATAACAAAGTACAGTGATCTATAACAAAAGAGAAAATTCATTAACTCAAAAAGTCTAGTATTGCTAACATCAAAAACTATATTCTGTATTCCAAATGCATTGATTAATATATTCCCAGGTGCCTAAGGATATGGAGGCCTGGCGGCAATCATTGACTCAACAATGAGAAAAGCCCTATGCTAATTAAGACTTTCAAAATACTCCAAACTCTCTGTGCTGTTTATGGTTGAGAGGTTGTCACACAAGCTAGTCTTGTCAGCAGAGACATTTGACCTAAGACACCCTTGTCACACCCAGGGCAGGGAATTAACAGCAATTATTGGCACAACAAATGAAAAACCCTTCACCAATATAATTCCTAATCAACCCACTATACTATACTAATAATTTTCTAACTTCTCAAAAGAGTCTGTATTTAGAAAGTTTTAAAGCATCTCGTGCCTCTCACAGTTGGGAGGCTGTAAACAATCACATGTGGCCGGACGAACCTGATCAGGCAGGCTAGAGGACCTTCAGAGGAGTTTGTAAGTTGAAACATTCTTGTCACACCCAGGAATTTTTATTAACTGGAGCTGCAAGTTGACTCCTTCTCCGAGAGAAATGATGATGGGGGAGAGCCCCCCGTAAAGTCAGAGGTGTAGGTGAGAGCATAAAACAGACTGTGGTTTTGGGGGTAGATGCTCGGGAACAGGGGGTCTCCTGAGGCTCCATCCTGCCGAAGCCTCCTTCCTCGTGACCTTTGCCATGGGCAGAGTTCCTCACACTGGCTCCCGGCACTCATTAAATACAGCCTTTTATTCCTCACGCCTCTGCTTTACCTTCCTCTGAGCGAGTGCCTTTGGGTACCACTGGCCATGCTTCAGCCATCAGCAGCTTTCTGAATTCTCCCAGGGAAATTGAAAACTAATAAACCTGAAGTGTATAAGCCTCAAGGTGTCTCACATTCTCCTTCCTATTTGCAGCATCACAAAGAAAGCAGTCCTGAGCTTTCATAATTCAGCACAGTCCAGCTTAAATTTGGCTTTACCAACTCAATGGACATGAGTTTGAGCAAACTTCAGGAGATAGTGAAGGACAGGGAAGCCTGGCATGCTGTAGTCCATGGGGCCACGAAGAGTCGGATGCGACTTAGCAACTGAACAGCAAGAACAACTTAATTTGAAACACTGGAGGAGGTGGCCAGACCAGCTGGCTGTACTTTGTGATCGGAGCAGGACTGTGGCAGAACTTGGAGTGTCTGTCCTGGGGCAGAGGGGGAGAGGGTGTGGGTAGGTTGGGGTTGGGTAGTGCTGTGAGCCCCACATACGAACCCTGGACAGTGAGCTAAGTCAGCAAAGTCTGCTTTCCATTAAGGGCTGGGAAGCTGCTGTGCACCTCCGTCTTAGTCTGTTTGGGCTGCTACAACTGAATACCATCGACTGGTGGCTATAAACAATGGACATTCTCACCATTCTGGAGGCTGGAAGTCCAGGGTCAAGCCAACAGCAGATTCAGTGTCTGGTGATGTACTGCTTCCTGGTTCACAGACAACCATATTCTCTGTCCTCCTTGGCAGAAAGGGTGAGGGACCTCTCAGGGGTCTCTTTCAGTTCAGTTCAGTTCAGTCACTCAGTCGTGTCCAACTCTTTGCGACCCCATGAATCGCAGCACGCCAGGCCTCCCTGTCCATCACCAACTCCCGGAGTTCACTCAGACTCACGTCCATTGAGCCAGTGATGCCATCCAGCCATCTCATCCTCGGTCGTCCCCTTCTCCTCCTGGCCCCAATCCCTCCCAGCATCAGAGTCTTTTCCAATGGGAGGACTAATCCTGTTCATGAGGGCTCCACCCTTATAACCTAAGTGAAAACGAAGGAAGAAAGTAAAAGCCACTCACTCATGTCTGACTCTTTGCAACCCCATGGACTGTAGCCTGCCAGGCTCCTCTGTCCATGGAATTCTCCAGGCAAGAATGGTGGAGTGGGTAGCTGTTCTCCAGGGGATCTTCCCAACTCAGGGATTGAATGGTCTGCAATGAAGGTGGATTCTTTACCATCTGAACCACCAGGGAAGCCTGATGCTCTAAGCACTTTCCAAAGCCCCACCCCCAAACAGGATCACTTTGGGAGTTAGAACTTAGACTTCTCATCTAAACTCCTCCAACTTAGGATGTGGCTCCTAACCCCTTTCTGGAGATGAAGCATTGAGACTTTGAGCAGCTGACTACTCTGAGACCATATAGCTGAGGACATGGAAGGACTTGCTGACCCTAAAACACAATGCTGTCAACTGCTATGTGACACTGGCTTTTGGATATAAGGCCGGCATTTCCAAACTTTATCCCGTGGAATACAGGAGTCCTAACGGATGATAACCAGCATTACTGGGGAAGGAGGGACATTCTGTGTTCAAATACACTTGGGAAAGATGGCACACTCTGTGTGCCCACATAAAGCTTACAGTGCATGCTGAAGGCAGAATATCTGTCTTGAGGAAACCCACTTAATTTGCTCAACCCAACTCTTTCTACACTTGCTAGATCCTAGAATCTCCCATTTTTGTTGCTGCTTTTTCTCTTGCAAAACAGTATTAACATATTAATTATTAAGGAGATACAAATCAAACTATAATAAGACACCACACCTACTGGAGCAGCTATATTTACAAAGAAACACAATAGCAAGTGTTGGTAAGCATGTGGAGAAATTGGAACCTCCACTGGTTGCAGTGTAAAACAGTGCCATGGCTTTGGAAAGCATTTGAAGATCTTTCAAAAGGGTGAATATGGGATTACTGTGTCACTCAGCTATTCCACTCCTACATATGTACCAAGGAAAATAAGGGTATAAGTCTGTGTGGCCACACAAAACTTGTACCTACACAGTCATTCATGACGACTTTATTCCCAGTAGCCAAAATGGAAAAAGCACAAATGACCATCCACAGATGAATGGATCTTAAAATGTGGTCTATCCATGCAGTGGAGGAGTATTCAGCCATGAAAAGGAATGAAGGGACTTCCCTGGTGGTCCAGCGGTTGGGACTTTACCTTCCAAATGCAGGATGTGTGGGTTCCATCCCTGGTTGGGGAACTGGAATCTCACATTTCTCGAGGTCAAAAGGCCAAGACAGAACAAAGACAGTATTGTAATAAATTCAATAAAAACTTTGAAAATGGTCCACATCCAAAAAAAAATCTTTAAAAGAAAAAGGAATGAAGTACTGACACATGCTCCAACATGGGTAAACCCTGGAAGCGTTATGTTAAGAGAAAGATCTTGTCACCAAAGGCGGCGTATTTTATGAGTCCATTTATGTCAGATGTCCAGGGTAGGCCGGTACAGTTGACTGGTTGCTAGGAGCTGGGGGAGAGGAGGGATTGGAGAGGGACCCTTGATGGGTTTCCGTTGAGGGTGATGATCGTGTTTGATGATTGTGGCCACAGTTGTGCGATTCTGAATATACACAAAACCACTGAACAGTACACTCTTAACTGGGGGGACCACATCGTATGTGAATTATATGTCAATAAGGCTGTTTTTTAAAAACGAACTTAACTTCTGCCAACCCCAGGGTTTCACAGCCCAGCCTGGGAAAGACCGTCACCAGCGCGGGCTCTGCTGTGACACGGCCGGTGGCCTGTGTCGCCTGTGGCTGTATCCCCACCGGAGCACCACCAGCATTTGAGAAAATGTCACAGGCAGGGATGGAGTGGCCGCTGCTGCGTCACAAAACTACAAAACCTAAAAGCCGGCGGCCGCTTTCTCCCCGTGGTTTGTACTCTGGTACCACCGCTGCTCTCACCAACTTGAAAGGAGGCCAGACACACAGATGAGCCTTGGAACGTTTCTAAGTGGCTCCAGAGCACGAGACAGCGTTGAGCACCCTGTCATACTGAATCTCCCCCGCAGTACTGGGGCTTCAACGCAGATTCAGTCCCTGGGTCGGGAGGACCCCCTGGAGAAGGGAATGGCAACCCACTCCAGCATGCTTGCCTGGACGATCCCATGGACAGAAGAGCCCAGCTAGCTACAGTCCACGGGGCTGCAGAGAGCCAGCCGTGACTTAGTGACTCAAGAACAGCAATAATAGCACTATTCTCCATGATTAATAGCTGTCACTGCCAGCTGGTCTCGACCTGGGGCCATGGGACAGCCACACACTTTGAGTAGCTCCCCTGCCATCTGGTGGTTGCGTGTCCGCACTGATCACACACCTTCCTCTTCATTTCAGTGAAAGCTGGTGGGATGCGAATTGTGCAGAAACACCCGCATTCTGGAGACACCAAAGAAGAGAAGGACAAGGACGACCAGGAGTGGGAAAGCCCCAGGTAGGAAAGTTCTGGATTCACAAGTCACCCTTATTCAGTTAAACATTAACATTTGTTCTCTGCTGCTTGCTTCCGGTAAACCCTGGGCTCCCGGGCCCTGTGCTGTGAGCATTTCCTCTCCTGATCAGTGAGGAGGGGGTTCTGTCCCCCAGACAGAGGGGAAACAGGACAGCTAGAGCACGCCTTCTTCCCTCGCCCCGAATAAATCTAAGTGGATTCATCCGTCTTTGGGCAGAAGCCCTCCACCACCACATTGAAATCACCCACAGACCTTTGAAAATACCGTTCTGGTTGAGTCCCTGGGCTGTCAGGGCAGAGAACCACCGATTTAAATAGTGTTCACGAGCGTTAGGGCTTTGCCAGTTTCAGCCAAACCTTGAATCATCGAGGCCACACCCTGATGAGTGACTGAGTGCCTTTAAACGCCGTCTTTGCCCCCAGATCCCTGGGTCCCCAACAGCTCACCACCAGCTCTGTTTACACCTGCTTTCCTTGCAGGTTCTGATGTCAAGTTTAGTCCAAAGACCTTGATACAAGCCCATCTCCTTCCACCTATAACACACAGCCACGTGCCACCAGTGCCCACCTGTCTCTGAGCTTGTCCCCAGAAAGGGAAGTGAACACTGAGCTTTGCACCATGTAACTCGTCTCCAGCCGAATCTCAGCCAGAGGAAAAGGAAGTGTGGAGAGCAGCCAGCCCATATTTGTGCATTTCATTCCAAAAGCCCTAAAGAGCAGGTGGAATGCTCCCCGGGTTACACATGGGAGGCTGAAGTCCACAGAGGCCAGTGCTGACCACACTGAGTGGGAATGAACCCCAAGCCTGGGGTTCCAAGCAGGCCAGGCTCCAAAAGAGTAGCTCCTGACACCAGGCACCCTCCGAGAAGGACGCGCATGGCTTTGGTCACCCCATATATCTGCTTACGTATATACTGTGCCACTGGGTATTTTCTGTAAAACATTGGGTGTCACTTAGGGCGGTACCTGGAGGAGAAGACAAAATTTGGGGAGAAGTTTCTGAGTGATTATTGCCCATTTTAAATCATGAGATATCAGCACCAGGAAAGTCAGCTCAAGTTCTGGTTTTTTAAAAGAAGAAGTTGGTTTAAAGAAAAGTCTCAAATTTTCTTTCCACTGGCTATTTTCACAGATTTGTGTTTGGAACATAATTGTATCAGGAATTCTCCTACAGGTCCATAGTCCTGTATCTGAAAACTGTGGGGCCTAATTTATATCAAAATTCAGAAATTCTAATGTTTGGGAGAGGAAGCAGGTTTTAGCAGAATAAGACCATATGCATTTCATACAGTATCCGTTGTGGGGTCTCAAGCAGCCTGTTGGAATCTGTGTATGATGTTCATACCAGCTGAGATGCATTTTAAAGATTTACAGACTTGGACCAGTTCAGGGTAAGTTTTGCCTGCATAAAAGAGTTAGAATGTTTGGTGTTGAGAACATTCTTGGACTTGGAACTGAGGATAAAAGCATGTGACCTATAGCATTCTTCCACTAGAAACCTGGAATGTCATTTCCCTTCATATCCACTGGTTCCTTAAGAAGGAAGAGAGAGGATGAGACAGAGAGCTGTATTGGGGTGGGCGGGGAGGACCTGGGAAATTAATGAAATATGCTTTTCTGCATGAATTTAAGTGGAATAAGGGACAAATAGCTACTTCCATGCATAACACAGTGTCAGTACAGTGACAGCTGATCATTTCTTAGCGTGTTTAGAAATAAAGACAGAATAGCCCATTTGTGTTCTTTCTATTGATTTTTTTGTTTTCTCATGAGGTGAAATACAGCATTTATAGAAGATGCACCATGTGAATAAACGTTCCAGAGGGTGAACGATTGCAGGAGAAAGGAGGGGGACACCCAGCACCCTAGGTTTTAGTCTCTCACCCACCGTGAAGGCTGGTTTGTTCTGGAACCAGGTATTTTTGAATCAGGCTAACTGCAGGGCAGGGTTTGCATATGAGCCAGGGTATGTTTGTTCCCTGCAGTCACACTGTTGCGCCGTGTTCTCGTCCGGGTGACGGCTCTTGTCCTCTGGGCACCAGCTTCTCTCCTTACTGCTGTGGGTTAAACCCCCCGCCAACACCATTGACAGAGGTGAGGAAGCCTCTGTAGACGCTGCAGCTATCGGCGTATGTTGCCAATACGACTTCCAAACTACCCCCCCCAGACCTGGCACTCTGTGTAACAGTCCACTTCCACCACCACGCAGCCTCCGTTTTTCTAGTGGGCTGATTGAATAATTACAGTTAATAGCAATCACTGATGGTATTACAGAGTGCAGTGAACCTAGCCCAGTTCTAACGGGGACTCTGCCCATGTTGATTCATTTGATCCTTGCAACTGCTCTATTCTCATCCCTCTTTGGGAGTTGGCTTTTCATTATTATCCCCATTCTGGATTACTACTCCCATTTCTTCAATCGCTCAGAGAGGTTAAGTGACTTTCCCAAAGTCACACAGCGAATGAGGGGCAGAGCCAGCATCCCAGACTGGAAGCTGGGTCCAGAGCCCCCTACTCTTAGCCCCTGGACTATGTATACCAACTGAGTGTCTGTTTTGTGCTGAGCACTTAGTAAGTGCTTCCCATTGGGTTTAATGTTCATACCACCTAAAAGCTGCCCATTACACAGATGAAGAAACCTAGACTCAGTGAGCTCATCTGAGCCAGTCAGTGGTCTGGCCAGGATTCAGCCCTAACTCTGTCTTGACTTGGAATCCCATGTCCCTAATAGGGTACAGAAACCCTCTGAACTGACAGAATATTTTTGGGACCAATATAGACTGTAAATCCAGAAAAATGAAGAAAGAATTCGTAGCTTAGTCATGTCTGACTCTTTGCGACCCCGTGGACTATAGCCTGCCAGGCTCCTCTATCCATACAGTTCTCCAGGCAAGAATGCTGGAGTGGGTTGCCATTCCCTTCTCCAGGGGATTTTCCCAACCCAGGGATCAAACCCAGGTCTCCTGTATTGCAGGTGGATTCTTTACCATCTGAGCCACCAGAGAAGTCCTAGATTCCTCTATAAAATAAACGTTGATTCTGGGGTTGCCCATGACCTTTCCCATATTCCTCATGGGAGGTTCCCACCCATGCAACCTCACCAAAGTAGATGGCCTAATTACAGCTTATAACAAGCTTTTGGGATACTGGGCTGGTTTTCCTTTACATATGGAAAGGCCATAGTTATTTCTAGAATTAGTCAGACATGTAATGTTTTACATTGATTTCTTTGGAAATATCATGGCATGTGACTTCAAAATTCACATTACCGTCATCCTAAAGTTTTCTATTTTATCATGTTTTGAGCCAAGCATTCTCCAGATATGAAAATAAATGCATAATCTCAGATGCCAATTTCCTCCTTGGATCTGCATTTGCAGAACTCTCTGCTTTCCTTCCTAGATATTTCAAGCTGGCTTTGCATTTACTGACTCATCTCTGGTGGCTTCCTTTCCCAATCAGAAAATCAGATACTGATTGCAGAGAAAATGAACAACTGGAGCATAAGGCTGCTGTGTGACCCAATAAACCTCAAAACAGTCTTACTTGTACTTTTCATTTGCAAGTCTTTATGTTGCCCTTTGTCCCCTTAATCCTGTCATTTTTCAGATATTAAAAAGACAATCCCTTACACCACCAAAGTGTTTAAAAATGCTATTAAAAAATAATAATAATGTAGCAGAAATTTGAAAATGTTTTCCAAACATTCCCGTCAGGTTGAATTCTAGTTGCCTGTGGCCCTTTGTATCCAAGACGAGTAAGAGTCTTCATTGTTGTGAGCTAATACTTTCCTGAGTGGGTGCAAGATTCGATCTCAGAACTGACCCAATCAAGGAAAGCTGTGATTTTTTTCCCAAAGCCATCTGCTGAGCATATTAAGTGAAAATGTCCAGTTTCATTATGTAACGGAGAAACTGCAGACACAGAATGGACTTCAGGGGTCATTAGAATCCACTAACATACAGTATAGGGGCAAACATGTGCTGAGGCCCTAGCATGAGTCAAGCTGGATAGAAAGTATTTTAAAAGGTAGGTGGCAGGAGGAGTAAAGTAGAAATGGGAGTTTGGTGTGGACTGGGGGTGGATTGGAAAGGGGTAGAAGGAGTGAGGTAGGGGAAAGGGGATGTTAAGGGTCAGGAGGAAACAGCCCTTCCTGAGCTCCACAGTTTGTACAGGACTGACTTAGGGCCGTGATGCTGTTTCATGTTCACATACGTCCCCCCTCAAAATAAGCAAACAATTCCAATCCTCCAGGATGTGGGAAATACCCAAGATGGAATACACGCAGTAACAGATGGCCCTAAGTGTAACACAAACGCTTACTGTTACCGACTGCAAGGAGTACAGCGGAGAAAATGACCTAACCAAGTAACTTCAGGAAACATTATTTTGACTGGATACTGTAAGGCTAAAGACCAAAAAAAAAAAAAATGGCAAAAAAAAAAGCTGTGCATAAATGCTACACTCCAGTTAGTCAGTGTTTCATACAGGAGTTTGGGTTAATGATTCTGAAATTGCTTTATGTGTGCACGAAGATTGAACAAAGTAAATATGTTGTGGCTGATGAAGAGTCAAGTTTCTCATGGTCAGAGAAAGGGGAAGACTAAGATAGCTGTGATATTTAATTAGAATTAGAGGTATTAGTATGAACTCAGGCTTCCCTGGTGGTCCAGATGGTAAAGAATCTGCCTGCAATGCAAGAGACACAGGTTCCATCCCGGGGTCAGGAAGATCCCCTGGAGAAGGTAATGGCTAACTACTCCAGTATTCTTGCTTGGAGAATCCCACGGACAGACCAGTTTTCTTGCCTAGAGAATCCCATGGACAGAGGAGCCTGGAGGGCTACAGTCCATAGGGTCACAAAGAGTTGGACAGGACTGAGAGAGTAACACTTTACTTCAGTACTTGACTTCACTTTACTCATAGCTTAACTGGATGAATAGATGGATGGATGGATGGACAGTAGGTATAGATGGGAACATACATACATAAACAAACATGGAAGAGGCACATCCATCCGAGCTGTGTTCACCGACAGGACATTAAAGAACTGTCACCACGTAGCCGTGAGCACCCCCTAGGGCCAGGATCTTGGTTTCTAAACACCATTCCCCAGTCAAGGGTATTTTGGAGAAGTGGTTCGTTCCAGAACCAGGGCTGGAAAAGTACCGGATGAGCCTGGCACAGCTTGTAGTGCCAGAACACAAGGAAGTGTCCCCAGAAGGAGGGGGACGTGTCAGAACAACACAGAAACCAACCAGAGGCGCACCGAGTGGCGAAGCTGGAATAGTTTGTGATAACATAAATAATGATAGTATTGGATGATAACCCCTAGAGTAAAATAGATAGCCATGAGTCCGTACTGATATAAATAATTGAGTACATAGATGAGAGGGGGCAGCTCTTCTTTATAGAAGAACTCCAATGACTGTAAACTAGAATATCACCCATAGGCAAACCCCACAGTAATTGTTGTCGGCAGGATACACTGAGAGATGCCACCATTAGAGGGCAAAAACTCAAGGAGAAACGGGCTGTTTGCACAGTCTCTTTCCCCCAATATACTTATTAATTGCCAAGCAAGGCATTTCTTTACATGGAGACCACGAAAAAGACACTCCTTTACAGTAGAAGACCTGAAATAAGAAGGCAGAGAGTTGCTCAGTATTATGCGGCAGCCTGGATGGGAGGGGAGGGGAGTTTGTGGGGAGAGTAGATACATGTATATTTATGGCTGAATCCCTTCGCTCTTCACCTGAAACTGGCACAACTTTGTTAATTGGCTGTCAATTCAGTTCATTAACTCAGTCATGTCCATCTCTTTGTGACCCCATGGACTACAGCACACCAGGCTTCCCTGTCCATCACCAACTCCTGGAGCTTACTCAAACTCAGGTCCATCAAGTGGGTGATGCCATCCAACCATTTCATCCTCTATGGTCCCCTTCTCCTGCCTTCAGTCTTTCCCAGCATCAGGGTCTTTTCCAAAGAGTTAGCTCTTCGCATCAAATGGCCAAAGTATTAAAGTTTCAGCTTCAGTATCAGCCCTTCCAATGAATATTCAGGACTGATTTCCTTTAGGATTTGATCTCCTTGCAGTCCAAGGAACTCTCAAGGGTCTTCTCCAACATGACAGTTCAAAAGCATCAGTTCTTTGGCTAAACCCCAATACAAAATTAAAAATAAAAGGGATAAATTTTTTAAAAAGGTAGGGGGAGCAGAGAGTCATCCCGCTGGGCCTCAGGTGGAATCTGCATATCCATGATGTTCCTTGTTGCTGCTCTGTGTACTTCTGTGAATGACCGTGAAAGTGCTGTATTTGTTTCACAACAAGCTTTCACCTGTTGTTCTTCACCGTCACATAACTCCAGCCTGAAACAGTTGTTGCTAGATGCAGGCTGAGTTACCAGGGGGCTGCTGTAACAAATGCCACAAACTGGGTGGCTTAAAATAACTGAGCTGTATTGTCTCACAGATCTGGAGGCTGGAACTCCAAGATCCAGGTTTCCTCAGGGTTGGTTCCTTTGCTGGCCATCTTTGGCTTATCGATACATCACTTTTTTTTTGTATATGCTGTGCAGTACTCAGCCTCTTAGTTCCCCAAACAGAGAATGAACCTCCTAAACTGGGAGCTCAGAGTCTTAACCACTGGGCAACCAGGGAAGTCCTAGATACATCACCTTGATCTCTGTCTTCACGTGGCCGTCTCCCTGTGCCATTTTACCTTCCCTCTGTGGATGTCTCTTTTCCCTTTTTGTAAGGACATCATGCATGCATGCTAAGTTGCTTCAGTTGCTTCCGACTCTTTGCCACCCTGTGGACTGTAGCCGCCAAGCTCCTCTGTGCATGGGATTCTCCAGGCAAGAATACTGGAGTGGGTTGCCATTTCCTCCTCCAGAACATCTTCCCGACCCAGGGACTGAACCCGCGTCTCTTATGTCTCCTGTCTTGGCAGGGGGGTTCTTTACCACTGGCGCCTCCTGGGAAACCCCACTCATTGGATTAGGACCCACCCTAAAAGCTTCATTTGAACTCATTTACTTCTGTGAGACCCTGTTTCCATAAAAGGTTAAATTCTGAGGTCCTGGAGGTAAGGGCTTCCCATAGTTGGGGGTGGGGAACGAGTCAATCCCTAATAGATGCCAAATGATAATCTGTGGCCATTATTAATGGTTCTTTCAGTTCAAGTTAATTCTTAAGTAAAAAATGGAAAATTGAAAACATTGAGGTTAAGAGATGGCACACCCTAAACGCCTGGGAATTTTTTTAAGCCATTATCTTCACGTATGAACTTGAATGAGGCTTGTTAGCCAATTTCAGCATCATCCTTACTTTGCAATAGGATCATCTTTTATATTCAGGCCAGTCGTCAACTATCTTTTAGAAACATTGTAACCCTTTCCACATGATGTGTGGAGTTGCTGGTGGACTAGGGCTGCTGAGTGCCAGCCAGCCATCCACTCCTGTGCTGTTTGGGTGCCCCAGTTAGCAGGCAGCACCCATGACGTGGCAGCTAACCCCTGCCCTCAGCCACAGGAAGGTGTTGAATAATAGGGGATGTCCATGTGATGGGGTAACGGGTTATTCACCTGCTTGGGGACTGAGATGCCACCTCCAGGAAAGAGCCTCTTGAAGGTACAGCAAGATCCTCCAAATAGAAGGTGCATGAGGCACGTTGTCAGGGCAGCAGGAAGCAGTGATGGACGGCCCTGTCTGCCTTGGTGGGAACACGGGGAGAGTCTCGTCGATACTGGGCAGCTCTCACTGTCAGGTTCGCCCGGGAGGCTCAATGGTCAGTGTTCCGTGTCTGTAGGCCCCCTGGGCATGGATGAAGTGGCACAGTTTGTATGCCACCCAGCGAGCTCTGAAAGTCATTGTTTTGCCTGGAGCTGCTTGGGCTGCAGAAGGTTAACAGCTCATGCAGGTGCCCAGGTCCCCACATGGCAGCCCGGGTCAGCGGGTAGCGCAGGAGAGCCTGCCAAGGGGTGGGGAGCGTCTGTCTGTATCACGGCATCTGCAGCCCCTCCTCAAGGCAGCCCTCCTCTCCCCGTCATTCTGCAAAGGCTCAGGGGCACCTGCTGGCGTTTCCACCTGGGTTATAGCAGGGCCTTCTCACCAGGCAGCCTCAAAGAAGCAGTGAATTCATCTCCTTAGGGCTTCCAGGGTAAAGTGCCACAGACCCAGGATTGTCTCACAGTCCTGAGGGCTGAGAAATTTGAGATCAAGGTGTTAGCAGGCCCGTGCCCCCACGGAAAGCTGTAGCGGAGGATCTGTTTCAGGCCCCCTCCTGGTTCCTGGGCTGAGGCAGCAGAACTCTAGTGTTCACACGGCTGTCTCACTGTGTGTGTCTGGGACCTGTTTCCCTTGTTCATAAGGATGCCAGTCATACTGCATCAGGGCCCACCCTAATGACCTCATCTTAACTAATTCTTGTTGTTGAGTTGCTAAGTCGTGTCCAGCTCTTTGTGACCCCATGGACTGCAGCACCCTGGGCTCCTCTGTCCTCCACCATCTCCCAGAGCCTGCTCAGGTTCACGTCCACTGAGTCAGTGATACCTTCTAACCATCTCATCCTCTGCCACCCCCTTCTCCTTTTGCCTTCAGTCTTTCCCAGCATCAGGGTCTTTTCCAATGAGTTGGTTCTTCGAATCAGATGGCCAAAGTATTGGAGCTTCAGCTTCGACATCAGTCCTTCCAGTGACTATTTAGGACTGATTTCCTTTAGGATGGACTGGTTGGATCTCCTTGTAGTCCAAGGGACTCTCAAGAGTCTTCTCCAATACCACAGTTCAAAAACATCAGACTTCACTCAGACCTGTGCATGACTCCTGGAAAACCATAGCTTTGACTAGTTGGACCTTTGTTGGCAATGTTATGTCTCTGCTTTTAATATGCTGTCTGGGTTTGTCATAGCTTTTCTTCCAAGGAGCAAGCGTCTTTTAGTTTCATGGCTGCAGTCAGCATCTGCAGTGATTTTTGGAGCTCAAGAAAATAAAATCTGTCACTGCTTCCACTAACTATGCAACAAGTTTATTTTCACATAAGGCCACATGCTGAGCTACTGGAGGTTAGGACTTTAACATAAGAAGCAGGGGGAGCAGAGGGACACACAATTCGACTGTTAACAAGCTTCAGAATCTCATGGCATGAGGCACTGGTTGGCAGTGCCCAGCTTCAGTGACATCCCAACAGCAGCACAATAACTTATCAGCTGTGAGGCCCACACGGCAAATGGCTCCTGCTTCTGTGCAAGCATGTACAGTTGCCCAGGCTGAGCACTGCAGCATTCTGCCCCTCCCATCCCGGTGGGTGCCCTGTATCAGGGGAGTGGCTCCAGATCTTGACTGTGCACCCCCCAAATTTATTTTTTTAATTAAAAAAAAAAGTATTTATTTTACTCATTTCCTTGGTTGCGCTGGGTCTTAGTTGCAGCATGTAGAATCTTTGATTTTCACGGAGGTATGCAGAGTCTTTCAGTTGTGACATGTGGAATCTTTAGCTGTGGCATGTGGAATCTTATTCCCTGACCAGTGATCAAACCCGGGCCCCCTGCATTAAGAGGGAGTCTTAGCCACTGGGTCACCAGGGAAGTCCCCCCATCAATTTAAAAATTGCTGTTTGCCTGCACCCCCCATATTTGTATATTCATTTTTAAATTATACTGTACATATTTTGCTACTGTTAAATACATTGTAAAATGTATACAAAATTGATATTAATGTACGAGATCAAGGTGAAATAAGCAATGTTTTAAATGTCCTGCCAACCATTATGACTTTTTATTGTCATTAGCTCATATCTCAAGGTCCAAATACCCTTGAGGTAGTGTTTCTCATTAATGATTCAGGATGTAAATCTAAATTTCTAATGTCCTTCCTGGTGACTTCAGGTTTTGTGGGAAAGGGTGGCTTCCTGTCAAGTCTTATTAGATCTTCGGTGTTTGTAGTGTGGTTCATGAAATACTTGTACCAGGATGAGAAGCTTGAGCTTGTCTCTTTTTTAATTGCGCTTATCCTGGTGGTAACCTCAGCCTCTGGAGGGTTCTTTTTGCAGTAATTTTTGAAGCCACATGTTCATTTTGTCATGTGTGTGCTAAGTCGCTCAGTCGTGTCCACCTCTTTGCTACCCCATGGACTGTAGCCCGCCAGGCTTCTCTGTCCATGGTTTTCTCCAGGCAAGAATACTGGAGTGGGTTGCCATGCTCTCCTCTAGGGGATCTTCCCGACCCAGGGATCCAACCCGAGTCTCTTATGTCTCCTGCATTGGCGGGTGGGTTCTTTACCACTAGTGCCACCTGGGAAGCCCCCTCATCTTGTCACAGTTAGTTTAAATTCGTTCATTGTATATTTGAGCACAGTTCTAGATTCTTGAAATGTATCAAAGGTAGAAGTAGAGGATTTACTTAGCCCACTAACCAGACAGTGTCGTGCATGTGTTGTCAGACACAGGAAGGCAAGGAAGGGGCCTCGGGCCCTGCGGGTGGTGACCCTGCTGCTCCATCTGGAGCCCCAAGGACCAGGAGGCCGGGTGGGGGCAGTCAGCTGCAGAGAGGCAAAATGTCCCTGTGAGTGAAGAGCGCTGACGCTGAGTTCATTGTGTTTGAGGTTTTTTAGATAGAGGATAAATGTAAACAAAATAATTTGCACATTTATCCTTTTCCCCTACTGTGCAGGGGCCTTCTGGAGGCAAGGACCGCCTTTGTCACTGACTGATGCGTGGTGGCTCCGATAGGAGTTCCCTGGTTGTGCACGCGTCCTTAGTTGCGAAGTCGCGTCCGACCCTGCAGCCCCATGGACTGTGGCCAGCAGGCTTCTCTGTCCGTGGGATTCTCCAGGCAAGAATAGTGGAGTGGGTTGCCATGCCCTTCTCCAGGGGATCTTCCTACCCAGGCTTCCCATGTCCCGCTGAGCAGGAAGATTCTTTACCCCCGTGACACCGGGGAAGCCCCTCTCTGGCTGTATGTAGTTCCATGTCTTCCAAAACCCATGGCTACATGTATTCTAGGATGGTCGGGAGGAGCACAACGAGGTACCTTAAGAAGTTTTGCCCAGAATTGTGCGATGAACACAGAGCCGCTGGCGTGGGACGCAGAATACTTTGTGTCCCAGGAGTCGTGGGCAGTGGTGTCATCAGGAACTCAAGAGTCTGAGCTCCCCTTAGATGGGCCCTGAGGCAGGCTGGGGTCTGGTGGGTGGTGAATCAGAACCTCACCGTTCAGCGGAGGGAGGAAGCATGTGGGCATCCCTGCGTCAGGGGAGCCTGGCTGGACCCCGCCAGGGTGAGGCTGAGAAGGGACGCGCGACGGCTCCACTGTCCTGTGTGCCTGGCGCTACTGGTCATGGGCTTGGAGGCAGTATTTACCCAACATCTGGTTCCGTAAGGGATGAGAAAGCGAGGTGTGATCGATGCGCTTCTGAGCATCCATTTCCCTTCCTGCACAGTCCCCCGTCCTCCTGACCAGACCGCCACGCTGTCCTCCACCTTTCATCAGAGGGAAGAAGGGGAGAAAGGAGATGGAGCTATCCGCTTCCGTCTCCAGATGCAGCCCTGTGTGTCTGCACCAGAGCCAGCCTCTTGGAACGGATAATTCTTTTGTTTTTATGGTGCTCCTCAGAGGGTTGCAATATTTATCAAGAGCGTTTCCTTATTACATAAACATAGGAACTGAATTTAAATCAAGTCTCCAGTGGCTGAATTTTACAGAATGCAATATGTAATAATAACGACATAGAATAATGCTACCTAGAAAAGTAACTACATAGAAGCAAGAGCCCTTTATTGAGTTTATTGCATTACAATGACTATGCCTGAAATTTTTAAGCCTTCTATTTAAATAAACTCTATTAAAAAAAAATAGAATGAATGAGGAAAACAATAATAAATAAACTCTGTTGACTTAAACTGGGTAAGAATGCGTAGCACTCAGAAAATGCTTAGTGAATCAGTAATAATGAGCTTAGAATTTGATTCTTTAAAGGTAAATAGTTAATTAACTTAGTAACTTGGTTACCTCTTATTTTCCAGCTGGTGAAAGAGGTGAGCCAGTTAAGTTCAGTGTTAAGGACAAAAATTCTTCCTCCTTCTGGGATATTCCATTGAGCCCTCAGCTCTCTCTAGGGAGAGATGGACTTTGATTTCTGGTTGTGTACTTCTTGTAGGGGAACATATACTCATTAATGTGGGCCAGAGTCATGAGGATGGCATTATACTCAAGAAATTCTCATAGAATCATTGGATTTAGAGCTGGACACACTTGAGAGGTCACCTAATCCAGATTCTTCCAGGCGGAGCTCCTGACAGATAAGATGCCAGATTTTCTTAAAGACCTAGAAAGGTCTAGATACCACAAGCAAAACATCTATTGGGAAGAGATTCACAGATATTTTTATGTTGAGAAGAAGCCCTTGCCCTTGTATGGGTATACAGGCAAAAGAATTGAAAACAATGTCTCCAAGAGTTATCTGCACACCCATGGCAGCATTTTTAGCAATAACCAAGGGGTGGAAGCAACCTAAATGTCCATCAGTGGATGACTAGGTAGCCAAAATGTGGTGTATACATGCAACGGAATACGAGGCAGCCTTAGGAAAGAAGGAAATCCCGTCACGGTGCCACAGCATGGATTAACCTGTGTGGAGTGAAACAGGCCCCCCAGGTGGCTCTGTGGGAAAGAATCTGCCTGCAAAACAGGAGACGTGGGTTCGATCCCGGAGTCAGGAAGATCCCCTGGAAGGGAGAAGGAAAAGGCAACCCACTCCAGGATTCTTGCCTGGGAAAGAGACAGAGGAGCCTGGCGGGCTACAGTCCATGCGGTCGAACAGAGTCAGACACGACTGAGCGACTAAACAACAAAAACGAATGGAATAAGCCACTCACAAAGGGCAGACATTACACAGTTCTACCCACGAGCTGGTTGGTGTGCTGCTGGGTGGTTGGCTTCTTTCCTGGCACTTCAGGTGAGCTCAGCCCCACAGGGGAGCATCCCAGAACATGCGAGAAGAGTATATCCTTGGCACCTCCAAGAATTTGTCCAAAAGTTGGACCGCCACCACAGACTTTTTATTCTGGGTAACTCTGAACTTGTGTAAGTCAGGACTAAAGATGAAAAGTGGGAGAGCAAAGATTCCAAATGGCATCTGTTGCTCCTTTTGTAGCTGATTCCCTCAGTGTGATGGTGGTGAAATTTAGAGCGTCTTCAGCCAGGCTGACTAAATTTAGAGCAGTAATTGCTGTTTACCCCTCTGGGGGCATCGTGGGAGGCCTGAAAATGAAAGGATGGAAAGCCAAGATGACAGAGTAGAGACAGCCAAGTTCTGGTTTGGGTGCCCGTTTTCAAAGATGGCAGTGGAGTATAATGTTTAAGTTTGATTATAGGGGGACTAACTGGTTCCCTTTTCTTTAACAACATTCCTTCCTAAGGAATAGCTGGACCTTTGCTGCTGAAGTTCACTTTACGACACAGGGATTCAGTAGAAAGCTGAGCAGATGCAGTAGTTTTTTGACAGTTTTGAAACCTACAGTTTTTGCAGAGGAAGTACCGTTGTTACTCTGCAATATTGGATGAGTTCTGGGAGTTGAGAGAAAAGCTAAGATGGTTAACTCGTGAGTGTAGTTACTGAACCTGCTGTTCAGTTAACAATGAAGAGTTGATACTCTGAGCCTAGGAGCATATATGAAATTTTGACGGGTAGGAAGACACTGTAGCTGCTAGGGAACAGCATTAAGGGGCTTTTGGGGACAGGTCGGGTGAGCGATGCTCCTGCTGGAGGGTGAGCTGGGACGGGGTCTCCCCACAGCCTCCTCCTCCCCATGCCCTCCTCTCCTCACTCACACCGTGCCTGAGGTCTCCACGTACAGGTGTTTCTCTCCCAGCGGCTGCAGCAGGTCGTGACCAAAAACACCTACCTTCAGGCAGGATATGTTCCTCCTGGCCCTCAGTTCATTTGAACCTGGGATTTTGATGATATCCATTCACTTGGACTTACTGGCGGGTCATCTGTCTGAAGAACATTCACAGAGCAGTTAGGTTATAGATCAGTAGCACTGCTTTAACTTCTTGCGCCCAGAATCTACCCCTCTGTATATCTATTTATATTTCATTTCCCTGAAGCTCTGAAAAAGAAGGCGAAAGGAAAGGAGTGCTGGTCCATCAAAGGTTCCCAGTGTTGTCTTTCTTGCCTGCCCCTTGGGCTGTCTAAACCTTTTCCCCAGCATTTTAAGTAACTCCATACTTATGTTTTTTCTTTTTTAATAGCTGCTGCTGCTAAGTCACTTCAGTCGAGTCCAACTCTGCAACCCCATAGACAGCAGCCCAGTGATAATTAAAAACCTAACATGGGCTGCAAAAATGAATGGGGAGCATATTGATAGTAAAACTGTCAGAGTCCCAAGGAATTAAAAAGAACATGAATAACAATTCATAAAACAGTAGAAATTTGTCAACAAAGATTACTAGTAAACAAATAAAATTCAAAGTAAACAAATAAAAAAATAAGAGTTCACTTTCTGGTGTCTAAAAAAAAGTGAACTAAAAATATCCTAATGTTATATGTAATTGTCTATTAAATCTCTATTATATAGAGATTGGATATCTCGATCCTAAAAAATGTTTCAAATTGTCTACAAATTTGAACACATCATTTTCTTCCACCAAACCCTGATTCCCTCCAGGTTTTCCACTCTTATTATCTTTTCCCAGCTTTAATGAGATATTACTGACATACACATAAATTCAAGGTGTGCAGCATGATTTGATAGGTGTATACACTGTGAAGTGACCACCACAATAAGGTTAGTTAGCACCTCCACCCCCTCAAAATAATTAACATTTTTAGTGATGATAACATTTAAGATCTACTCTCTTAATACAGTATTAAGTTATATAATAGTATATGTGTGTGTATATGTGCTGTTCTGTCATGTCCAACTCTTTTGTTACCCCGTGGACTGTAACCCGCCAGGCTCCTCTGTGCATGGGATTCTCCAGGCAAGAATACTGGAGTGGGTTGCCATGCCCTCCTCCAGAGGATTTTCCCCGTCCAGGGATCGAACGCAGGTCCCCTGCACAGCAGGCAGATTCTTTACTGCTTAGCCGTCAGGAAGCCATACATACATATATACACATATATATGCATACATACATATATATACACACATATATGCATACATACATACATATGCACATATATATGCATACATGCATATATATATGACTATATATATATATATATGACATCTGTAACTGACGTCTCCCCGTTTCCCCTACAGTGGCTGGCTGGCAGGTAAAGTAAAACCCAGATCCTTTACAGGTCGCAGTTTAACAGGTGGGGTGAAGGGAGGAGGCGTGGACAGCCTGGGACTTGCCCAGCAGTGCTCGGCCAAGCAGCAGTGCTCCTCAGGAGCAGACAGAGCCTCTCAGATTTCAGAGCACTTGTGAATCACCTGAGAATCTTTCCAAAATGCCATGGGCTGGGGGGCGTGTGGTGTGGCGGGTGGGCCCGAGGTTCCGGGAGGGTGGCATGGTGCTGCCTGCTCCCACCACACTTAGAGCAGTCAGACCCCATCCCTGTCTGTCTGATGAAGTCTATGTGCTTGTCAGAAGTATATCAACACTATGCCAAAGGTTGCATATCCAGTCGTGTCTGACTGTGACCCCGTGGATTGTAGCCCGCCAGGCTCCTCTGTCCATGGGATTTCCCAGGCAAGAATACTGGAGTGGGCTGCCATGTCCCCCTCCAGGGGACCCTCCCACCCAGGGACCCAATCCACAACTCCTGCAGTGGCAGGAGGGTTCTTTACGGAGGGTTCTCACCTGAGAAGCCCATGTATCATAAACGGTAGAAAATGTTATATGAACACTTTGCCTTCTGGCTGTTCATAAGTAGTTATAACTTCCTAATTGGTCACAATATTTATAAGTACTGCCAAGAGAAGGAGGCAGACACTCTGAGAAGTGTCCAGAGAGCAGGATTGAACCCTGTTTCTATGGGACTTGAATCTATTGAGAAAGCATCTGCCACTCAGCTGGGTGTGTTTATGATTATGTCTCATCTTAATCAGGCCTCAGGGAATAAGTTTAGACGATGGTCCCTGCTATCAAACAAGCAGTTCAGCATCATTCAGAAAGTCCGACAGTCAAATAATAATAAATACTTGCCGCTCTTAAACCAGTGCTTTATATACTTAGTCTTATTTTGTCCTCCCAACCTACAGGAAAGGTGGACCCTTATTTTATGAATGAGGAAATTTGCTCAGAAAGGCTAATGATGTGCCCGAGATCATTCCAATAGAAACTGACAGAAGTAAGTTTTGAACCCAGACCTATGATTCTGAAGACTCATGCCGCTATGTTTAAAATGGACCCACAGGGACCAGCTGTACAGCACAGTGAACTCTGCTCAGTATTCTATAACAACTTAAATGGGGAAAGAACTTGAACAAGAAGAGATGCATGTATATGTATGACTGAATCACTTGGCTGTACACCTGAAATTAGCACAACATTTAAGTCAACTATACACACATATAAAATAAAAAGTTTTTTTTTTTGATGTCCTTTACTATTACGTTAAAAAATATATATCAAAACCAACAACAGAGACTTGCTATTTTTCTGCCTGGTCCTTGTCTTTTGGCAACTGGCCCTTTTTTCACAAGGAGTTGGAGAGAAATTATTGAAAAGAGAGCCTGGGACTTCCCAGGCAGTCCAGTGGTTAAGACCCTGTGCTTTCATCACGGTGGGGGATGGGCTCGATCCCGGGTTGGACAAGACTGGGTCCAGCGCTTTCTGAGAAGCCACAGATTCAAGGTTTCCAAAGTCAGCGCGAAAGAAAGGAAAGCAGACCGAAGTACAAATGAGAGGAAGTTGGCGTCAGGGTAAAACCAGTGACTCACGGCTCCTAAATTCATTATGACTTTAAGTGGAAAAAAGGAATAATGGCCTAAACGGGAAGGGTGGTGCCACATGGACCCAGAACAAATACTGTTAAAGAATGGGAGAGGCTGTTTTCATTTTGCCAGAGCTTCTGAATGTGATTATAGGTAGAAACGGATGCAAACCACTGCCACCTTCTGCAAGGCTGAGCCTGCAGGGTGCGTTTCTATGAGAAATCTCTTTTTTTGCGTTTGTGGAGTCAGAGGGGAGCCTGAGGCGGAGCGAAGCTCAGGCCGGCAAGCGTCTGTTGACCCCCACCTCTCCTCCTGGGAAGGGGAGGGAATCCCACCCTGAGTATCTCTGAACACTCAGAGCCTGTGGCTTTGTGTCCAGATGGCTGTCATCCTGAATGAGATGTTCTGAACGAACACCCAGGTGCGGGGCTGAGCACGAGGGCTTCTTAGGGAGACCCAGAACCAGAGCAGAGAAACAGTCCCCTTGAGACTCACGCAGGCCTTTCATCTGTTGGCTTATCTGTTGGTCTTCTCAGTTTCCTTTTTAAATCTCGACCACCTGTATGACCATGCAGTCAAGTCACTGGGTACACGCCATCCCCAGCAATCAGGTTCCCATGTTTCCCTGAAATGTGCCTACAGCATCTTCGCTGCGGAGGCGGAAGTGGGGGCAGGTGGTGGACGCTGGCGGCTCCCTGTGTCCTGGCCGGTGGCCCCTGGGTGGTCCCAGGCAGAATGGTGGCCTTTGGGGCCTATCTCCTCATCTGTGGCGCAAGGTTTGTAGACCAATCTGTTTCTCTTTCTGGACTTTTGTAGTGAACGGAAGGAGGCAGTGAATCTCTGCAAGCTTTGAGGAGAGAGAACCAACAACACAGCATGAATTAACATCAGTCGCTGGTTGTTATGGAGATACTTCCACGTATCTAGAATTCCACTAGACATGGGAGGAGATGAGAAAACATAATTCTGTCCTCCGGAAACTTGGGGAGACGGCTCAGTCCTCACTGAGGTCCTCTGCATTCCCCTGGGGGTAGAGTAGTTCCTGGGTGCTCGTGCACGCTCAGTTGCTTAGTCGTGTCTAACTCTTCGCAACCCCATGGACTGTAGCCCATCAGGCGCCTCTGTCCATGGAGTTTTCCAGGCAGGAATGCTGGAGTGGGTTGCCATTTCCTCCTCTAAGGAATCTTCCCAACCCAGTTCCTGGGTAGGTGTTTATAAACCATTTCAGGTTTAAAGAGGATGAGAGGTGCTGTGCTCTTAAATCTTTTTAAGTTTTTACTAAAAATTATTGTAAGACAGTTTTAGGGTAGCACAGGGAAATGGGCTGCCTGTGCTCAACGGCTCATTAAACACATCTCTCAGGTTTACTTTTGTGCTATATGTGTCTTTCTGCCCTGAATGATGCCGCATCTGTATTTCGGCATTTCTTTAATAATCTTCCAAATGACTGGCTGGCAGATGTACTCAGATGGCAGCCAGACCCCTTCAGATGCAGGTCAAGATGGATAAGCCTCCTTTCACGCATCCTTAGGAGCCCCATCAGCACCGCACTGTGAGGACTCCGCATTATAATGAGGAGGATGTTATTGTTCAGTGGCTCAGTAGCATCTGACTCTTTGTGATCCCGGACTGCAGCATGCCAGGCTTCCTTGTCCTCCACGATCTCCCAAAGTTTGCTCAAACTCATGTCCATGCCATCCAACCATCTCATCCTCTGTCACCCGCTTCTTCTCCTGCCCCCAGTCTTTCCCAGCATCAGGGTCTTTTCCAGTGAGTTGGCTCTTTGCATCAGGTGGCCCACATTTGGAGCTTCAGCTTCAGCATCAGTCCTTCCAGTGAATATTCAGGACGGAGTTGCTTTAGGACTGACTGGTAGAAGATGGTGACACTTAGTAAAACGTAGAGCAAACTCAGACTAAGACTTCTAATGAAGCGGAGCTTGCTTTCACACATTTCTTCTTTTATTCTGACCCAGAGCCTGCAAAATAGTCTCTCTTTGAAAAGCACTGTATGTTAGTGACTGTAGCATGCTGTCTGTTCCTTTACTAAAAATACTCAAAACTGTTGTTTTCTTTCTTGCCTGGTTATTTTTTTTTTTTTTAATTGCCTGAGTATTCTTAACAGTTGTTTCTATAAGCACCTCTATTTCTCATCTGTTACTTCTCCCCAAATGTCCCAAGGACGCGGGCTTACCAATAAACGTTATGGTGCTCCGAGGAGCTTAGTATTGTTTCTAGGGTTCGTAGCCACACAGCTTTTCTCACTGGATATCAAAGTGGAATAGAAGGATTCAGCCGGAAGACCTGAGTTGGGCCAGTTGTACCACTACCTAGTTGAGGGATCTTGCACAACTCAAATGATGTTTATAGGATAGGAGACACATAGGCTTCCCAGATGGTGCTAGTGATAAAGAATCCGCCTGTCGATGCAGGAGACACGAGAGATGCGGGTTAGATCCCTGAGTCTGGAAGATTGCCTGGAGGAGGAGATGACAACCCACTCCAGTATTCTTGCCTGGAGAATCCTGCAGATAGATGAGCCTGGTGGGCTACAGTCCACGGGGTCACACAAAGAGTCAGACACAACTGAGTGACTGAGCACAGGAGATGTGTATATAAAGGATTAAATTAATTGCCATTATTTTTACATTATTTGTTATCTAATAAGCTATTAATGTATCTTCTTTTTCCTATCAGCTTAAGAGTTTATTGTCATAAATACTGTTTCAGATGAGAGAAATGGTTTGCTGGTTTTCTTTTGTAAACTGCTTGCTCTTTGGGCGTCTCTGGTGGCTCGAAGAATCTTCGTGCAATGCGGGAGACCCGGGTTTGATCCCTGGGTCGGGAAGATCCACTGGAGGAGGGCATGGCAACTCACTCCAGTATTCTTGTCTGGAGAATCCCCATGGACAGAGGGGCCTGGTGGGCTAGTCCATGGGACCGCAAGGAGTCGGACACGGCTGCGCGACTAAGCACATGATGGCAGGAAGGAGGTGAGGCCGCAGCTGTGTAAGGCGTGTCTGACTATGTTTCTTTGGCTTTGACATTCATCAAGGGGCGTGATTCTGAAGGACCGCTGACCTTCTGACAGCCAGGATTTCGCGGCTGCAGCAGCCAAGGGCTAGAAGACATGTAAAGAGGGTTTCTCAGTACATTGAACACGGAATGTCTTTCTTGCTGTGCAGCTTTTGTGATTGATGTTTGGTTCTGTGGTCTCATTCCTAACTGCATCCCTTAAAAGGAGGTCGGGAATAGTGATTTCCAGAAAGAGTCAGCGTGAGGGCCTGTTGCTGGGTGGTGGGTGTGAGCTGAGAGGCATCACTGTCCGGGGACAAGTGTCTTCATTTAGACGCTGATATATTTCCCTGGGCTTCCCAGGTGGCTAGAGGTAAAGAACCCGCCTGCCAGCAAGAGACAGTGTGTTCAATCCCTGGGTCCCCTGGGTCGGGAAGATCCCCTGGAGGAGGGCATGGCAACCCACTCTGGTATTCTTGCCTGAAGAATCGCATAGACAGAGGAGCTGGGCGGGCAGTAGTCCATGGGGTGACGAAGAGTTGGACACGGCTGAAGTGACTTAGCACACATATTTCCCCTAAACCGTTCTCCTTAGGGGGACCAGGGCATCTGCTCTGGGGGGGCAGGAGACCCACACACCGGGTTTAGTCAGTGGCTGCTTGTCGGAAGGGAGGAGGTGGGATGAGGTGGCTGCCCACGGATGTCTAGTCTAAAGGGCATTTACCTGGCACCATTGATGGGTTCCTGCAAAGTTCATCGTTAATCAGGTTCCCCAACCAAATACTCTTCCTTCCTGACTTGCTGTCAGAGTTTATTCAGCCTTGCTTTCCCACTGACTCTCCAGCGGTGGCACTCAGCCTCTGCCTGTCCTCCTCACATCCTGAAAACTGTGAATGATCAGTAAGCAACCCCGGGACACGACGCTTCCTAAAATCGTCCACAGCTAAACAGAGGAGGGGGCCGGCGCCCAGTCGAGTGCTCTGGGAATTAGAATCAAGGCCCCGGCTGATCCTTGCATCTCTGCCGGAGAAATTAGAATGGTGTTCATCTCTGCCGAATACCAGGAGTGCCGTATCATCAAGAGGCTTCTTGTCAGGTCCAATTTGGGATCATCAAATTAATTGTTACATGTGACAAGCTGACATGCAAAGAAAGTGATGAACACTTAGGTGCAGCCTCCCGGTGAAAATTCCACAGTGAGCTTTCATGGCCCCGGGGCACGGATGATGGACAAGGCAGGAGAGCTCCCATCCTGCTCAGCTGCCCAGCTCTTTCCACAGCATGGGAGAAACAGCCCTGTTTGCCTGGAAACCTGCACTAACCCCCTCCTTTCCTGACAGTTATGTGAATCCTTCACTGTTGTCTGTCGCTTCCTCCCCAGATAAACTCTTATGAATTGCTTTTCAGGTAAAGAATCCGCCTACAAGGCAGGAAACCTGGGTTCAACTAGCTCAGAAAGATCCCCTGGAGAAGGAAATGGCAACCCACTCCAGTATTCTTGCCTGGGAAATCCCATGGACAGAGGAGCCTGGTGGGCTATAATTCATGGGGTTGCAAAAAGTCCTTCACGGCTGAGCAACTAACACTTTCACTTTCCTCCCCAGATAAACTTGTGAATTGCTTTCCAGGGGACCTCTTCACCCCCTAGAAATAACCCTGCAACCATTTCAGAGGGGCCTTTGCTGGGGTCTCCCGAACTGCCTGTTAAATGGCCTAAGGGACAGGGAGATCACTATCTGAGTTTTTTGTTGCTGCGGGAACCGCATTATTGGCTGCTGCCGATGTCCTGTGAGGAGAGGGTCCAGGGCACAGCCATTAGACTCAGCTTGTCCGAGCGTCACCTGGAGGGGCCGGCGGTGTCGGCAGCCCGTGGGCTGGGAGGTGACTTCCCATGGTCTTTATTTCTTTTTTTAATATTTATTTATTTGGCTGCACCGGGTCCTAGTGTGGCAAGCGGGATCGAGTTCCCTGACCAGGATCAAAGCCAGGCCCCCTGCATTGTGGAGCTCAGGGTCCTAGCCACTGGGCCACCAGGAAGTCCCTAAAGTAAGTCTCTTTTCTTGGCCGCACCACACGCCCTTGGGGAACTTCCTGGACCAGGGGTGGACCCCAGGCCCCCTGCAGTGGAAGCCTGGAGTCTTAACCGCTGGGCCACCCGGGAAGTCCACTCCCCGTGTTCTTTAACCATCTTGGAGTCATCCCCATCATGCCACGAACACTCCGTAGTATCGGGTGCAGAAGCGTCCCTCCACGGAGCAGACCCAGGCCGTCAGGCTACAGCATTCATTTAATTTTTTAATATTTGAACTAGGCAGGGACGGAGGAGCCTGGTGGGCTGCCTGTCTGTGGGGTTGCACAGAGTTGGACATGACTGAAGCGACTTAGCAGCAGCAGCAGCAACAGGGGAAGACAAACAAACCAAACCCAAACCCTGTCTTTTCATTTTCATTCTTTCACTGTGCTCCGCAGCGCTGGCCCTTTGGGATGAAGGGTGGGGCAGGGAGTCCTCCCTTCTCCCGGCTCTAAAAATAGCAGCTCAGCAACTATTTGCTTATTTCCCTCCACAGTGGGTTCCGGGCAGTTTACAGCCACATTTGAGACTCATGTACTCTTGCCTGGAAAATCCCATGGACGGAGGAGCCTGGTAGGCTGCAGTCCACGGGGTCGCACAGAGTCAGACACAACTGAAGCGACTTAGCAGCAGCAGCAGCTATTGGAAGGACCCACATAGGAAGCCCCTGCTCTCTTAACAGAGAGCCTACCGTCTGTCCATCTATGTTTTCTCGTTTTTCAAATCCTTTTGAATTTTTCCCTCTATATTTTTCCTAATTTTGTTTTTGCTTCCTCCTAATACAAATTTTCTTAGGTGCTAAGAGGTATGAAATGCAGTTATCAAAATATTGGGGGTGTGTGTGTGTGTGTGTGTGTGTTAGTCACTCAGTCATGTCTGACGTTTTGCAGCTCCATGGACTATAACCCGCCAGACTCCTCTGTCCATGGGATTCTCCAGGCAAGAATGCTGGAGTGGGTAGCTATTCCCTTCTCCAGAGGATCTTCCCAACCCAGGGGTCGAACTTGGGTCTCTTGCATTGCAGGAAGATTCTTTAACGTCTGAGCCACCAGGGAAGCCCTGTTTTAAACTGGACTGCATTTACTTAAAGAATTTAATCACAAGATTGCATGATTGCTGCTGTCACTTTGAAATGGTGATGACTGTAAACCATTTTTCGAGGTAGCTGAGATGTAAGAGCGACTTAAGAGTTACAGGTTCTGCTCACGCTACTGTGGCTTGTCTGAATTCACAGTGAGAGAGAATGAAAATTAAAAGACGGTTTGGTTTTGGTTTGTTTGTTTTCCCCTAACCTAGTTCATGGATTGCCTGATTTTTTTTATCTCTGGACCCCTCGGATTAAGAACCCTTGTTCTCTTAGACCCATGTTATAGCAGAACATCCCTAGTGGCTCAGATGGTAAAGAATCTGCCTACAGTGCAGGAGACCCGGGTTCGATCTCTCGGTGGGGAAGATCCCCTGGAGAAGGGAATGGCCACCCACTCCAGTATTCTTGCCTGGAGAATCCCACGGACAGAGGAGCCTGGCCAGCTACCGTCCATGGAGTCGCCAAGAATCGGACACAGCTAAGCATCTTTCACTCAAGTTCAAATTCACTCTAATTTTCCGGCACATCAGACAACTTTTCGAAGGTCTGGGTGCTGGCGTGGTTCTCGGGGTTCTACACCCCATATGCACCTCCGTTCGGTGGGGGAGGGCCCACAGCTTAGTTGAAGCGACTGGACGGCAGGTCTGCAGCTCTACCGGTCCTGAGTACCTTCTCCATTTTCAAACATAACGAGGGTGGACTGATGAGACTTCTGTAGCGTGATGAGGGCTCTCTCAGCTCAGCCGCCTGCACTGCCGGTTCATTGCAGAACTTGCGCATCTTCTTCCTTGGTCCTGGTCCAGCAGGGCTCCCTGCAACGCCACCTGCTCCAGCTCTGCTGCTGCGCAGGGCACCCCAAGCCCGCCCGGAACTGGGGGGCTGCACCCTAGACCTCTGCAGTGGGACAGGGTGCAGAGTTAGGGCCAGAATGCCTTTTAAAAGATTTCTTTATTCCTCTGTGCCTTGTCTTAGTTGGGGCTTTCCTGGTGGCTCAGACAGTAAAGAATCTGCCTGCGATGCGGGAGACCTGGTTTCTATCCCTAGGTTGGGAAGATCCCCCTGGAGGTGGGCATGGCAACCCACTGCAGCATTCTTGCCTGGAGAATCCCATGGACAGAGGAGTCTGGCCGGCTACAGTCCACAGGTTCGCAAGCAGACACGACCGAGCGGCCGTCACACACTCTCTTGTCCTGTCGTCAGCGCCCCCACATGCCGGAGCAAGTGTTCCCCTAGTTGTTTCTGAAGGTGGAGGAGGGTGGAGCTCCAGGGCTGCCCCTCTCCCCATGAGCACCATGACCTTGGGGACAGCTTGGTTCTCAGCCTGAGTCAAGGCGGGATCTCCTGGGAGTGGCTGAAACACAGATCACCAGCCCTGCGCACCCCCCCGCCCCGCTCCCGCACCCCGCATTTCTGGTTGATCAGATCTGGGGGTGGGGGGCAAGTGTCTGCCTCTCCAGCCCCTTCCCAATGAGCTGACGCTGCCGCTGCCGTGTGGGGCCCACGCTGAGAGCCACTGCCCTGAAGCCCAGGGGGGACATATGATGAATTAGGCTGAGCACTGACAGCCCTGCTTGCCTCTCGAGGACCCCCCCGGGACATGTTACACGGAGCTAACTGTCAGCTTATGTTACATTTGCCATGTTTTTCGATGATCTGTGAAATGTGGGTGCATTCCTTGTGTAGAATTTTTCAAGCCTGCTCATCCCAGCCGCCCAGCCCCATAAAAGACCCTGATAAAAAGGGTCCTGTGGCCCCAATTTCCCTGCCTCTTTGTCTTCCGGTGCCCTTGGGGTTCCTGTGCAGTCTCTCCCAAGAGGCCTCCAGCTGAGAACCAGGGGCCCGCTGGGTGGCCTCAGGGCCCATACCCACTGATTACCCACCAGACAGCGGGTCCCACACAGAACAAGGTAGGCCCAGGAAATGACCTGCAGGCCGCCCAACAAACAGGGCACAATCAGAACAGCATTTTTTAAAGTGTTTTTTAATACAAATATTTTTAAAGTTCCACATATTCTTTTACTGCTTCAAACAAACCAAGGGAAAAAAGTTGTGTGGTTTTTTTTTTTTTTTTCCCAGCAAATCAGGAAAATTGAACACATTATTGATTACATACTACTTTTTAAATGAATGTTAATTGCGTTGGGTGTACTAAAATGGTATTGTCTTGTTCTGTCAAAAATCCTTGTCTGTTAGAGGTACCTGCTTAGATGTTTATGGATGGAGTGACATGACACCAGGAATTTGCTTTAAAAGCCACCACGAGACAAAGTTAAGCGGGGAGGCCCAGATGATAGAGCAATGCCAGCACGTGAGCTATAGCAGCTGGGTGCGAGTGTATACGATGCTTTCTACTCCTGTGTATGTTTGCAAATTTTAAAGGAAAAAGCTAAAATTTAAAACAGAAATTTTAAGAGTCCCGCAGTCAGAGAAGTCTCATCAGTGCCTTTCGTGGTCACCTCTTGGGAATTCCCAGGGCACCTGAGCCGTGACCTGGCCTGGGAGGCCCAGCACAGAGAAAACCGCAAACCCCGGGGAGCCTCAACATCTGCCAAGCCCGTCCACAGCCCTCTGCAGAGGGCAGCGGGGAGTTCACAGCAGCGTGGGAGAGGAAGCCTTCTCTGAGGGTGGAAAGGCTCTAGCCCTTGGCCTGTTTTCCTCGTTCCTCTCTGGGGCACGCTCTGTTTGGCCCTTGCACCCTGGACACAGCTATACAGCCTCCAGGAGACTAATGTGGGGTCAAATGGAATTCACTGGACTTTTACTTGTCACTTGCAATCCCAAGTAATTTGCCTCTTTTTAAAAAAATATTTATTGGGTGCACCAGGTCTTAGTTACAGCATGTGGAATCTTTAGCTGTGGCATTCGAACTCTTTAGTTACGGCATGGGGGCTCTAGTTTCCTGGCCAAGGACCGAATCCAGGCCCCCTTCATCAGGAGCTTGGAGTCTTAGCCACTGGGCCACCGGGGAAGTCCCCTGCCTGACTGTTTATAGGAATGCGTGTATGTATTCTGAAGGGCTTATCTAATTAGAGTGTTGCCAGTAAAATTCCTCGTTGAAGCGTCGTGCTTTCATCGCTAAGTAAGAATCCTTTGTAATAAATGTATTCACTATTTGTGTATACAGATGATACACAAATAATATTTTCACTGTCGAGTGTTGGTGTTTCTTCCCCAGACCTTTCTTCTGTAAGGGGTTTTAATATCCTTCGTGCCATCTTGTTTATGTTGCCTACTCATCCAGACTGTCTCCTAATGGATGTAAACTTCAAATCAGTGAAATCTGACTAAATAAGGTTTTCCTCTAATGGAAAAATCAGTCGCCTGACAACACACTCAAGCCACCCCCCAGCGCCTCACCATCTGGTCCAAGGACACTGTGTCCTGGTCAGAGAGCCTTAGCTGTTTGCCAACCCATTCTTGTAACCGCCCTGCAGGGCATGCATTTCCCTGTGAAACCCTACAGTGATGTTCAGGCATTATTATAATTACAGACAAAAATGGAGACACAGGAAGGCCTATCATTTCATGTGACTCCTCAGAGGAAACCATACTTTCCAAATGCAGGCTGAAGTCCATTGGTAGGTCCTGAAGTCAGTTCAGTGGGTGGAAACAGACCAGCATTTTTTTTTTTAATGAACTAGGATCAAGCAGAAAATTTGTGAGTGCCTCCCAGGCTGTAAGAGTCCGAGCTGTCACACTAGGTGTGCCTCTGTGTGCACAGTAGATCCCAGTGTTACATGACCTGAGTTTTTATTGTGGGTCTTGATCAAAGCTGTCCGATAGAGAGTAGTTGAAGCAATTCCAGACTTGTCGTTCAGTCGCTAAGTCCTGTCTGGCTCTTTGCAGCCCTATGAACTGCAGCACACCAGGCTTCACCATCTCCAGGGTTTTGCTCAAACTTACGTCCATTGAGTTGGTGATGCCATCCAACCATCATCCCCTGTTGCCCCCCTTTTCCTCCTGCCCTCAACCTTTCCCAGCATCAGAGTCTTTTCCAGTGAGTCGGCTCTTCGCATCAGACAGACTGGAGGATTAATAACTGAAGATGCAGCTTTTTATCCTTAAGGTATAATTTGGCTGTCTGTGCCCCCAAGTCATTTCTGTGCCCTGGCACACTCCGCCCTTTCAGAGGCACCTGCTACATGGAGCTGCAGTGATGCCTGGCCATCGATTAGTAAAGTGAGTGAGTCTTAACAATTCATCAGTCACCATCTGATTTTCTTATCAAATAAGCAACATTTGGGTGAATTCACAGGATTGTGTCACAACCTCAAAAGACCTTAAAGTACGTGGAACAGGTTTGGACTCTGAAAAGCACTGCCTGCCCCGGAGGGCCCAGATTTGTGAGTGTGGATCCTAGCTGCCCCTCTTGCTCACTGCGTAGCCTTGGGCAGCTTGCTAAACCTCTCTGTGCCCTGGCGTCCTCATCGGTGGATAAGTTGTGGCTGATGGTAGAGCTTACCTGATCAGGTCCCTTGTGAAGACTGCATGAGTTGACATACCACCCACACCGGGATCCGTTCCTGGCACAGACTCAGAGAAACATTAGCTCTTAGCAGGATGTCCAAAACAGACCCTTCACCTCCTTTACCTTACGGTCAAAATCCTAGAGCTGAAAGCAGTCCTGCCACTGTAAGTAGATCCCTCTAGTTGTTCTGGAACATTAAGGCTCAGGGGGCTGCCGGGGTCTGTTCTGGCTGTGGAAAGCCGTCCGCAGGAAGGGCTGGCAGGAGGCCGTGGTCCACGCTGCCCCAGGCGCTGCCACCTGCTTCACAGGTTTTAGGGCATTTTTTCGGTGTCCCTGGGGCTTCCCTTCTATAGAAGTTCACTCGGTAAAGAATCTGCCTGCAATGCAGGAGACCAGGTTCGATCCCTGGATGGGGAAGATCCCCTGGAGAAGGAAAGGGCAACCCACTCCAGCATTCTTGCCTGGAAAACCCCATGGACAGAGGAGCCTGGAGGGCTACAGTCCATGGGGTCGCAAAGAGTCGGGCACGACTGAGCGACTAACCCTTACCTTACCCTTAGCCTTCAGTGTCCCACTAATACAAGTGCTGACCCTGAGGAAAGCTCGAATTCCCCCATCCTAACTTTGGAAATAATTGTTGCTTTCTTGTCCCACCTAATAGCACATGTTTGAAAAATGCTTTGTTTCTAGGGATCTCACACGCTTTCAAGGGCAATTTTACTGTTACTCAAATGAAAGTAAAATTCCTAGTGACCACCTGATGTCGCTTTGTTACAGCTCCAGGAACAAATGTTCACCAATGACACTTGGTCTAGTTCTCCCACCTGACCAAGAATTTCATCATTTCTGGAATTTCCCAGCATGTGAATAGATCAAATAAATTCCAAAGGAAAAATCAGAGCCAGCGGTGTAAATTCACTTTGCTTTTAAATCTGCTGCTGTGCTCTTGTCACCTTGCTCAGCCAGGAAAAAGGGTCTGTGCGCTCGTGTGTGCAAAGTCATCTCAGTCCCGTCCACCTCTTTGCAAGTCTGTGGACCAGCCCACCAGGCTCCTCTGTCCATGCAATTCTCCAGGCGAGAATACTGGAGTCGGTTGCCATGCTCTCCTCCAGGGGATCTTCCCAACCCGGGGATCGAACCCCCATCTCTTATGTTTCCTGCATTGGCAGGCAGGTTCTTTACCACTAGCACCAGCGGGGAAGCCCCAGGAAAGGGTATACCTGCTTGGAAAGGAACGCTGGAGGAGGGCAGGGGCTTAGACCACAGATGGGTCCCCTTTCACCATGAAAAATGCCCATTGTCCACCAGGTTTTGCACAGACAGTGTATGCCAGTGAGGACATTCAGCTCTCGTGGGGGTGCTGTGTCTCCCCGCGAGTGACAAGGTGCTTAAGCATCTGTGAGCAGGATTCCCAGCCTTGCTCACGGTCAGCAGTAGAGGGAGCCCGGCTTGTCCATCCAGGACTCCAACAGCATGTGGCCGGGGATTACTGGCCGTGAGAAGGAAAAGAAGGAAGATTGGAAAAATGGGTTCCCTAGGCTTGGGTCTCCCGGTAAATCACTGTGGTTTCTCTTCCAACCCTGGAGGTAAAACACTTTCCAAGTGCATCAGCCGCATTCAGCTCTATGCACAGCCTGGAATGCAACTGGAGCTGCCTTTAATTGGCGTTCCTGAATGTGTCAGAGCCGATGGGAGTTCTGCCCCAGTGATTTCATATTCAAATGCATTTGTGAAATACGTGTGAAATGAAGTTCATCTGGGTTCCTAACGACATCTTGGGGTCCTCACAACATCTCAGTGAGCAGCAGGGTTTCCAAGAATTAGTTGACCAAGGTTACTCGAATCACGTTACAAGACTAGAGGTGGCTGGCAACACAGTGTGTGTGTGTGTGTGTGTGTGTGTGTGTGTGTGTGTGTGTTGAAGTGGGTTGGTGGCTGGCAACACAGTGTGTGTGTGTATGTGTGTGTGTGTGTGTGTTGAAGTGGGTTGGTGGCTGGCAACAGTGAGTGTGTGTGTGTGTGTGTGTGTGTGTGAGCCACTCAGTCGTGTCCGACTCTAGGCAGCTCCATGGACTGTAGCCCGCTAGAGCCCTCTGTCCTGGGATTCTCCAGGCAAGAATATTGGAGTGGGTTGCCATTTCTTTCTCCAGGGGATCTTCCGACCCAGGGATCAAACCAGGGTGTACTGCATTGCAGGTGGACTCTTGACCCTCTGAGCCACCAGGGAAGCTAACACAATTCTATAAAGCAATTAGCCTTCAATTAAAAATAAATAATAAATGTTTAAAAAGACTAGAAGTGATTGGAACATTTGAGGGCCACAGTCCTGAGGGTTGTGCATGTGGCCGGTGTTAGGAGGACAGTTTGCCAGAGAATTTGAGGACCCAGGTTCCTGTCGGGACCCCACTTCCTCTCAGAAAGGGGACCACAGGTAACACAGTCTCCTCTGTCACTAAGGGCTTCCTCATCTATATAAAAGAGGGCGAGCTCCCCATGTGCCACCCGCCCTGCCTGCCTCGCAAAGAGTGCCTGGAGTGTGGGCTCTGAGATCAGCTGCAAATGCGAGACTAGGTTATTAGTGCAAGTTGTCTGAACCCAGAAAACACTGGAGCGGGCTGCCAATCTGGGAGGAATTTCCTGGTTGCATCTGTTTTATTCTGCCTTGCCAAAGGTTTGGCTTAAATGCATGAATCAGATTTTGCTGTCTATAGATAAATGTACAGAGCTGACTGCAGCTTCTCTGTGTAATCCCAGACTAATGCCTACGATTCTTTTTACCCCTCAACAGCTGTGCTGTTTTATTTCAAATCTATTTCTCTTGCTTGGTGGCAGAGGGAGCCTCCTAGGAGGTAGCGAGTGAAAAGTGCCCCAGTGTCCCCAGAGAAGCAAAGTGCACAGTCCAAGGGGGCTCGGAAAACTGCAGAGGTTTTCATATTTTCACAGTAAAACTCATACGGTGGCAGAAACTGAAGTGCCGCTATTTATAGTTCTTGTTTATCCTACTTGGTAGAACCTCCATATGTTTGGCTGTAGAAAATATGAATGGTTTTGACTAAGGGGTGCTGCCCCGGACCCCTTCGGGAATATTTGTTAATCACGATTTATGCAGTGTGGTGCCTTTGTAATATTTGCAACAGAATCTGAATTCTGAAACTTATCCGGCCCCAAGGGTTTTGGTTTGAGGTCAGGGGAGATACTGGAGACTCTGAGGCACAAAGGCACGTGTGAAGATGAACATTACCTGCGAGGGCTTGGGGCTTGGAGCACAGGCTGCCTTGTTTCTGGGTGCAGGTGGGAGGTTGCTACACCTCATGGATCAGTTGTCCCTGTCACACTCATCATTGTCACGGCGCCTGGCAAGAAGCTTCATCTGTGACCCTCTCTCTCTCCTTCCTCCCTGCCTCCCTCTTAAAGTCACAGCTGGCCAGTGCCCAGTCCCGGGCTGGGTGGCAGGGACCCACGTCACAGCACAGGGCCCTGCTCTCTGCTCCACTGGGGCACCTGGGGAGGCCAGCCACGGAGAAGGCTCCCTGGTACCCCACACCCAGGCTGCTGGGTTAAAGAAGCCGTTGGCATGCACCCCGGGTGCTGGTCGCCATCGTTTTGGGTTAGCTGCCGGGTCGTGTCTGACCCTTTTGCGGCCCCTTGCGCTGTCGCCTGACAGGCTCCTCTGTCCGTGGGATTTCCCAGGAATGGAAATACAGGAGTGGGTTGCCGTTCCCTTTTGCAGGGAATCTTCCTGACCCAGGGATCAAACCCACATCTCCTGAATTAGCAGGCAGATTCTTTACCACCGAGCCACCAGGGAAGCCACACCAGGTGCTAGCTTCCGCCAAAAGCCAGCAGTGTTTTATGAGCCTTGGAAGTCCTGTAGAACCAGTCCGTTTTGAGTGATCAAACTAACACTGCTTATTTATAACTTCTTAATGGTTTAATGATTTACTCAGCCCTCATAACCCTGTGGTGTGTTTCTTTTAATTGTTAGAGGAAAGATCCCTTTTAGAGCTAATATCACTAGGCTTCTCCCTTGGTGACCCTTCCAAAATTATAAAATAGAATTCCCAACAACTGCTCCTGATGGACATATTTGAGAATCCAGCTAAAGAGGCAAGTGTTAGTCACTCAGTCGTGGCTGCCTCTTTGTGACCCCATGGACTATAGCTCACCAAGCTCCTCCGTCCGTGGAATTCTCCAGGCAAGAATACCAGAGTGGATTGCTATGCCCTTCTCTATGGGGTCTTCCCAACCCAGGGATCGAACCTGGATCTCCTGCATTGCAGGTAGATTCTTTGCTGTCTGAGCCACCAGGGAAAGCCCCAAAGGGAAGGAACTTAAAAACCTGTCCATGGTGTGAGTTGGAATAGCAGGTGCCCAAGTTCATCTTCTCCAAGCTCTGGAGACAATGCCTTGGACATTACGGTACCTCTTGCAGTAAAGTGAAGTCACACTTCAAAAAAAAAAAAAAAAAAAAAGACTCCAGTTTCTTTACAAGGTTGGCTGCCTTTGAACCTGTGCCTTAGGTCTGTATTTTTTGAGATTTTTAGGGAAATGTGATGAGAGTCCTGCAAAGAAACCCAACCCATCTGTTGACATCTGCCAGGAATGGCCATAGGAAAAGTTGATGGGTTCTTTTCCTGTGAAATTGAATTTATAGACTCTGGAAAGTGGTCTCAGTAGGGTGCTCGCCCCTTCTCTCTCTTCCATCTGCCCTTGGCTAACTGTTCTTGTCCTCTAAGACTCAACTGAGCGACTGAACTGAACTGAACTGAAGACTCAACTCATTGTTCCACCAGCACTCTCAGTTTGGCATGAGATGATTTAAGAGGTACCTCTTAGCCTGAGCCCTGTCTTAATAGGGAGAGACTGTTTATTAGTCTTCAGGGTCATTCCTGCAAAAGCTGGGGAAAGAGCCCATTTGATTGAAAACACCAGGTCCACCACACTCTTTGCCAGTGGATCTGGCCCAGCCAGACTAGTAGGTAACAAAAGCAAAGCTTTGAATTGCTCCTTCCAAGCCCTTCGAGGCTCTGGTGCCAGAGGAGCTCCGTGCATTCCTAAGACGTGAGCCACAACTCACCCTCCCGCCCCCCACTGCTACAGACTGTGCCCGCCACACTCAGTTGGTGCTGACGGCATCTGTTGAGCCTCTGTGTGCACCAGACACTGTGTCAGGTGCTGGGGACAGTGTAAATTCAACCATTAACCTTGCCCTTGGAGGGGTGCTGGGCATATAAGCACTTCTGCTGTGTCACGATACGTGGGAAGTCCTCAGGGGAACACAGCTGGGGAAGGGTCAGTGCGGGGAAAACAATGGGAAGAAAACCCGTGAGCCACCCTCGAAGCTGGCTCAGGTTTTCAGGTCACATGGGCAGGAGTTCGAGAATTGCTAACATGCATGATCAAACTCCTAAGATCCCAAGTAACGGTGAGTTTCCTTCTAGAATTCTGTCTTGGCTTGGAGCAGCCGTGCAATGTGTTTAGACTGGTATGTTTTCCAGCGTGAGTGGAGGTGCAAATAGTAGTGATACTGTGACCGAGGCCTCAAGCTGGACTGTCCCAGGAGTCAGGGACATGTGACCATCCCCAGGTCCACAGGGGCCAGTCCTGCCTTCTCTCTGCTGGCCAGGGAACAGGCAGGAGGGGTGGCTGCTTTGTTTCTTCTTCCAAGAAAGGGTAGCAGGACAAATACACAGTGCCTTCTGCCCTCGTGATCCGTTTTGAAAACAGCAATGCAGAAAATGTTTGAATTTATGTCACTAGTAATTGTTTTAGGAACTCATAGACCTGTTACTGAACCATAAAGATGTTGCTTTTTTTTCCCCTTTATATTCAAATCAGTGCTTTCTTGAGGCAAATGCTGAGGAAACGTAACAAAACATCTTAAACTTAAGAAGAACTCCTCTTTGACTGGGGTTTCCTGTAGGGGATACAAATTATTTCTTTTAAAACAGTGTTTCAATCCCAATTGGAATTGACATATATACACTACTGGGAGAAGGCAATGGCACCTGACTCCAGTACTCTTGCCTGGAAAATCCCATGAACGGAGGAGCCTGGTGGGCTGCAGTCCATGGGTTCGCTAAGAGTCAGACACGACTGAGCGACGTCACTTTCACTTTTCACTTTCATGCATTGGAGAAGGAAATGGCAACCCCCTCCAGTGTTCTTGCCTGGAGAATCCCAGGGACGGGGGAGCCTGGTGGACTGCCGTCTATGGGGTCGCACAGAGTTGGACACAACTGAAACGACTTAGCAGCAGCAGCAGCAGGGCATAAAATAGGCTTTCCTCCTAGCTCAGTCGGTAAAGAATCTGCCTGCAATGCAGGAGACCCAGGTTCAACTTCCCTGGAGAAGGAAATGGCAACCCACTCTAGTATTCTTGCCTGGAGAATTCCATGGACAGAGGAACCTGGCAGGCTACAGTCCATGGGGTCACAAGAGTCAGACATGACTTAGCAACTAAACCTCCACCGTGAGTAAAATAGGGCTTCCCAAGTGATTCAGTGGCAAAAGAAGCTGCCTGCCAGTGAAGGAAACATGGGTTCAATCCCTGGACTGGGAAGATTCCCTGGAGGAGGAAATGGCAACTCACTCTAGTATCCTTGCTTGGAAAATTCCATGGAGGAGCCTGGCAGGCTATAGTCCATGGGGTCACGAAGAGCTGGACATGACTGAGCACACGGGCACAGCATAATGTACATGAAATAGATAACTAATGAGAACCTGTAGCTCGGGGAACTCTGCTGTCTCTGTGGTCAGCTCAATGGGAAGGAAATCCAAAACAGAGAGGGTCACCAAGTCCCAGGTCGCTCTGCTCACCTCACGACAGGCCAGTAAATCGGAGACAAGGTGTTGAGGCAAGGAATATTACTTTATTCAGAGAGCTAGCTGACGGAGAAGATGGCAGACTCATGTCTCAAAATAACCGTCTTATCGGGATCTGGATGCCAGGTTCCTTTATGGATCAGAGATGGGGAGGAGGTGAGGAAGCAAAGTAAAAGGGCCATTAATCTTGCAAATATCCCCTAGAAGGGCAAGCCTCAGGCAGGGGAGACGTTAATTTCTTCCTGCCATCCACTTTGAGGACAGGGTGCTAAATGAACAAAAGCACTTTGGCTTACGTCAGGCAAAGGGGCAGGATTCTCTGAGGCAGCCTTTATGTGTGATTATAATAACAAAAGCAATGGAAAGCAAGTCAAAGAAACAGTGCCAACGTGGAGTCAGCAATGGCTTTTTCCTGTAACAGGGATATATATATATATATATATATATATATATACTGATTCACTGTGCTGTACAGCAGAAAATAATATAACATTGTAAAGCAACTGTACTCCAGAAATATTTAAAAACAAACCAAAAAACCCACACAAAAAAAACCCAGTGTTTCAAGTTAGTACTCCCATTCCGTCCTCGCCTGCCTCCGTGGGAGAAGACGCTCGGACACCAGTGATGTTTATCTGGGTGCTTGGTCGAGCGTCTCACGTGGAACACAGCCCTCTGATTCGCCCAGGCGAGTGATTCTCAGCCAGGCACCCTCTCCCCAGCAGACTCGGTGCCCCACACCTTTCCAGGCAGCCCCCTGGGAGTCACGTTTCTTAGGCTAGGGTCCTTCCCTCTGGTGTCCATCATAACAGCTCCACCATCGGATGCAGTAACCGAGGCTGCGGACAGTGCAAACTCAGGCAACTCATACCCTCTGCTCCAGTGACCACGTGGCCCACATTCCCGGGAAGAGCTCTGGTTTTAAACACTATTTGCCTCTGTCACACAGGAGTTTCTGCTTGTCGGGCAGTGTGTCCTTGTTTTCAACAACAAGGTGCAAATCAATGGCAGGCTTCTCTCACCTGTGGCACATGATCCAGAGAAACTCAGAGGAACCGGGGCCCTGGGTCCACTTGCCCGTAGGTCAGATGTGTCCTGAGCCCCAGACCACCCTCTGGAGTTAGACTGTGTTGCTGATGCTGGGTCTGTAGAACTCAGCCCTCTGGCTGTACCGGCGTTGTTCAGTGTTTATTCAACACACAAGCCCAGGCACAGAGGGTGGTGAACATACCCATGTGCATGGACCTGCCATACCCTAGACATCTCTGCCACCCTGGATCCTGATGGCACCAAGTCGAGCTCCCCAGCCAGAACGTGCTCTTCAACTGAACTGCCCGCCTCTCCCAACCCTAACGAAACTTCTTTTCCTCTGGGTGTTAAAAAAAAAAAAAGAAAAGGGCCTCTGCCTCTTTCTCTCTCCCAGCCTTAGTTTACACCCCAAATCCTTTACGTTTGTGATGGTAACTCACAGCTGCCCTTGACTGAGGGCGACCTTCAGCCCTCTGAAATGTAGCCACACTGTTCTCACACTTTCCATCACCCCCTTGGAATAGATGGGCCTTCAGTATGGGTTTATTTGCCCAATGGTGGTGGAAGGCAGGCCCTGGGCGGGGTGTGTTCACGCCTGCCATCTCAAAATATAGGTTCTTCTTTGATGTCTTAAACACTGAGTTTACATTTGGACTTCCCTGGTGGCTCAGACAGTAAAGAATCTGCCTGCAAGGCAGGAGACCCAGGTTCACTCCCTGGGTCGGGAAGACCCCCTGGAGAAAGGAATGGCAACCCACTCCAGTCAGTATTCTTGCCTGGGAAATCCCATGGACAGAGGATCTTGGTGGGGTCCAGTCCATGGGGTCGCAAAGAGTAAGACACGACTGAGAGACTAACACTTTCACTTTCAAGCTTACATTTAGCCCTAATACCCCCCCGGAGCTCAGTCATCACCAGCCTGCTAAGAGCTCAGCCCCGATGTCTCATCCTGGCCGCCCTCTGTGTGACTGTGGCTGTGGGACCATCTCTCCGGGTATAACTAGGCTTGGTAGGAAGCTCCAGTCTGCACTGGTTCAGCTTCAGTTCTTCCCCCAAAGCCCCAGGCACGGTCCACGTTGCGGTCTCCAAGTATTGCCTCATGGTTACAGGTTACACGTCCTCCAGCCACAAGAATGTGCTTCTCTGCTTTAATTTTTGCGAGTACTATGCCCACCATCCAGTCCTCCATCCACATGGTGACATGGGGATAAATTGGCTTTCGTTCACACGCTAACCTCATGACAGCTCTCTCCTGGAGTCCCACCTCGTATGCAGCGTGCCTAACAAAACAGCGCTCCCTGATCGAGATCCAGGGGTGACGAGCTCCTCATCTCAGGTGAGGATGCTGAGGCTCAGGTGCTCCCTGGCCATCAGGGAGGATGTTTTTGTCTGCCAGCCGCCTCTCCCAGCCCTATGCTTGTGCATGGTTATTGTGTTCATCGTTCAGTCTCTCAGTCTCTTTGCGACCCCATGGACTGTATCCCGGCTCCTCTATCCTTCACTGTCTCCTGGAGTTTGCTCAAGTTCATGTCCATTGGGTCGGTGATGCTATTCCCCCAACTCATCCTCTGCCTCCTCCTTCTCCTGTTACCCTCCTCACATGTTAATATCGGGTACCATGAATGCATCATCGGTGGCAAAAGGAGATTATCTGGGTGCCTCCATGGAAAGCAAAGGGCCTTCAGGAAGGCAATACCCAAAGGGACACTGGAAGGGAGGGTGGTGATAAGAGCTTTGGGGGCTCTGCCCTTCCTTCCCTACTTGGAATCCTTCTTGGTCAAGTTCAGAGAGAACCTCTGGCCCCCTGCGGGTACTCAGGAGCAGCCCTGGAGGATCCCATCCCCACTGGAGGATCAGCCTATGGACCTCCTTCCTGTCAGTGAGGATGAGCTTGGTTTCCCTGTGGTTGTCATGGAGACTGGCCACACTGAAATAAGGAAAACTCATTTCTGGAACATGGCGATGACCTGTTTTCCAGTTTGGCATCTGGGGAACCTCACAGGTGTGCCCTGTGGGCCTTCTGATGACATTCGAGGGGTCTCCGGGCCCAGCTCCCCAAGGACTTTCATCTTCCCCGCACGCCCCTAACCCAGAGCGCTGCCCAGTGGGCGTTACTGGATGAGAGGAGGACCGCGATGCGAGGCAGGGGGAGTTCCTTGCAGCCGCTGCCCGGGCAGCAAGTGGGAGACGCACCTGATGTAGCGTGAGGCCTTCCCAATTCTGAGGCATGTTGGGTACTTAGCGTGTGTACGTGTATACACACACATATTCTTGTTGAATGAATAAATCAGTGAAACTGATGAATCAACAAATAACCCAACAAATGAAAAGTAAAGACTAAGCCTTAGGTTCCCGAACAGTGATTTCCACCCCCGACAGTGACCTGGACTGTGGAGGGGATCTTAGCTTCCTGACTGTTCACCACCAGGGAGAGAGGGAAGGCTCTGACCACGCCCAGCGTGCACGCCCCACAGCCGCAGTGACCTTGACGCGGTCTGTCCTGCTGTGCTGCGTGCTGGCAGGGTACTCCCAAGAGCTTGCTCTCAGTGCGTGGGACAGGGTGGGAGCTGCCCGCCTGGACGGAAGCTGTCCTGACTCGCGCGCTGGCTTGTTTCAGGTCAGCAGGATTGGCAGTGCGTTTAGCTCTCTGTGTACTTGACTCGGCACCTCTTTTTCTGTTAATTCTGGAAAAGGCAGGAGGGCGTGGTGCAATCTGAAGAGGGTCCACAGAGCCAGGGTTTTAATCAGGCGGCAGGTGAATCTGCAAATCCGGAGACCACTGAGGACCGCAGCTTATCACTTATCATGTGCACCAGGCTGCCTGGGGAGAGAGCCACGGCCGCTATCAGCTCACGGAGTCCCTCCACGCCGTGAGTTTGGAGGGTGGATTAAGGATGTAATTACTGGGGAATCCAGCAGCAGAGAAATCCAAACGCTCTCATCCATCTCTCCATGTACTTGACTTTAACCTGAGCTGTGACTGGTCCTCCCAGGCCATGTCTTGACTTTTGTGAGAGGCAGAGCTCCCATAGCCAAGACAGACCTGCTAACAGTCTCCCGGGAGAGAGTTAATCTGGGTCTCCTCTTTCCTGGCTAGGGTCTCCCAGAACCAGCCTAGCGAGAGCGGGTCCCATGCAGAGCTGGCCCCCTGCACCCCCAGGATGGGAGTAGACCCAGATCAGAGGAGGGTTTTGGTATCTGTATTTGATTTAACATCAGTGTGTACCTCTTCCTAATAGGAATTCTATTAACAATCATCTTGTCAGATTTTTTCTACTTACACAGTCATTTTCCTTTTTATAGCCATAATAGCTGTCTTCTAGAAAATACATACTTTGTACTTTGAACCCTGAACCCCCAGCTCATTATAAAACATAACCTTGACCCCGAAGACAGCCAATGAGATCTGGTTTCAAGCTATAGGCCACAGATATATATATTTTTTAGCGCCTATCTAGTCAGCATTGGGCGGACTTCCCTGGTGGCTCAGATGGTAAAGCGTCTGTCTACAATGTGAGCGTTGGCAACCCACTCCGGTGTTCTTGCCTGGAGAATCCCAGGCACAGGGGAGCCTGGTGGGCTGCCGTCTATGGGGTCGCACAGAGTCGGACACGACTGATGTGACTTAGCAGCAGCAGCAGCAGTCAGCATTAGCTATTCACTGGTGAAAAATGTTAGTTGCTCAGTCATGTCCAACTCTTTGCAGCTCCATGGACTGCAGCCCACCAGGTTGCTCTGTCCATGGTATCCTCCAGGCAAGAATATTGGAGTGGGTAGACATTCCCTTCTCCAGGGGATCTTCCCAACCCAGGGATCGAACCTGGATCTCCTGCATTGCAGATAGACTCTACCGTCTGAGCCACCAGTACTTCCCAATTTTGGAATTCAAAAGCGTGACACTGAAACAAATGTGTTCAGAATCGAAGATGGGTTAGTTCATTGTAAGTGCTACTTACTGAAATGAGGTAACATTTAGAATATTTAATACATATGAATGATTGCTACACTGATTGTCGGATAGTAACATGAAGTGTTCTCAGGTTAAGCTCAGAGCAGGTCTCTGTTGTAACCAGCTGGTTTTGCCAGTGGAGGCAGTATCCTCTGTAAGCACAGTTTATATACATTATTTCACTTGAACAGCTGTTCTTTAAAAGAAGAATTGCTCCCATTTTGCAGATGGACATGGAGGCTCAAGGAGGCTACTCCTCTGAACTAAGATTTGAACCCAGAACCCTTTGTCTCCAAAGCCCAGCCCTCAAACGCTCCATTACACAGCTTTGCTCTCTGCTGCCAGGTCCTCACTGCGCTTGGTAGAGACAGCGGGGGAAGGCGGTGCTTTCCTAAGCCCTGCAGATGCTCGGCTCACCCCAGCAAGCTCAGGTGACCAGGCTAGGTTTCCCTCATCAGACGTGGTAACCACTCTGTATTGTGATGAATGCAGACACACACACTGGCCTGGAACGGCACCTGTGTATGAAATCCTTAGGATACAAGCTAAGAATTAGGATCAGTACTGTTTATCTTATCCTCTTTGCATCCAGCAAGAAAGAGAGAATAAGGTGAGAGCAGAGGGAAGACGGAGGAGAGAACACTGTCAGATCACGATGAGCCGGTCCTATGTGTAAAGACACTGGTGGGAAGCTGAGTAGCTTCTGAAAATACATGTCTGGAGGGAAGAAGGGGCTTCTGAGGTCCTGGTAAGGCAGCCGCCACCGTGGCTAGAGTGTCTGTGGGACTTGTTTATACACAGTCCATCCTCGCCTTACACAGTCAGCACTAGGGGTGGCAGTCTTCTCGAAATAAGCAGGTGGTGAGGTGCTGGCATCTGGATCAACAACCAGTCCAGTATCTGTGGGCGGAGTGTCATCTGGAGGGCAGACTTTTTGGAATTCCAAAGAGCATCTTCTGGCATGGAGACTCGTGTCTAGGACAGACTCAGAGGAACAGGCTGGGCTGGGCTTTGTCCCAGAGTCATGGCCCCCTGGGATCAGCAGGCCTGGGTCAGGGAACTAGAGACACCATGGCTGATGCTGAAGCTCGGTCTTCTCGTTGAAACGGAGATGTGAACACAAACTCAGACTTTGTCCCCCAGAGGAGCATCTTTGCTCACACCCTTAAAAAGACATTACAGGAGACTTCCCTGGTGGTCCAACAGTTAGGAATCTGCCTTGAAATGCAGGGGTCGCGGGTCTGATCCCTGGTGGGGGGTCCAAGACCCCACGTGCCATGGAGCAGCTAAGCCCAAGCTCCGCATCTACTGAGCCCACACACCGCAACTGGAGAGAAGCCTGGGTACCGCAACAAAAGATCCCACGCGAGCCACAAAGATCCTGAGTGCTGCAGCAAAGACCTCATGCGGCCAATTTTTTTTTTTTTTTTTTACCACCGCGGACCCCCACCCCCACCCCCGTTTCCTGGGGAAAGTTTCCTGGGCTGGCCGAGCTGCACAAACCCTGGTGGCCTGAAAGTCGCAAGCTCAGAGGACCAGCAGTGCCATCTTGTGGGAGAGTTCTCAAAGCGCCTGACATCAGGCCAAAGGAGGGAGGCAGCCTTGACTGCCAAGCCTTGAGGAGAGAGACAAAGCAGTGCCTGGGTACAGTCAAGCGCGAGGGCTCCCTCTGGTCACCAGCCATGCTCATTAGGATTTTGCTGTTCAGAAAATTAATAATAATAAACAAATGCCAAGCCAGAAAGATAGTTCAAGAATTAACAGTGGCCAGGAAGGATTTTTGCTTGCCTTCCACTTACTAGGAAATCTATTCACCATCACCCCAGGTATATATTTCTCAGTAAACTCTGTGAGTCAGACTATAGCCACAGCTTCAGCTTCTGGACCACCTCAAGGCTCAGTCCTCCCAGCAAGGAGATGGCTTTTCCCAGGAGTCCGTCGCAGGATCTGAGCCCAAACTGGCCCACCTCCGTCACTAAGAGATGAGAGGCTTGGGCCCCAGGCACTCTGCTGATGACAGCAGATGAAGCCAAGCCCCTTCCTTCTCACTGAGCTGTGGCGTCGTGTCCTTCCTGTTACACACGTGTGTGCACACGCTCACACTCAGATCGCAGCCTAAACTCCGCCTCTCAAGGTCTGCTCCAGCTTCCTTCTACCAAGTACCCCCACCCCAGCCACCTGCACCCCACACCCAGGTGTTAGCCGCTTGTCAGAAAATGAAATCGAGACTCTGATGCAGCTTTCTGGGTCCGAGCATTCATCAGAACCCTGTTGCCCGATTCCCAGGCAGCTTTGACTTTTAGGGAGATTTTAAGAGTACAGTCCCTTTCTGAGCACTCACACGCTTTCTCACCAGGAAGGGCGGAAGCATCACGTGATGACGGCTCCCGGGTCCTCACGTAGCCGACATGACGGTGCTCCCACCGCCACTACCGGCGTCCCCACCAGCTTCCTTGCCAGCTTGCTTCCTGCTCTGTGACCACAGCTCCGGGTGGACGAGGAGCGAGTGGGCCGGGTGGAGCCGCCCGCTGCAGGGCAGCCGCCCCACCTTAAGCTCAAGTGGCCTCATCACTGTCCAGGCTTTCTTCCAGTCTTCCGTGGGCTGGGAAACCAGCAAGCAGGCCGTTCCGATCAGGTCAAACAGGAATCAGATAGACTGAGGACCCAGAGGGCTTTTTTTCTTCAAGTCCATGGTTTGGTGACATCTGTGTATGTATCTCAGATCCTCTTTTTGCTTCCTTGGAAGCTTCTCTGTCCCAGATCAGCAGGGTTATTCTGCACAGCCAGGGGATCTGAAGATGAGACAGACCTGAACCAGCTGTTAGTCAGCAGTGGAGACACAGGAGGGCTGGGGATGTCCTCATCACCCGAACCCCTACCATTTGCAGAGTACTTGCTGCGTGCCGAGCAACGTGTGTATGCGTAGCACCTGGTGAGAGAAGGTCCACTGACACCCATTCTGCAGATGAGGAAACTGAGCCTCAGAAGGTCAGATGCCAGCCCACCCACCAATCACTGGCAGACTTGGGATGGTCTGACTGACATCAGAACCCACACTCAGCTGGCATCCACCTGCCACTGTCCTCTGGGCCTCCTTCTTAGACCGTGTAGACTGCATTTTGACTCAATGGATAGTTTGAAACCAAGCTTTGCTCCTGAAGCTTGGGAGCTGAGTTGTGGGCAATGGTGGGGCCTGTGAACCAACACAGAGCACGGAGCTGAGGGGTCCAGGCCTGCGTCCTCCAGGCTGTGCATTCAAGGACCACGAACAAAGTTCAGCCTCTTCAGCCGCTGCGCCTTCACCTGTAACAGAGGGAAACGCCTGCTGAAGAGCATCAGATGCATTAATAACTTACATGGAAGTGCTCCGTGCCCTAGTTAAGTGCTAGAGACATAAATGATGGTTTTCAAGGAAAAAGAGTCCGTTACCAAGTCAGAAAGGAAGTGCTAAGGCGGATTTGAATACCTTGTACTGTCTGCCTGGATAATGGATCCTCTGACTGCATGTAGATTGCTTACTTTAAAAATCTGCATCTCTAAATCGTGTGTAAAATCCAGAATCTAAAAATAGAGGCTGTTCCCTGACCCAGTTCTCAGCCCTGAAATGAGGGCAGCAGGCTAACGCTCTGGGCTGCCCTTGTTCCAAGTCTGGCTCATCCACTCTGCAGGCATCAGGTGACTTACTGGACCTCTCTGGTTTACTGTCCCCTCACCTGTAAAACAGGCTTCCCAGGTGGCTCAGCAGGTGAAGAATCCATCTGCAATGCAGGAGACCTGGGTTCAGTCCCTGGATCGGGCAGATCCCTCTGGAAAAGGAAATGGCAACCCACTCCAGGATTGTCACCTGGGAAATCCCATGGTCAGAGGAGCCTGGTGGTCTACAGTCCATGGGGTCATAAAGAGTCGGACACGACTAAGCACCTAACACATATTGACAGGTGGATACTGGAAACCCACATGCATCAAACCCTTGGCAGCTACACAGGCCAAGTGTGAGAGAGCTGCGGTTTCTGCTGATGTATGGGAGGGTTGCTGCTGCTGCTGCTAAGTCACTTCAGTCGTGTCTGACTTTGACCCCATAGACAGCAGCCCACCAGGCTCCTCTGTCCCTGGGATTCTCCAAGCAAGAATACTGGAGTGGGTTGCCATTTCCTTCTCCATTGCATGCATGCATGCTAAGTTACTTCAGTCGTGTCTGACTCTGTGCGACCCCACGGACAGCAGCCCACCAGGCTCCTCTGTCCACGGGATTCTCCAGGCGAGAATGCTGGAGCAGGTTGCCTTTTCCATGGGACAGTTACAGGGGCTCTAATTCCCGCTAATTCCATCAGGTTTGCAGTTCCTTTAAATTTAAATAAATATGGTTTTCAAAGACTGAGAAGGCCTAGGGATGTGGGGAGGGAAGGAACGATATTTTTCACTGTCTCTGTTTCGTGAAAGTAATGTTACTTCTTCAAACCAACATCTGTCAGAATGATTCTCATCAGATTAAATAAATCCTCAAAGCCGCTCTCACAGTTTATAGAATCTTGGAAATGTAGGTTATGCTTCACGTGGAACCCTAATGGAATTTAAACAAGTGTGTTTTTGCAAGCACAGCTTCGAGAGCACACGCTTTACTGCGGTTTGTGAATTTAAGCTACTGTGTCTCAAGGAGTTTAGAGAGGGCCTTTACTACAGGAAGGTAATAGACAATCCCTGACCAGTTTGAGATGCTATTAATTGAAGATGGAAAAGACCAAGTCTGATGAAAACCAGCACTGCACACACACTCTGCCAAACAGACGTGTGAAAACAGAGATCGCTCTTAGATAAGACACGAGGGGCTAGCCTTTGGTCGGTCACCTTTGCACAGGCAGTTGCCACGTGTCTGGTTATGGCCTTTTCAGTGTTTTAGAGGAGAGAGGACTTTGTTGGGGCAGTGGATTTTATGCTATAAAGATCTTGAATGATAATACAGATGTTTATTATTCCCTGCCATAAGAAAGCTTGTTCTTAAAATTAGTTGCTAAGTCTAAGCACAGTGAAATACCACTTCACCCCCACCGGGCTGGCCTCTATCAAAAAATAAATAACAGAAAATAATTAGTGGTGAGGGAATTTCCCTGGTGGTCCAGTGGCTAAGGCTCTGAGCTCCCAAAGCAGGGAACCCATGTTTGATCCCGTGTCAGAGATCTAACCAGTCCATCCTAAAGAAAGTCAACCCTGAATATTCATTGGAAGGACTGGTGCTGAAGCTGAAGCTCCAATGCTTTGACCACTGATGGGAAGAACTGACTCATTAGAAAAGACCCTGATGCTGGGAAAGATTGAAGGTGGGAGGAGAAGGGGACAACAGAGGATGAGATGGTTGGATGGCATCACCAACTCTATGGACATGAGTTTGAGCAAGCTCCAGGAGACAGGAAAAAGCAGTGAAGCCTGGAGTGCTTCAGTCCAGGGGATTGCAAAGCATCAGACACGACTTAGCGACTGACCACCAACAGGGAACTAGATCCCAAGTGCTGTGACTGAAAGCTCCCGCCTGCCGCAGAAAGATGGAGGGTCCCAGGTGCTGCAGCTAAGACCTGCCCTCGCCAAATGAATAAATTAAATAAATAAGTGTATGATTTTTATTTTTTTAAGTGGTGAGTGTGTGGAGAAATTGAGCCCGTATGCATTGCTGGTGTGAATCTAAGATGTGGAAACACTATGGAAAGCCATTTGGTGCTTCATCTAAAATATTAGAATCCGGAGCATGGTTCTCAAGCTTCCAATGGGAAACCCTTGGCCGTGAAATCCCTGGAGGCGGAGCTGGGGTTTGGATTTGGAGCAGTCGAGGCAGAGTGTGCTTGGATTCCAGACAAATGCAAACATAACAACATCAGAGACTTACACTTGGGCCAGATTTACTCACCCCTGGCTGGCTGTTGATCCCGTAGCCACGCCATATTTGTAAAAAAAAAAAAAAAAAAACAGTTAACCACACAACAAAAGTTAAATAAAACAAAACCAGCATCATGTGGGTAACACTTCTGTGCTGCTTAGTAAGACTTGAAGTCCTTAGTCTCATGGAGTAACAGAAATTACTTGAGGGAATTTCAGGTGTTTTTGCTAAATTCTTTGGTATTAAAAGACACTTGCTCCTTGGAAGAAAAGCTATGACCAATCTAGACAGCATATTAAAAAGCAGAGACATTACTTTGCCAACAAAGGTCTGTATATTCAAAGCTATACAGTAGTCATGTATAGATGTGAGAGTTGGACTATAAAGAAACCTGAGTGCTAAAGAATTGATGCTTTTGAACTGTGGTGTTGGACAAGACTCTTGAGAGTCCCCTGGACTGCAAGGAGATCCAACCAGTCCATCCTAAAGGAAATCAGTCCTGAATATCATTGGAAGGACTGATGCTGAAGCTGAAGCTCCAATACTTTGGCCACCTGATGTGAAGAGCTGACTCATTTAAAAAGACCCTGATGCTGGGAAAGACTGAAGGTGGGAGAAGGGGATGACAGGATGAGATGGCTGGATGGCAACACCAACTTGAGGGACATGAATTTGAGTAAACTCCGGGAAGTGGCGATGGACAGGGATGCCTGGCGTGCTGCAGTCCATGGGGTCGCAAAGAGTCGGACACAACTGAGCGACTGAACTGAACTTCCGATGTAAACAGCGAACTTTCTGAATGCTGGGACTTTTGCCTGCAGCAAAAGAAAGCTAAAACGAGTGATTTCCTTCCAGGGTGGAGCAGCAGAGCTGGCGGGAGGCGGGCTGGGCAGCTCAGGGGTGACGATTCCACTCTGTCTGCCCACAGGACCAGCCTTAAGCCAAGCCACCCGGTTCCGAGAGCTGCGCTCACCCCACTGTCCACCCTGACTGGCCGGCCTTGCATTCACCTAACAGCTTCTGGGTCCCCTTATCTCTCATTGAAACACTTCAGAGGCGTGCACACCTGTGTACTACCTGGAACTGTGTTCTGATGCTTCTAAACTATGACATGTCCAGTTATTTTTATAAAGGCATGTGTGTGAGTGCTAAGTAACCTCAGTCATGTCCGATTCTTGCGACCCCACGGACAGTAGCCTGCCAGACTCCTCTGTTCGTGGGATTCTCCAGGCAAGAATACTGGAGTGGGTTGCCATGCCTCCTCCAGGGGATCTTTCCGACCCAGGGATTGAACCCATAGAAGAGTTTATAATATCATAGAAGTATGCTCACCAGAGGATGCGATGGCTGGATGGCATCACTGACTCAATGGACGTGAGTCTGAGTGAACTCCGGGATTTGGTGATGGACAGGGGGGCCTGGCGTGCTGCAATTCATGGGGTCGCAAAGAGTCAGACATGACTGAGCGACTGAACTGAACTGAACTGATGCTCACCAGATCCTAAGTGCAGAATGCAGACTACAAAACAAGGTGACCCTTTTGATAAGAAGGAAATTTAATAAGGAAACAAGTGCATCTCTCTAGCCACAAAAAGGGAGGCTAGAAGGACATCCCACGTGTTAACAGTAGTTCTCTCCAGGTAGTAGAACTACAGGTGATTTTAATGTGCTTGGCTTGTTGCTTTTGAACAAGGAACCGGTACTGCTTTCATCCTGTATCTGTTCCCTCAGTATTGGTGACAGGGTGGGTCAGCTCAGTGTGATGAAAGAGATTAGGAAGTAGCAAGAGCTTTACAAGGACCTTACTTTTTCTTTTTTAATTATTTTTTGGCTACACCATGGGACATGCAGGAACTTAGTTCCCTCAGACAGTGAAGTGAAAGTGTTAGTCTCTAAGCCTTGTCTGTCTCTTGTGTGACCCCCATGGACTGTAGCCTGCCAGGCTCTGTCCATGGGATTTCTCAGGCAACAGTACTGGAGGGGGTTGCCATGCCCTCCTCTGGGGATCTTCCTGACTCAGGGATCAATCCCAAGTCTCCTGAATTGTGGGCAGATTCTCGGCTGTCTGAGCCACCAGGGGCGCCCCTCAGTTCCCTAACGAGGGATGAAACCCGTGCCACCGGCAGCGGAAGCATGGCCTTTACGTCTTTTAACACTTGGCATCCCAGAAAGGCCAAGAGCTTTGCATCCATCAGCTCTGAGAATCTCACCCGTTAGAAGCTTCTGGAAGCTGAGGCCTTTGGCAAGGGGAGCGCCTCGCAGCCCAGAGGACCGGAAGCTCCTTGCCTGGAGTCTCCTGTTCTCTTGTGACCCTGCCCCTTCCCTGCTCCAGGGACCACCCAGGTCCACAGTCTGCTGAGACCTAACCACTGGGTTTGCCCACAGTTAGCTGAAGGATTGACCAAAAACAAATAGAGCGCTTTTCAGCGACACGCCCTCTGTCTGCTTCAGCGTTCTCCCTCTCTTCCTGAGCTCAGCCTCAGGAGGAAGGGGACCCATGGGTGTCCGGAGCATGGCGGCCATTGGGTCCGTGTGATGAAATAACGGCAAGAGGCGTGCTCCCGCCTCCTTCCGGGGGCTCCTTATGGATCATGTGGTCACGAAGTCAGGCTCCCCATCCGCGCCACCTGTGCGTTCCTCTCTGTGAGTCGTGGTGGTCCATGTCTTTTTCTTCTTGTCTTCCAGTCCACCCAAGCCGACCGTGTTTATCTCCGGAGTCATCGCCCGGGTAAGAGCCCTTTGGTCATTTCGGGGTCTCAGCACGCGATCTCCTGATTCCTCCTGTCCTTACTCCACCCTACTCATCCACCCGGGAGCCGGGGGGGGGGTGGGGAGGCTCTTAATTGCCCTCCTGTCCACGGAAGGTGCTTCTGTGGTCAGGGACAGACCAGGTGGTGGCCAGGAAGAGCCCGTAGCGCCCGCCTGCCTCTCCCCCACCCTCTTCTGTCCTCTTTCTCTTTAGACTTGACCAGCGTCAGCAGCCTATCCACAGGCCAACGGGTTTCTGGGGGATCTGTGAGCTGACAATGTTTTTACACTTATTAATGGTTGAAGAAATTTGAAATAAGAATTACACAGCAATACCTGTGAAGTGTTAGTCGCTAAGTCGGGTTCAACTCTTTTGTGACCCCATGGACTATAGCCCACCAGGTTCCTCTGTCCACGGGATTCAAAACGACCACAAGAACTGCTCTAGCAGAAGAAAGCCACCCAACACCCAAGCTTAGTTCTGAGTGAGTCATGTGGTACCTGACCCCTGGTGTGGGGGCAGAGATGGCGAGCTTTCTCACTTTCTGGAAGTTACATGAGTCTCTGTGCCCCTTTAAGCTCCCCCAAAAGCCTCAGGACCTCCCCACAGTCCTAGGAGATGGGTTTCCACCTTCCAACAGGTTCTCCACTCCACCACCCACCCACTCACTCAGGGACGCCCGAGAATGCTGGGTTTGGGTCTTGCTCATGAGCTTATTCAGGCTTCCCTGGTGGCTCAGAAGTAAAGAATCCACCTGCAATGCAGGAGACACGTGTTCGATCCCTGGGTCAGGAAGATCCCCTGGAGGACGGAAATGGCTCCCCCACGCCAGTATTCTTGCCTGGGGAATCCCATGGATGGAGGAGCCTGGTGGGCTACAGTCCATGGGGTCACAGAGAGCCGGACATGACTGAACGACTGAGAAGACAGGCGCGCGTGAGCCCAGCCAGCCGTCCACGGCTGATGAGACCGTGCTTTCGTGTCTTCCCACAGGGCGACAAGGACTTCCCCCCAGCGGCCGCCCAGGTGGCGCACCAGAAGCCCCACGCCTCCATAGACAGGCACCCCTCCCCGAGGACCCAGCACATCCAGCAGCCTCGCAAGTGACCAGTGAGGACCCGACGCCCTCGCCAGGCACACCTCGGTTCCCCGGCACTTGGTATTTCCTCTGGCAAAGAGAACTGGCATCTTCCTCAAAACACTGCCCCATTGGGAAATCTAAGACAAAGCAAAGCGCCCCTTCTTTTGCCTTCAATTTGCAGCTCTAAAACTAGAATCAGACCCCTAAACCTCATTTCCAGGGAGTCCTGGCTGATGTTGTTCGAGGACCATCACGCCTCTCTCTGTGCCCTGAGCAGAACTTACCAAGACCTGAGTGAAGTGACATTGTTCCCAGTTTAGCTTCAGTTCTGGTTCATCAATTGCCCTGCCAGTGGTCTTAAAAATTAGCAGGCACAAATCTGGGAGGATTAGATTAAGGTCAGGGGGAAAGCTCAATCATTGCATGCTTTTTAGCAGTAGGACAATCAAATCTTAACACCTAGAGGGAAGAGAAAGAGATGAAGGCGTTAATTACAGAAAACTTGAGTAGGGAGGATACTTCAATAGACAGCCGCATCAGTGAATGTCCCTCCCATGTGTGATGAGGGATCCGAGCACAGGGCAACCAAGCTCTCCCAGAAAAGCCGGAGAAGAGCCTACCACTTTGAAGAGGCTCTTTTATTCCAGGAGTCATCCGGCTGAAAAATATTGTCCAAGCGGAGTACTTCCAGAATGAGATTTCTCAGTGTGGGTCCCAAGTCCTGCACGGCCCCACCATCCACACAGGCTCGCCAGGAAATCAAGGCGAACCTTCATTTTTTCAGTGATCACCTCGAGAACTGCTTTGGAGTTCTCGGAGTGGTCCCTGACCAGGTGGAGGAGTAGAGACATGGCTAATCCTGGAACGCTAGAGCAGAAGCATTGACCACAGGGAACGACCAAAGGGATGAAAACCTGCCTTTGCTCCCCGAGGGAAAAGTACAAGCATCACCCACCACTGGAGCTAGAAGAGCCTGTTTGTCAGTCAGTCAAAGTGTCAGAACAACCTTTGCCCTAGGCACCGTTCACTTGGGCATCTCAGATTACCCTACGCTTTCTGCCCGGGTTTCCTGCCCAGAGCTGCCCTAGACTGCTTACTGCCTCACAGCAATCGGGTGCCCTGCTTTTCTGAAAAGCAGTTGTTCAAATCTCCTGGAGCAGATGCTTTGGGAGCTGGTGTGGCCTGACTGTCCCACTTGCCAGTGGAGTATTTGCAGCAGGTCCGCAATGGGGGCAGCAGGCACCCCACAGCCTTTCTGAACTTTCCAACTCCACGTCCACGATCGGTAAAGGTGACGCAGACCTAGCTTTTGCCCCTGTCTAAGGGAAAAACCAGCCCTGCTTCACATCCTAAAGGCGACTTGGTTTCCCTCTCATTGACTTCTGGAGCCAGGGTCTCACCCTCAAGGCAGTGCGTAGTCACATCATCTATTTCTTAATCGCTGAGATGGTCCTGTAAACAGAGGCTGGCTTTTGGAGATGCCACCTGGGTGTGTGGCCTCCTCCTGGCGACCTCCTGGAGCTGGCATCTCTGAAGGATGCTGAGAGCAGGCAGCGCTGGTCAGTCGAGACCACTGCAGCCTCTGCCGCAGAGATGAAGGCTCATCCTTGGTGCCTAGTTCTGCAGCCAGGTGCGCCGTGCTGTGCATTTCTCTTGTCCTTTTAGCTACATCTGGTGTGTATCTGGGCTCCCAATCACTGAAAGCAAATTGTTCCCCTGAATGAGCTTATCAATGGTTAACTTCAAGAGTAATCATTCTAATGAAGCTCCTGTGTGGTTTGTTTTCTCTTATATCTCAGAGATTGTTCCTTCTCATCTCGCTAGTTTTGCCAGATGGTTTCAAAAGAAATACAAACATGCAAAAATAAGGAGTATGTTCACAAATTGTTTCCCAGACACAAAGCCAAACTATTGGACACCTGGCACCTCGAGTCTAATCGCCTCCTTTGAAATATCATAAAGTGGGAAAGCTTTAATACGGTGGATTAAAATGCACTCCTTGGGCCGAGCAGCTGGCCCTGTGCTCGGAAGGTCCTTTGGGAACAGACTTGGGAAGAATGATTAGTAGGAAGCCCAGGGGTGGCTGTGAGCTGCATTTGACAAATAAGACATTCACCTAATTTATCCAAAGATCCCCTGGAACCCTTATGAGCAGGATGAGAAAATAATCCTAATCATTAGCTTTGAGATCCAGAGTCAGACTACAGGTGTGAGCTGGGAGGGACCCTGACCTGTTTTCACCCTAGAAGGACGGGGCAGCTTGGTGGCCCTGAGCCAGGGGAGGGCACGTTTGGGGAGTCTGTGTCCCCACCCCTGGCCTCCCCTGGCCCCTGGTGTCACCTCTGGATGTGGCTGTCTGCATTCACACCTCCACCCCCTTTCTAAGCTGAGGACAGAATGAGGGTGCGCTTAGTGTCACTGGGTAGAGAGTTGTTCTAGGTATATGAAAGCAAATTGACTTACCAGGCCATGTAGCCTTCTGAGAAATGTTTGTGTAGACTTTTGTTGGGAGGAGGTTACCTATGACTCATTAGGGCCCAGACTCTCCATTTAGAGAATGCAGCCTACCTTCTTCCAAAGTCTGTATTATCTTTCAAAATGATCTACGTCTAAGCAGACCCGAGAATGACAAGAGCCGCAGGTCTTCCACCATTTATTGCACTCATGATTATATCTGGTTACTATATGACTGAGAGGCTTCCCTGGCGGCTCAGAGGGTAAAGAATCTGCCCGCAATGCAGGAGGCCCAGGTTCCATCCCTGGGTCGGGTAGATCCCCTGGAGGAGGGTTAGGCAACCCGCTCCAGTATTCTTGCCTGGAGAATCCCATGGACAGAGGAGCCTGGCTGGCTACAGTTCATGTGGTCACAAAGAGTCGGACACGACTGAGTGACCTACATACACAAATAGAAATACCAAGCACACAACAAACATGGGGCAGAACTGCCCTCCAGGGCGTTCCACAGTGTCACAGACATCATCGTTACCTGTGTTTGTTAGTTGCCACCGTGACAAAGTACCCCAGGCTGGAAACTGGAAATGCGTGAGCTCCTGGTCCTGGAACCTAGAGGTTTGCAGTCAAGGTGTGGGCAGGGCTGCCTCCCCAGAAGCTGCAGGGGACTACCACCCTCAGCCTCGTCCACTTCCGGCAGCTGCTGGCAGCGCCTGGTGATCACTGACTTGTTGCAACACAAACCCGGTCTCTGCTTCTGTTGTCACTGGACCAGAGCCACCCCCATCCAGTGTGAAAAGTGGAAGCATTAGTCACTTAGCTGTGTCCTACTCTTTGCCACTCCATGGACTGTGGCCCACCAGGCTCCTCTGTCCATGGGGTTCTCCAGGCAGGAATACTGGAGTGGGTGGCCATGCCCTCCTCCAGGGGATCTTTCTGATCCAGGGGTTGGACCCAGGTCTCCTGCACTGCAGGCAGATTCCTCACCACCTGAGTCACTAGGGAAGCCCACCTAGATGACCCCACCTCAACATATCAGATCTGCAAGCAGCCTAATTCCAAATAAGGTCATGTTCATGGACCCTGGGAATCAGGACCTGAGCTATCTATCTTCTTGGGGGGACACCATTCAATTCAGGACCTCAGCCACATGATGAAAAGCCAGAAACCCTGCTCCCAGCTCACACTGTTGGAAGAGCTGTTCATTGAGTCAACTGGTTTCCTGAGCTTTACTATGAGAAAGTTTTGCCCACCACAGATTTTGTTACAGTGTTGCTGGACACAGAGCGGCCAAAGCCTGTGTGCAGGGCGGGGACAGGGAAGAGAGCAAGGCAGATGTGCCGAGGGATGAGTGGCCCAGGCCGTGGGGGGGCTGTCCACCCCCAGTTCTAGTAGCTCCTGAGATCGCAGCTCTCTGCTGCATGCATCCTCAGAGTCACTGTGTCCCAATAGAACATATCCTGTCTTCTGTAAGAGTGCTCCACGGGTGGTAGTCAGCCCATTTCACAGATGGGAAGACTGAGACTGAAGCTCAGTGCCCAGGGTCAAAAGCCACTGTTAGCCAACACTGGTCCAGGGAAGATACACAAATGGCCAGTAGGCACCCAAGAAATGCTCGAGATCATCAGTCACCAGAGAAATGCAAATCAAGACAGTGAGATACCCGTTCACATCCATGGAGATGGCAGGGATCAAAAGCCCAAATAATAAGCCTTCATGAAGACATGGGGAAATTAGACCCGTGCACAGTGACTCACACAGAGAATGAAAAACGGTGGGGCCACTTAGGAAAACAGGCTGGCAGTTCCTCAAACAATTAAAGAGAGTTACTGTGTTGACCCAGCATGTCTCTTCCTCGGTATATACCCCAAATAAATGAAAACACATGTCTTCGCAAGAATTTGTACACGGACGTTTAGGGTAGCATTATATATAACAGCCAAAAGGTAGAAACAACCCAATAGGTCCATCAGCTGAGTGAATACATAAAATGTTATACACACACATACACATACACACAAATGGAATATTACTCCATTGTAAATATCATTCCATTATTTGGCCATGCAAACGAATGCAATACTGATCTATGGGACAATATGCGTGAACCTTGAGGACATTATGCTCAGTTAAAGAAGCCAGTCACAAAAGACCATGTATCATAGGATTCCATTTACATGACACGTCCACAATAGGGAGACATCTAGAGACGGTGACTGCACAGGGCTGGGGGTTGGGGGGCCGGCAGGATACAGGGATGAGAGCTTAAGCAAACAGGGATTCTTTCTGAGGTGATGGAAATGTTCTGAAATCAACTGAGGATGGGCCTAGAGGCTGTCACACACAGCGAGGTAAGTCAGAAAGAGAAAAACAAATAGTGCGTGTTAATGCATATATGTGGAATCTGGAAAAATGGTATGAAAGTGAAGTCGCTCAGTGGTGTCCGACTCTGCGACCCTGTGGACGGTAGCCTGCCAGGCTCCTCTGTCCATGGGATTTTCCAGGCAAGAGTACTGGAGTGGGTTACCATTTCCTTTTCCAGTGGATCTTCCCAACCCAGGGATCGAACCTAGGTCTTCCGCGTTGTAGGCAGACGCTTTGCTGTACAGTAGAAACACAACATCGTAAAGCAACTATACTCCAGAAAAAATTAATTTAAAAAATAAAATCAACTGAGAGGATGCTTGCATGTGTCTGTGACTACGATAGACCCATGGACTCTTACACTCCTTTCAGGATCCTTAAGGAAGGTACGAGTCAGAGAAGACATACCAGTAATTGTGATGAATAGGGAGCTTCCCTGGTGGCCGGGAGAAATATCAATAACCTCAGATATGCAGATGACACCACCCTTATGGCAGAAAGTGAAGAGGAACTCAAAAGCCTCTTAACTGTGGTGTTGGAGAAGACTCTTGAGAGTCCCTTGGACTGCAAGGAGATCCAACCAGTCCATTCTGAAGATCAACCCTGGGATTTCTTTGGAAGGAATGATGCTAAAGCTGAAACTCCAGTACTTTGGCCACCTCATGCGAAGAGTTGACTCACTGGAAAAGACTCTGATGCTGGGAGGGATTGGGGGCAGGAGGAGAAGGGGACAACAGAGGATGAAGTGGCTGGATGGCATCACTGACTCGATGGATGTGAGTCTGAGTGAACTCTGGGAGTTGGTGATGGACAGGGATGCCTGGTGTGCTGCGATTCATGGGGTCATAAAGAGTCGGACACAACTGAACTGAACTGAACTGGTGACTCACCTGGTAAGGAATCTTCCTGCAATGCCTGAGACCTGGGTTCAATCCCTGGGTTGGGAAGATCCCCTGGAGAAGGGAAAGGCTACCCCCTCCAGTATTCTGGCCTGGAGAGTTCCCAGGGACTGTATAGTCCATGGGGTCACAAAGAGTCAGACACGACTGAGTGACCTTCACTTTCGATGGGGGGCTTGAGGAAAGGGTTAGGGTGGATGGCTTTGCATTGGGGCAGGCTCACATCTGCCTGGTGCCAACCTGGCCCCTGTTGGGGTGAGAAGCTTCTCAATCAGCATCTCTGGATCTCAGTCCTTCACCTGTCTAATTGGGCCACTGTGTACGCAGAGTTTGGTAAGAGATGAAAATTGCAGGCATTAACCCCCTGGTTAATAGGGAAACCAGTTTCGGTAGAACAGGGTTTCCAACATGGACAGCGTGCTGGAACTGTGCAATGCTGCGTTTGTGGGTTAGCAGGGAGAGAAGATTCCAGACGGAGATGGTTGGCTCAGAGCCACTCTAGATGCTGTGCGGGAGCGGCAGCGAGGAAACACGGAGGAGACCGGAGGTGCAGTGAGTGACCCATGGAGCAGGAGTGGGCACCCTGGGACCAAAGGGCCCCCTGGGGATCCTGTGTGACCCCGAGATCGACCAGGCTGACTTCTGCCCCGGCTCCTGCATGCTATGCCCCAGTCTCTGTTGGGGCTCATGTCACCCCAGTACAAAGCTCAGCCCCTGAATGGTTTCAGCAAGAAATGTGCTTGTAACTTACAGGTGTTACTGGAGGGAGGCCAGCCCTGGGAGGTACCAGAGGGGAACATGCCATCTTTCAGTGCCTCCAGCTTGCCCAGTTGCCACCACTGGAGCCTGAAACCCACCCGGGGCACCAAGAAACAGACACCCTCGTGCCAAGTCCCTGCTCGGCCTCTGCTCCCTGGCCTGAGCTGGGAAGACGCTTTTGGGCACTTGCCCTCCTAAAGGAATTACAAGCCCTGGGACAGTTCCTGTCTGGGGCCAGAGAAAGGAACTTGGGTTGGTTCTCAGGTCCATGTCTGTGGCATCGATGCCTGTCTGTTTCAGAGGACACAGCTGCATCCACAAACCAGGGTTGGGGTCAGCATCCCCGACGCAGTCCCAGAGGGGAGGTGTGCCCTCAGAGTCCATGTCCCTCCTCCCCCAGCTGGGCATCTAGCTGGGTTTTCTTCTCTGGGCTCAGCTTCATCACCAGCAAGAGGAAGCCTCCAGAACCTCCCTGATGGGGCTGTGTGAGCACGCCGTCTATGTTCATTTATCATCATTATTGTGGTGGTTGTTAATTGATGATGCAAGACCAGAGACACCGTGAGAGTCTGCCCAATTAAAGCCAATGCCAGGAGGGAGCTGAAGAGCAGGTGCAACGGCAACCGGGCTCTGAGATGAGCATTGTGAACCTGCTCGGAGGTTATACTGCCGAAAGCTGACTCAAGTGTGCACCAGCCTGGAACCATCCTGCTCCCAGACCCAGCCCTGGCTCTCCCACAAGCCAGCAGCACGCGTGTGCTCAGGAGCAAGGCTGCAGGTATGACAGCCCATGCCGACAGGGAGGGACCACCTGACCCCAGCAGGCACCAGGCTCAGGCACCTTGAGAAAGGGCAGGACTCACGGGAGAGCCTGCAGGGTCGGAGACACAACCAGACCCAAAGTGTTTTTAATTAATGAATTCTTTTTTAAACATCTGCCTCCTACCTCAGCAGCCTGTGGGATTCTTCTGCAACCCTGCAGCTTTTTCTAACTTCACAGCTGCTGTGCTGGTTAAATGCTTCCTTCTACAAACCCCAAAGTACACTTCTCTTCCCCAAGAGTTGGCATCCTGCTGCCTCTGCAGTGTGAAAATGAAAAAATACAAAAATAAAAAAATTAAAAAACAGGCATTTCATAATCCTCCCAGGAGACATCTATAGCCATATGCTCCTGAAGAACAGAGAGGGGAGTGAGTGGGTGGTGGCGGTTAACCAGAAAGTTTTGTGTACTTGAAATATCCTCAATTGTTGTATTAGCTGAGATTCTCCAGGGAAACAGTGCCAGCAGATAGGTGACAGATAGGCAGATGATAGATAGACGATAGACAGGAAGAACAGATATAAACAACATATAGATGGTACATGGATAGACAGAATCAGTTCAGTTCAGTCACTCAGTTGTGTCTGACTCTGCAACCCCATGAATCGCAGCACCCCAGGCCTCCCTGTCCATCACCATCTCCCGGAGTTCACTCAGACTCATGTTCATCGAGTCAGTGATGCCATCCAGCCATCTCATCCTCGGTCGTCCCCTTCTCCTCCTGCCCCCAATCCTTCCCAGCATCAGAGTCTTTTCCAATGAGTCAACTCTTCGCATGAGGTGGCCAAAGTACTGGAGTTTCAGCTTTAGCATCATTCCTTCCAAAGAAATCCCAGGGCTGATCTCCTTCAGAATGGACTGGTTGGATC